>JAVJIF010002573.1:0-64993 GCA_038442645.1 Agave tequilana | reverse complement strand
TTTTTAAGCTCATGCCTTTGCTGTTCAGTGATCTCTACACAGTGACCTGGATCTCATACATCAAATATGAGTTGGGTTACAATTATGTATCAATAGGTTATACTACTTCTACATATGATCATTTCTTCTCCTCTTAACAAAATCTCCATATGTTCTTATTCAACTTTATACAAAAAGAAGAGATCACGTCTCTCTCGCTCTCTCATCTTGAGTGCGATCACATTTGTCTCATCAAGGACTTTTGGCACTAGCTGATGAAGGTTGATGTAAAACTTTTTTTTGTATATTTTTAGTTAAATGTTAGTTTTATGAAACTAAAGAAGGATAATTCCCAAAGCAGGAAGGTGAGAAAAGCCTTAGAATCTAAGGGATCTAGAGTTAGCATGATGAGAATGGAATATATAGAATGCAACTTCATCAAAACTATGAGATGAAATGAGTGTAGTAGTTCAAATTGATGACAAAGAAATACTTTGGAGTGACATTTTCACTACTTGGGTCAATCGTTCACTGTGCTTGTGAGATCAAGGAGGATATGATTTAGAGAGACAAAGTGGATGGTCAACGTGGAGAAGTGCTGGAGGAATATTAAGTGGCTTGAAACTAAAGAAAAATTCTATAAAGATGGTTGTAAGTCTAGCAATGATTTATGGTTTAGAATGTTTGTGCAATTAAAAACATGTCTAAACAATTATGTTACCAGCCCAATGTTTGGCCAATTAAGAAACATGTCCACAAAATTATAGTAGCACAGTAGTAGAAATGAGAATGTTGAGATGAATGAATGACAATGTGCTAAGAGATGAGATAAGAAATGAGCGTCTCTGTAAGAAGCTAGGGATTTCCCATTGAGGGTAAAATTATGAGGACTAATTGAAATGGTTTTGGTGTGTGCAAAGAGGACATTAAGTGCACCAAGAAGTGAGGGATTGCATCAATGGGCAAATAAGGATAGATGCAGGCCTAGCCGAACGTGGATGGTGGCAATAAGAAAGGAGATGATATTTGTTAATTTAACCAAGGACATGGCCCGTAAGAGAACCGAATGGAAAGAAAGACTTCATGTTGATGACCCCATAAGCCTGGGATAAAGGCTTTGTTGGTCTTGTTTTTGTTGTTGACAATTGATTTCTAGTTGTGCTCCATAACTGACACGGGAATGGTTTGGATGATGATCTATTGTCGTTAGCCATTTTAAACTCATGCCCAACATCTGTCCTGTACTCGTGGAGTCAATGGTGAGACAGTAGGTGATGCACACATTTGTTCAGGATTAAGAGTTGGTTTTGCCTTCATTCTTGTTTATGTTCTTCTTAACATTAGAGTATATTTAGATATATTAATCACTTCTGCTGTTTTTTTTATTGTAGGTATGTGATTCTTTTTCTCAAAGAACATGGCAAGGAGATATATGCTGAAGTCCGTGCAGCATATGTTGATACAATGAACAAGGTGCAGACTGTTCTAGTTGTCTTCCATCGTAGTTGGCTGTGCACATTCAGTAGCCGCAACAGTATCTGCAGAACATCCACAATAATAGCAAGTCAAGCACAACAAAACATTAACTACAACCTATATCTCAACATAATATTTCAGGCATTTGACTTTAGAATTTCTTTTGTTGCCTCAGGTTCTTAGTGCACATTTCCGTGCATACATTCAGGCAATGGAGAAGCTACAACTTGATATAGCATCATCAACTGATTTGATTGGAGTCGATACCCGGAGCTCTGGCCTTTTCTTAAGGGGAAGAGAACCATTGAAAAACCGTTCCGCTGTTTTCGCCTTAGGAGACAGAATAAATATGCTGAAGGTCTTTTACTTCCTTATAATTACACATGTTTATAGTATTCTTTCTCGTGGAAAATTACAAACTATGTTGGTTCTTGTATACCATTTTTTTTCTAGTATATAGATATTTTTGCTGCACCCACTGGAATCATATTGTCACTTTTATCACCGTCAAGGTTCCCTATATTTGGTCTAAATTGTAATCATACAACAACAACTAAGCCATTTGTCCCAAGTATTTGGGGTAGGCTACATGAACCAAAAGAGAATTACGCCGGATCGGGCACATGGATCAGCTTTCTCCGCTCATTCCTATCGAGCAATATGCCTTGTCTAAATTATAATCATATATTCTGAAAATACCTTGTCTATTTTTGCCATGTGGGCATCTTTCTCATCCTTTCTAATATTCTATTTTCTTTTCTACCTGATTATGTTTTTCTAGATTGCATCTTAGATACAAAGACACCCTCTCCACTTTATTATTGCCTGTCCACAAATCTCCCTTAGTGCAACTCTACTTTATACATTTTGGCTTATAAGAAATCAAAGGAGATTGAGTAATACATGTCCAAATGGCAAAGAACTCTGAAAGAAGCACAATGGTTTCATTTGTGTGTTTCGAACACTTGTTCATAAAGTCGTGCATGAATCATAAAAGTTGATGGACATGGAGGCGAACAAGAGTTGGCATAACCAACTAATTCAAGGCAACCAACAGTTTTCCCATAAAGGCATTATTGCGAGGAGATAAATTAAAGTGTAGAATGGATGAGAGGCGACCATAGATGTTTTAATTTTTTTTTTTCTGGTAAGTGAATGTATTATCAGTATTTGCAACTGTTTATGGCATCAAGGAACAGAAAAAAGGCCTAGTAATGTGAGCTGAACCAAGACAAAGGTACTAGCGCATCTTACTCGAGTGTCCCTGACTGAGGAGCTAAGGTTTTAGATAGATATGTATTTTCTTACATAGGTTTATAGGAGGACAGGGAGTTTACTTTAAGCTGTGGATGGTGGTGGAAAAGGAGGCATCCTTTGACTGGGTGGAAATTCTAGGAAACAGGCCTTCCAAATCTTGGTCGAGTATTTGCCAGCTAAGAAGTTAGAGCTTATGTCAAAGTACGGGAATTTGAACTATGCATCTCTCTTTGCTACTCTAGATTTATTGTTTAGTGATTGGAGAAAGGAATGTAGACGCTTTTATTGGTGGATCTATATTATTGAAACACGGGAATGGGGATGCTTTTATTGGTGGATCCACTTTATTTAAATGCGGGCTTGGTATTTGAGGAACATTACTTTCCAATTTAGGAAAGTTACTTTCTTATTTATTTCCACAAGTCTTGTAAACCTTGTATAAAAATAGTTTGTGTCATTGGAACCACAATTTTTAAATTTCTTCAATGAAAGTCATCTTCTTATGTGATCTTTTTCTCTTGTTTCATCCTTATAGAGACTAAACAGCTTACGCATGAGCTGCAATATTTAAAGTTTGCTTTGAATCACTTTCTTTAGGATTGTCGCATTCCTACTCACTTCTTATATCATGGCTCATCCTTGCAATGGTTCTATAGTATTAAGTGGATTCGTCTAGCTCCTAAGGACCTTTTATTCAACATCTCTAATATATCTAGAGTTTTTATCCAAGATCAAGGTGCTTTAGGCTTTTTGTGTGGGAAACTAGGGATGTAAATGGATACAAATATACATCTGAATAGATATCCGAATATACAAGGACATGAGATATATGACAACATATAAATTAAAAGTCTGTTTAACATTATATAATGTAACAAGAATTTTTTGCAGTGACATATGCATTAAACTTTGAAAGTTGTAACTCAACTTTCATTTAAAAGTTCATTCCTAGTCAATAATGTCATACGGTCAGTATCTAGATCTGATCTAAGTGTGAATTTATTTTGTGAAATATAGATAGTGAATTTAATATTCAGACGATATTCATACTCATATCTGTATCCAGATGAAGAAGAAAAAGTACAAATAGAGTTACCAATATTGCTCTATTGACATCCCTGGGGGAAACACATAAAAGATGGAAAAACCGAAGGATCCTCTCAATGATTTTGAGGCTTAAAAGGCATTGAGTGTGGATTGTGGTTATGTTTAGGACTTGATACTACCATGTTGAGGCACTTCTCTTTGTGGCTAAGATGGCACCTTTACGGATCCTTGTTGTCATCATTTCTGTTCAATTAATCTCTGATGGTCATGCAGATTTTAATGCCAAAGCATTCTATATGCAGCCTTTCCCAAGTTTTACTTGCCCTCATAACTTAAGTGTGCTACGCCATATATGGACCCAATAGACACCTTCACCAGCGGTGGTTTGTTAATGCTGGTTTTGATAAAGGATCTTCAATGACCACTCTTGTTTACTAGGTGCACAAAGTTTTGCAAATCATATGTATTTTGGACAATTTTTTTTTCTTCTTTTTCTTTGCCCACTTTTTTTTGTATTTTTCTTTTTTTAGAAAGGCTTAAAGGCTTACATCATAGTAATAGTCGGTTCACATAAAATGAGACAGAACACATGCTGTGCACACACAAACCATAAGGAGTCAGCCTCTAACAAACTCCTAGTAGCCTCCATAATCCATATGCAGTGTGCTAGTGCTAATTTAGTTTGGAAATCCCTCACCCATTGCGAAGGGGAGATTCAAATTCACAACCTCCTATGAGGAAAGGAAGTATCTAGCTAAATTGGCTTATGTATTCCAAATTCTATCACGCCTCCACCCCCATACACAGAGAAATTTAGTCTTGTCATTTCTAATATCTTCACTAATGAATATTCCATATATGATAAATTAAGTAATCGTTGAATAAATTAAGTTATCGTTGAATGACTTTATATTGAGGAAATAGAGATGAAAGTCAAATTTTGAGATTAACATGATTCTTTCTTATCCTTGACATCATTGCAATGTTTATTGTGGCCCTAAGTAATGACTATAATTTTATAAGCACTGCTGAAATCAAGTCATGTATCAAATGTACTTATATAAGAATTCAAACTTCGCACACAAAAATAGTTATCATGTGATAAAGTTGCAATTTCTAAGGGAAGTTTCTGAACATGACATGCATAAAGCCACCATGTCACCTGTAAACACAGATGGTGAGGGAAGAGATGGAGAGAGTGTGGGCGAAAGAGAATAAAGAGAGAAGATGAGGAGGGTCAGAATTACTAGAGGATTGCACTTGTGCAAGACCATAGGTATTTATATCTATGTTGCACTGGTCTAAACATGAAACAACAGGGCTACATGGATACACGACAATCCTGAAAATTCCAAGATATAGAAATAGATACATCGTGGATGCGGCAATAACAAAACTTATGTGTTTGAGTTAATTTCTTTATGTATAACATGGTTCTTTTAAGTTCATAATAGTTAAAAAAACAAAATAATATTGCCCAAGTTATTAAAAAACGGTTATCAGAAAAATCATAATTCTTCATTTAGTAAGTGAAATTTTTGTAAGCTCATCTAGAAATCAAATTGAATTTTGGACCTGTTCTTTGTATATTAGTTTTTAACCTCTTTGTCTTGGATACATCTTTGATGTGTCTGGGTACGTTATAAATCGTAGGTGTGTCATGGAAGTATCCAATGAAGATCCATCAAGTACCCGAGGTCCAAGTGTCAGATCTGAGTGCGAGATGGCAATATCTCCTTTTTCAAAGTAGTTTTGTAACATAGTTTACATTTAAAGTGGGTAGAGACGAGGGAGGAAGAGAAAATGACACTTGGGAGAGACTGTTAACTAATAGATTAATTATAATCTGCATGATCACTAGAGAATGTAGGAGATTTAAGAAAGAGTAATGATCTAGGTGATAACTGTTGGGAACGAGTTGATATACAGGTACCTGAGTGTGACACGATGGATAATTGCATAGAATAGGTTTTGAGCTAGAAGTAGTTAGTTGAAAATAGTGAAGGAATGGCAAAGATAAAGAGAGGCTGAAATATTGTGACAGAATTTTTCTATAAAGTACGCTTTAACACTCATAACATTTATGATGTGAAGCGTGGAAATCTAAGCATTGGGACAAATAGGAACATGTATTGGAGTTTTTAACTCATGGAGCACAATAAATTACTATAGCTATGCATCTAAGCACCAAATCAAGTTCCTAGCAACCCTTTTAAATATGATGCCTTTTCATTGTTAACTGTCCTGGCAAAGCAGTTGAGTTTCAAAATATTTTATCCATAAGGGTGATGATGTTTCCTCAATGGGGTAGCGATAGAACTCATAATTAACTAGTTCAAAAATGGTCTGTTCCTAATAATTGATTGGATTTTTGTTTATTTTTCTCAGGAACTTGAACAGCCTGCATTGATTCCGCATATAGCTGAAGCTAACTCTCAAAAATATCCATATGAAGTTCTTTTTAGGAGCTTACACAAACTTTTGATGGATACTGCCACTTCAGAGTACTCACGTCTTTCCTGTAAAACTTTGTAAACTGTAAAGATATGCATTGAACTGTTTGCTTAATATATTTCCTCCTTGATTCAGGTACCTTTTTTGTGATGATTTCTTCGGAGAAGATTCAATTTTTTATGAAATATTTGCAGGTACTCCTGAAAGTTTCCTCATAAGTGCACAAATATGCTCAATGGTCTTATAGGGTTCACAGTTATGACATTAGTGATTTTCCTTCGAGGTTTCTGGTTTTCTGAGAAGTACATGTTTCATCATAAAGTTAGTTAATAGAACAAGAATGATCTTTTAGCATCTTCACCTACAGAATTACATGAACATGGTTGTCATTGTCCAGGTGCCCTAAATTGTTCTATAGGGGAACTTCCAAAAATGTGTGGCAACACGGCTTTTTTCACAGTTGTGCTTGCTGATATGCACATAGCCATATATGCAATGTGTAACAATTAAAGAAATTGGATCATAGATCACCAAAATAACCCATGTTTTAAATATCAGCCGAGTCGGCCGAGATATCGTCCGATATCTCCTTTTTTACTTGCTACCAATACGATATGGGAGAATCGTTCGCCAAATCATTTGCAGCAAAAAACAACCGAAATTAAAATATCGGCCAATAAATCACCCGATATTGGCTGATAAATCGTGCAACATATCGCCCGATATGAAATAACTTATTTATTGCATGACTGCGTGCAAATGTACATTAATTTTACTGTCTTTGCATGCATATTACATCATTTTTATTAGATAGATATCTATGACACTAAACCAGCTTTTAGTTATCAATATTTCATTATATATAGTGTCCGATATGCGTGCATATCCCCGATATCTCTCCCAATATCTGATATCCGATATGAAAAACTCCCATCCGATACGACCCCGTCGTCCCGATATCCGATATTTAGAACCTTGAAAATAACTTGCGACATTTATTTGATACAATTTAGTGTTAATATCTTCATACAAAAGCTCCAGGATTGCAATGGAATTGTAATATTATCATAGTTCTCTTATTTAGCGCTGGAGTGTTTGAGAATTCTCAAGTGTCCAGCTGTCAAACACGTCAAAAACCTAAATTTGAGGTGTACTGGTGACACTACAGATATGACATGTATGAGATGCCTTGAGGTTTTCCAAGGCAAAGGCTGCCCTATCAAGGATAATATGCCAGTCTGTGCAATTTGGAGAGTTTGGCTGCTTGATTTGATGGGTGCATCTCATTACCCAAGCTCTCTAGTCGTATATTTTAGATATGTGTTCTACTTTCTTTGCCTGAAAGTTGAAAGCTTCATATTTATACGATGCTCGTGTTCTGTAAAAAGTATGTGGTGCTTATAACTTGAACTACTGTTTTGATGAGCATTTCTAAATGTTTTGTATTAAAAAGCACATTCTCATTATAGATATAATTACAAAGGAAGTGATCTGCTTGTAAGAAGCTTTATCAAAGAAAATAGAGGATAGAATTTTTGATACACCTTTGCTACTTTCAGGGCCATTTGCAGTAATTGATGAGCATTTCAACACAGTACTTCCAACTTGTTATGATGCAATTGGCATAATGCTTATGATCAGGATAATTCATCAGCACCAGGTATGCTTGTGGTTTTTATTTAATCACCCATGCTTTTATAAAACTACTGATATAAAAATAATGTATTCTCCTATGAGAAGCCTTTCTCAAAGTTGCAGTCATATCATTTTATTTTTTTGTTGTTGTTTTTTTACTCTTGATGTTAGCTATTTGATGTTTCTCCACTTTCAGTTTTTTTTTAATTTTTTTATAATCAGGTAATGATTTTAAATTATCATATAGAAAATTATATTATCCGAAATATTTTTGATGCATATGGTTGTAGTTTAAGCTAAAACTTGGAATAGAGATCCAAGTTATGCTGATGTTGAAGCAGACTATTAGTTATAGGATCCACCCAAATGATACCTAAATGATAACGTAAAATGAAATTTCATGGGATGGGGTTGAACTGTTTATATTCCTCTCACAAGGTCTCATGTCAAAAATCGATCCTTGATAATTAGGGTCCATGTGAGTCTGCCACAATTCTCCCTAGCCGGAAGAATTGCAAAGCCTAAACCTCAACCTGCCGAATAAAAAAAAATCTTTTGGCATATACATAGTTCACAACGATATGTTATTCCAAGTCAATTCATATTACATACATAAGTCCCACAACTACATATAACAATGTTCCTATGTAGTCCTTGCTCAGTTGTTGAAGTATATATCTTACACTAAGTTCAAGCTATAGAAATAGCTTGTCTTATACGAATCTTATACAAAATCTCTCAAGATCGCATTATTTACTGCTATACTCGTTTGCGGCTAAGTGAGATAGGCTAGTGTTGCCACCGATCCGACAAGTGAACGGCATTTTTTAAGTGTGTTGGATCTGAACCTTGAGGCACAAGGATCTGAAATGGTACTCCTATATGGGGGAAGCTTTCACGTGTTCAGTAAGTGGTACACAATAATTTAAGCAAACAGTTTTTCTCAAGAAAAGGAAGGCAAACAAATAACCCATGAACTGCAGTAATGAATAAGCATTCTGAAATAACATATCCGCAAGATAAATATTTTCAGGAAAAATATATTTTTTTATTTGTTTTCAAAACTGCATGACTTGAACCAAGAACTAATTCTAGACTAACTAGAATTCTAAAAAGGACTTGCCTTTTATAATTGAGACTACAAGATATTTGCTAATAAAATATTAAAAGGAATACTATACTCTGGCTAATGATAGTGAAAAAAATAATCTTGGCGGACAAATTTTGAAGACCTATTGGCTCATCAATTTTAGTAATCCATGGACCAATTGTAATCAACCTTGCAAAACTTGCCTTGTAAATAAATCTTCATCGCTTTTCTTGTAGGATTGGCCACTAGCCACCAATTCATGTTATGAACCTGCACATAAATCCGAGCCACAAGTTTTTGTTGAACTCTGCAGTGCTCAATGATTCTTAAGCCATATTCGAGGCCAAACATGAACTCAAGTTTCTCATGGATTGCTCCTTGTCAGTTCTTGCAATAATACCTTGTGTCATAAGATGTAAAACTCGGCCATGGCTTTGCTATCGACGAACTGGCTTAATCGAGTGCTCATAGCTAATTTCTTGCAGTAATTTCTTTTGTGTGTGGAGGTATTTTGGTGGGTTTTTTTTTTTTTTTGTTGGTGGGGGGGGGGGGGGGGGGGGGTGTTCTGAAGATAAATATAGTACTTTACTGGAAAACATTATACTCAGAACAAACCAAAGCTCTTGTAACATGAATAATAAGATTTTAGACATGTCAGGTTCCTGATATGATCTTCTATTTTCAAATGTCAATCTTATAGGAACATATGGTCAATTCGTTGTTCCGGATTCATAACTAGTTTTTCCAGCCTTTTTTATGAGTTTGATTATCTTGGTTGTATTCTTGTTTGTCAAGTTTTCATCTGACTTGGTCTCTGGACTAGCACCTATAGCAATTGTGAAACCGTAGTAGCTACTTACATGAAGGAGACAGTTGTGCAGTGCCTAATTGGTTTATTTATGTAATATGCATTTTTTTTACCTTTCTTCTGCTTCTAAGAACAGCAATTGCCTGCTTTTGACATCCTGAGAGATTGCCATCAGGGACTAATTTTACGTGATTGGTTTTCTTTCTGCAGTTGATCATGTTTAAGAGGAGGATACCCTGTCTGGACTCATACTTGGATAAGGTTTGATTGCATGCATTAAGAAAGTATTTTGCCTATAATATAGATCAGCTTTCTCCTTAAGTTTAGTCCTGTTTGCGTTTTACCACTTTCTGCTTTCACAAGGACTGTGCCTTCCAGAATGGACTAGTACACTAGCACAATTTGTTAAGGACAGCTTTTGCATGATATTATTATACATATCATGGTTTACAGTGATAAACTGACCTCATCAACATATTACTAAAAGAAAATTATTAGTCCTGTTTGTTTTACCACTTACTGTTTTCACAAAGACTGGCCCTTTCTGAATGTACTAATGTGCTAGCACTTTTTGTTAAGGACAGATTTTGCATGATGTCTTTTTATATGTCATGGTTTCCAGTGACAAAATGACCTCATGAGCATTGTATTAAAAGAAATGATTGCAGTAACATTATGCTTATAGTGGACAGCCAAATGCAAATATGAAGCTCATAACTAAAAAATTCTGATAGCAAAGTTTGTTGCATAGTTGCATTCCTACAAGATTATAGAATTGGAAAATTTCAGATGTTCAGTTTCATAAAACACGTGATGACGTAATATCATGCAGAATAATTCATAACCCTTTCTTGTTTATCAATGTCGTTACTTGTTTTTTCAAAGATAAAAAGGATGCTAATTAATAAGAGGTGTGTAACTCATCTCCATGAACGGGAAATCCACTATGGAATTTGAGATCTCCAGATGTTCAGTTCCAATAAAGATATGAAGATGTAATTATGCATTAAAATTCATCATCCCTTGTTGTTGATTAGTGTCATTACTTGGTTTCTCAAACATAAATGGAAAAGAATAATAACAGGTGTAGACTCTACTTCAATTACTGGGAAATTTGTGATGGGTGTATTGTGCCCTTCTTCTGTTGTTTTTGAAAATCACCTAGGAGGGGGGGGGGTGAATAGGTGATAATGCTAATCAATAGACAATTAAATATTTGTGATGCAACAAACACCCAAACCAAGAGAATATAGCAATGAGTGTAGAGAGCAAGTAATAAAAGCAATGAAAATAGAGCAAGAAACAAGAGCAAGTAAACCAAACGCAAACACCGAGAATTTTTCCGAGGTTCGAGCACCCAGCTCTACGTCCCCGCCTTCCCCAGAAGGATTTCTAACCACTATAACTTCACAAAGAGGTTACAAATACACCGGAGTACCCAACTCCACAATCTCAAGTATAAGTATCTCTTGGTGATCAGAAGACCGCAAACTCTCTCTTGAAAAAATCTCTTCCCTTACAAAATTCTTATAGAACAATGAGTAGGATTGAAGCTCTTGTTTGTAAGTGGAAAAAGAAAACTAAATCAGAGAGTTTTGAAAAACACTTCAGAAAATGAGAGAGAATTTCAGCACAAAAACTAGAAACAAAGCTCTTTTGAATGCCTTAAACTTTTGAAATTTTTGCAAATGTTTGTTGTAAAGAACCTCTCCCTAAACATCCCTATTTATAGTAGAGGGCTAGGGATTAAAGATAAAACTCACTTAAGGCTAATTAGGAAGTATTAGGATCAGCAAATATCATTTAAACCCTTTTTAGAAAGAAAAAGACAAAAATAAAACAGCTCAGAAAAATAGCCGTTACTGTTCAAACGGCTCTCTCGGTCGACCGGTCGGTCGTCCGATGTTCAAAAAATAAGAGCCGTTGCCGGCTCTCGTCAACCGAAAAATACAGAGAGCAAACGACTTACAGTCAGGCAGGTTTTCGGTCGACCGTGAAACGTGCACACGGATACGCACCTGCTGCCAGATTCTCGGTCGACTGGGACGGTCGACCGACTTGACCTGACACAGGGTCGGTCGGCCGATCGGTCGACCGGCTCAGGTCAAAAGTCAAAACAGAAACAGAATTTTGAAGGGAATTTAAAATTAAACAAAGTACTTTTGAATAGAGATATATATGAAACATAAAAATGAGTTTGTAGCCAGAAGATTGTATCCAAAAATATTTTGTACATATTCTAGGAAATATTTTTGGAAATAAGATGTGTGCAAAAACGTGTGTGATGGAGCTTCAAACCTATTCACTATTCTTTAACAAAACTATAAAACTAGAAACAAATCTAATGAATTATCTTGAACAATCTTGAAGTTTTGAGCCATGCAATGCCTTGCTAGAGCCTTCTCTTCTATGTTCCTTCCTTGATATGCAAAACGCCTTCTTTGCTTTATGAATTTAGAAGTTCTTGCAATAGCTAAGCGATGGCCTCCAAATATGGTACTAACCTGAAACTTATCTTAAACAAACTAATTAGTACCAAATAGCTCTTATTTGTTTTGTTATCATCAAAACTCTAAACAAAATGGAGATTGTAACCTTTTGGGCCAACAGTTTTTTGCGCCTAAAAGTTTTCACATCATGCATTGAATGTAGCAATGGCTATTGATGACTACCAGCTCTGGAGTTCAACAGCATAACTAAATGTTGGTTCACGTCTTCTAAAAGAATTCCCCCCCCCCCCCCCCCCCCCCCCCAAATGCTGGTTTGTTTATCAGCATTTAATTGTTCAAAGTACCATTCTGAATAATAATATTGTATGACAAAGTATTAACATATTGTATAATGTTATCTTATGCTATTATGCACATTATCACACTTTTAATTATTTGCAATAATTGAAGAAATAACATATAATCCACACATTGAAAATGTTCATAACCTGAATCTTTGTAGTAACTGTAGAAAATGCACCTCAACTTGAAATTTAGTTGATGACTCGGAACTTGCTATTGCTTGACATCTTATTGTGGGAAGCATCTTTTTTCTGCTAAGTGAAATCCTTATCTTATTTGAGCAGGTCAATATTTCTTTGTGGCCTCGTTTCAAGATGGTATTTGACATGCATCTCAACAGTGTGCGTAATGCTGATGTAAGGACGCTGTGGGAAAATGATGTTCATCCTCACTATGTAATGAGGCGTTATGCTGAATTCACTGCCTCCCTTATTCATCTCAATGTTGAATATGGAGATGGTCAGGTGAGACGGATTCTAATCATCAGTGATTTACAAGCAGTATATTACTGGGACACAGGACATATTAATAAAAATCCTTCGATTTGAAAATTATGTCTGTCTGATACCAATTGTAGATTTTTCTGTATACATTCTCCAATGGATCCAGGATAAAATATTTTAACTTTCTTTTCTTTATCATTCTAGCTTGACTTGAACTTGGAACGCTTGCGGATGGCTGTTGATGACCTGCTTGTTAAGCTGGCGAAAACTTTCACAAAGCAGAAGTTGCAAACAGTGTTCCTCATAAATAACTATGATATGACCATTGCTATATTGAAGGTGAGCATTATCTATTTATTTATAAGTATATTTAAACTATTAAGCCATTTTATAATTTGCAATATATCATATTTTTGTATAATAGTTCTGTTGAGGTTTCTCTTATAGGAAGCAGGAGCTGAAGGTGGAAAAATGCAGATGCATTTTGAGGACCTGCTAAAGAGCAACATATCCATATTTGTGGTATTTATTCAACACAAATTACTAAATAGCAGAGAGTTCTTTCCTGTCATTTTTAAAGAAAATCTGCTTCAAAGATTGTGCCGTTTATTTTGATCTTTTACGTTCTTGTTCGCTATAACCAAAATCAACAAGATTGTAGAGAGAGAAAAAGCAGAACTAAACTATAATGGTGCAAATATCTTCGAGGAGAAAGAGAAATTAATTAACATGGAGAGCTTACAATCCAATCTACTGGAGACCGAAGAAAATCTTCATTTCAAGGTTTCGTAGTTTTGGTTCAATTTGGGTCTCTTGAGAGTTTGAGATAACCCTTTAATATTGGTGTTGTCGTCCTTTTGTATTTGGGTGTGCTGAGAGCTCAAATACAATAATATTTTCCTTTTTGTGTTTACATTGTCTTGCATTTTTTTAGGAGTTGATATGTAATTTTTAAAAGTACGAAGATGTGGCATTTTAATTCTTTGGAAGAGTACCAGAACATGAACTGTATTGTAGAATGGCAACAACGTAAGTGTAGCAATCTTGAACAGCAGGATACCAACTCACATTGAGACTCTTAGGTTTTGAGTCCTTCGCTGTCAACGCTATTCAAATGTAGGGTAACATGATTATTTCTTGAAGGAAGCTATTGAATAAAGTTTACTTTGATTAAGTGGTTTTTCAGGGTCTCAGTTCCTTCTCTGTACTAGATTATCTTTTTCTTCCTTCAGTTGCAAGGATTTTTTTTCCTTCCTGTTACTCCCTTCTGTAATTTTGTATGCTCTTTAGGTTTCTATATTTCATAATATAAGTATTTTCTTGATTTCTTTTCTTCTTTGCCTCGAGTGCAAAAACATACTACTTCCTACGAGAGCCCTTAAGTCCATAACTTTGTCTTTTAAGCTCTAGACTGACACCCCTTCATATCCTTCAAGAAAACTGCCATAAGTTCCAGCCTAATTCAATCTTATAACCTAAGTATAAAACTATGATGAATCTACAAATTCCTAATGTTATATTCTTTTTATTTGATTACAACGAAGGTTGAGTATTGAAGAGATCTTGCTTTTCAATATGAAATGACCTGTAACTCATGTATCAAGATCTATGTTGCACGGATACTTCATAGAGGAGACTTATATGTATCCAGTATGTAGCAGATACTCGGGTACTTCTTGGGTACTCCTTTGAAGTTTATTTTATTACGTTTTATTGTAATGTTGTATTCATGGTTTAAGTCCACAGTATTGGTATCTATATTGGCCAATTGATAACCTGGATCATCAACTTTTACGGTGGTAAAATATTGTCTATGATCTACTTATATGAATTAGCATACTATAGTTGCATGTTTATAATATATGGATAAAATGGCTCCAAGGTGACTTCTTAGGTAGTTCTCTAAGGAGTTGGCCAAAATATTAACGCAGGCCATCCCATCCCAATGGATGATCGACATTGTTCATCATGATCTTCACGTTTTAAAACATTTGTGTAGAAAAAATCATAATAGTGATGTTTTTTCAACCATGCATTGAGTAGTTCCAAAACTATATAGAGTAAATAAGAACATCTGATCAATGGTGAATGAGTGTTTAAATCAAATGATCTTTGTACACAGTTATATTAGGGCATGGAGTTCATGATGAATACTGCGGATCATCTTCATGATTTTAGCTCGACTCATAGATAGCTAATTAAATCAGTGAATCACCTTTGGAACACTTTCCTAACATAATTTTTATGTTATCACATTAGAATAAAAAATAAATGCTTAAATTGATTGCTTTCTTAGTTCTTATGGTTAATTATTCTAAACTAAAAAGATAAGTTTAAGTTAAAACAGAGGTTTTCTTTTGACCTTATCAACACATTGGAAACTTTCCAGTTTGGATAACCAGACTTTTATGTTACTGTCTAGTTTTTTTAATTTTACAGTATCCTGAAATTTCTGATTTCCTAAATTCTTAATCCAATTTACATAAAACAGGCTAACCCAGTGACAGGATATTCATCTCATTATGCCATACTGATCAGTTAGAAGTTTTAATAAAACTTGTCTTACTGAAGAAAGTGGCCATTGTGTAACACGCAGGAAGAACTGCTTCTGGAGCATTTTGGTGATCTGATCAAATTTGTAAAGACACGTGCCTGTAAGTTGAAATGCAAATTACACCTCCATTCATTTATTTTCCACCAGAAGATTTAGGGATTTATTTTTCTTTGAACCTCTTTTTAACTATCAAACATGTAACAGCCGAAGACATGAGTTCCAACACTGAGAGGTCCAGTGTTTCTGATGTTGAACCCCTGGTCAAGGACTTTGCGAGCAGGTGGAAGGGTGCCATAGAGTTAATGCACAAGGACATCATTACTTCTTTTAGCAATTTCTTAAGTGGAATGGATATTCTGAAGTCAGCGTTGACACAACTCCTGCTCTATTATACCCGGCTCTCAGAATGTGTGAAGGGAATTCCGGGTGGTTCTGCATTGAACAAGGACCTTGTTTCCATTTCTTCTATCATATACGAGATTAAAAAGTATTCAAGGACCTTTTAGTTCGTCAAGGACCAGGAAGCATTGCGGAGAACTTTTACTAGTGATCTTGAGAGTGATTCCATGTTTCATGAAAAGAGAGACTGTTGCAACTATGAGCAGGAAAAGTAAATTCCAGGGTGGCTTTTTCATGGAATGCTGGAGTTTTACTCGCAGAAATTGACCTTGTAATCAACCCTGGTTGAGGAATTTTCTCTGCAAGGTGACAGCGTTGAGGAATTTTGAGTTTGGTGGAAAAACCTTTTTGGATGTATAATGTAACAATATCGATATTCAAGTGCCTGCAGAATGTTGTATCTACCTTGATCATAGAATGAAAGTACTTATTAATAGTATTATTGATATGCAGAAGGAACATGTTATTTCTTTCTGTTTGACCTGTAACCTGGATATCAAATTTGGCATTATTTGACTGTCTTAAAAAGCCTTTTGCCGATTGAAAAATTCTATTTTACTCTTGTTATATTTTATTTGTTTATTTCTTTTTTGCTTCTGTTGTGAGTTTATGATTGAAGCAGTCATCACGATTCTGAAATTTAGATTTCTGGCATGTGTGAGTCGCTTGCATACGAAAAACCCTTTTGTGATTTTCTTAATGTGTGTGTTTTAATGATATAATTTGTATCAAGGATGGTTAAATTAAAACATTTCAAATTCTACAAATGTGATTTAGTTCAATCACGATTTCTCAAGTAATAATATGACCCACTGACCAAAGCGAAACATTTAGACTATTCAATTCAATTACAATCCTCCCAAGCATTTGCGTTATAATTGGTACTAAGGATGTGTCTCACATGTGAATAACCCAGATGGATATTATGATTGTAAAACTGATATTAATATGAATCACATGTCAGGGTGAAACTAGCCTATCAGAGTTCTGACTTTGTACTCATAATAAACTATCAGCAGAGTTACCATATTCTCAACTGAGAATCAAAATTGTTTTGAACTAGTAGAATTATTTTTTTTTATAAAAAAATTCCTATAGGTGTGGCAGAGAATTAGGATGCTCATGATTTAACAGTTAGCATAATTGGAATTGTTGCTGGCTCACTTTCTTATGCAAGTTTCATCTTCTATTTTATGTTCCCTACATTTTATATAATACTCTTTTTTTGGGGGAAAAAAACCGTGAGACCAAAAAGAGCTCCTACATCTCAAGAATAAAGGGTATAAATATATGCAAAATACAAATTTGCGCATCCAGAGGAGAAAAATGAAAAAAAAAAAAATTACATATCTATCAATATGTATGTTTTTATATAATACATTTATTATTGAATTTGGAAATAGATTACTATGTCATGCCTTTCTTTCTTCTTTTGTCATGTGAAACGGGTCTCATAGTCACCAAATTTGCGAGCAGCCTTTGAGTGGTTTGATACCAACCGATGAAGTTTCGGGTCGGTCCGGGTTTGTCAGATGGGTTTAGCAAATGACACTTTGTAAATTAAATATACATATTGATATATATAGATGAATATATGTAAAGGAACATACATATTAATAGGTATAGATGAATATATGTAAAAGTTATGTTATATTATGCGCGCGAAGCGGTAGATGTAAGATATTTTTCTAGTGTGAGCGTAAATATAGTAAGAACTTCAGTGTCAGTGTAAACATAATAAAAAAAAGAGAGAAAACGAAAGGAAAAAAAAGTTGCAACTAAGGCTTGAACTTGTGACCTTCAATTAAATATTTTTATAAACTACCACTCAAGCCAAAGCAAAGCTCCAATAGCAACTTTACTTTATTAAAAATAGTCTAAAAGAAGAGATCATCTACAATATATATATATATATATATATATATATATAGGGAGCTGATCCTCTAAGAACGGTTCTCACGGATTTCTGTGAGAACTTTCACGTTGGTCGTCGGATCTAATAGATCAAATCAAATAAAACTAGATCTCTATCAGATCTGACGGCCCACGTGAAAGTTCTCACATGAATTCGTGAGAACCGTTCTTAGGGGATCAACTCACTATATATATATATATATATATATATATATATATATATATATATATATATATGCTACTCCATATATTTTATAAAATCCAGTGGGCGGTGGGTCCGCCTGGTGATACACATATGACATATTATAACATAAACATATCACATTTAGTAATATACATATCATATATTATCACATACACATATCACACTTGGTGATACTCAGATCACCCAATCATATTTCATAGTTATTTATAGAGATGCAATAATCCACATTCATACTCAATGAGTGAAAACATATACCTCGTCTTCCTCGCCACCAGCCCCCGCTCGCTCCGTTCCTTCATAAATAAATATATTTGAAGCAGAACATTGTCTTCGCCCCACCAAAAGCTTCCACCTGGTCCCTTCCTTCATTTTGTATATAATTATATATGTATATAAATAACATTGTCTTCCCCGTTCTCTGGCTCCCGCGTTCCTTTTCTCCAAAATGAATGCATGTTATATAAGAATAATGAATGAGTACATCGTCTTCCCCCACCACTAGCTCCTGTCGGGTCTCTTCCTTCATGTATGCACACAATATAGAGAAATGGCAGTACACATTATCAAATATATAAATCAACAAATAATATTAACAATTTATTAGTCATTCAGTTTACGATTTGTTAATGTATTTCTAGGAAACTCTTGCAGTATTTTATGGATAATTATTATATATTAATAGTGAATTAGAATCACATTAACACATTAACCAAGTTCTTGTTCATGCTACGAGTATCCAAAGTTCTCGATCATGTTACTTATATATCACCAATTGAGTATAATTGGTAATAGTTTGCAAATATGGATTATTAAACCAACCGAGGATCTCTGATGTGATGGAGACATCACTCCAAGATTGTGATTCTACACCAGGAAATGTCGGCGCACCCTTTCATTATGGTTCAATTAGGGTTTGAGGACTAGAGTTATATTGAACCAGTTATTTTAGTTATTTGCTTTTTATTGTATTTTTATTTATTTATTTTGTTAGTTTGTTTTAGTCCCATATTGGTTATGATAAGACTTCTCTGTTGATGTAGACCTATTTAAGACCTAGACTACTATTGAATTTTTCAGTTTTGGATAAATTTAAACTTTCTTTGAAAAGCTTTGTAGCCAGTGTGCTTGGGTGAGTAACCCAAGGGAAAGATTCTCAAATTGTGTTTTACTCCTCATCATCTTGGTATCAGAGTTGAATCTTACTCTTTTTCTTTACCTTCTACAAAACCTAGCCTCCATCAAATTTTCACAAAACCCTAGTCCCCTTGTCAACTGTAGATCTTGCCCAAAAAAAAAAAATCCCAAAATCCCTTCGAAGAAATTTTGACACATCACGTTCTATTCATCCTCTCCTTCAACAACACATGATCCACGCCACCGCTGTCAGCTTCTCAACACAGGCAGCTTATCCTTTTCTCTCCTCAATCTCCCGACGATGAAGGCTTCTCCATCGCCTCTTGACCATGAAGACTCCTCCTCCTCCGATCTCCGACCCTTATTCTCCATCAAAGTCCACCATATTGGTTCAGTCTTTATGCACATCTTCTAAATCATTTTATCTTAATTTGTTTTAGTTGGTTAGGTTATTTTATCTTATTGTTTTAGTTGGTTAGATCATTTTATCTTATTTGTTTTACTTAGTTGGGTCATTTTATATTATTTTATTTTAGGTGGTTATTGTAGTTTGTTGGTTTATCTTATTTTAGTCCCACGTTTATTATGGTAGGATTATCATGTTGTTGTATGCTTATATAGGCTAAGATTGCTTTGTTATTAAGTAGATGATTGATAATGAAAATTGCTATTGATGCATTTGTAGCCAGTGTACTTTTGAGTGAAATGTAGAGAGTGATTCTCAAATTCTTTTCTTGGGTGACAAACTCAACGTTGAGTTTTTCTAGTGTTTATTCCCAATTATCTCTCTTTTTCTTGTAATTCGTCTCCTATCAGCTTAGTTTTGAATGAATTTAAATTTACTTTGAAAAACTTTGTAACCAGCGTGCTTGAGTGAGAAACTCTAGAGAGAGATTCTCAAACTATGTTTTGTTCCCCATCATGATGTCTTGATTGTCATTATATAAAGCTGTGTTTATAAAGTGTACTTAATTTGACCGGTAAATTCTAATATCAAGTTTATTTATCAAGTTAGCCAGTATTGCCCGTAATTATATTTTAATCGGTCATGTCTAACATTGTCACCAATTTCATAATTATTGGTTTCATATCTATCAATTTCTACATTTACTGATTTTATAATTATTAACTTAAAAAATGATCTTATTTTAGTCAATTAAAAGTTAAAATCATCTTTATTGGTTAATTTTTAAACTTGAACATACTACATGCACACACTTATCATCAAGTATATTAATCAATAGGTAATAGCATAAGCTATCAGTTATAACATTCTAAATTTTTATCGATTTTGATTTCGGGAAAATTCTTACATTTTATATTGTATATACCAATTATTGAAACTGGATTGGTATTCATATTAACACATTCACTGAGTTTCTTATCAGTGTTATTCGTATCACAATACTTGACAGTTTATAAATTTTCACTGATTAATAGAATCGATCTCAATTTCATTAGGGTTACAGGCTCATACGATTAATTACAGATATTTCAATTAACACACTTACCACATCACATTGTATTCATTAAATATACTCCATTCAAATAAAGATTTTCATATCATAGTTATTCTTATTTCAGTCAGAGATTGATTATAATTTTTTTAATTGGTTCAGTTCAAATGTTAACTCCACATTCCGCCAATACCAGTCCCAACACTGCTGATTTCTATTATACTGATCTCCAGTTACAGATTTCTATAGTTACCGATTTCATACCTATTGATTCAATAAGTGATTTTTATCTTAGTTAACCACTATTCATTTCATATCAATTAGCTAATATCAGAAATTCATTATCAGTTTCATCGCCAATTAGACTAACTATCGGTTATAATCAGTATTAACCAACAATAACCTAATTAACAACAACCATTAATGATATGAGTTACTAGCTTGCACAACAACGTTCGATATCACATGAATTTATCACAAATTCCTATCGATCACTATCATTATTATCTTTGGAATCGAAACAAGAAATTATAGCTTTAAATGAAACCGAGAAAGACTGTACTTACTCACAGTTTGTCAGTTCCTTCAATATCGAATAGTCGGATCATAGCCTTGCATAAGAATTCCTAGTATACGATTCCAAACTTGATTTAGTATTAGTCACCCCAATTAAAAATTAGAATTTACCTAAAAATTACTTAGGGTTTAATCACCTCAATTAAGAGCTAAAACTTGTGCACTATTGTGTGCACGTGCTCGCTTCCCTGTTTGCGCAACAATGCGTGCATGCTCCCATCAGCATGAGCGTGCCCGTGCCCGCGAGCCTGCATGCCCTGTCGTACCAACCCTCGGCCAGCCCACTGGCCACGGGGAAGTAAGAGAGGGAAAAGGAGAGTGTGAGAAACAGAGATCTAGAGAGAGTGTGAGAGAATGAGAAATGAGAATTTTATCCCATTTTCTCACATATATATTTTTATCAAATTAATCTTACCATGCCACCTAGCTTCTTAATTTCCCACCTCCCCTTCCTTTCACCGCCTCACTCTTGATTAAGCTACCTCATTACTCCACTATCTTAAATATTTAAAAATATATATGTACACCAAGGTATTTATATTATATATATCCACACCACATACACACACATATGGAACAATTAATTTCTCAATTTCTCTTTAAATTTTCATCCATACTCATAATTAAATTATTATCATATGATTAAACTTACAAATTATTAATATAACATACTAGTATGATCACACTTATACATATATACCTACACACACATATTAATTATTTAGACTTATAGAAATTTGTTCTTTTAATTTCCTATTAATCATATGATAAAATTTTAATAGGAAAATATATAATCCAAAATTTTAATCAAGATTAATTAAAGTCGGATGTTACAATTCTACCCCCTTAAAGAAGTTTTGTTCTCAAAACTTAGCATATTTTTGGACTTCTCATGTCTCGTCTTCCAGTTCCCTTGCAGTTTTTACAAATTGTTGTGTTCTCTATAGTACTCTAACCAAAGGGATTTCTTAGTTGCTTCACCTTGCAATCCAGAATCTGTACTAGTTTTTTTACATGTGATATATCCTCAGACTTTTTCATTAGAAAATATAGAGAAATTACATCAAGCTTTTCTCAATAATAACCCCATAATATAAAACATATCTATATAGAGATTCTCTCAAAGTAGTACGAAAATTCATAATTCTTTTAACATGACGTATCTCTTATATTCTTTCATCCGAATTTCTATTATTTCATAATCAAATTTTTAATAAAGCTTTTCTGTTCTTATTTAATCTTGACTTGACTGATATTTCAACAACTCATTTATTCCAATGTCTTATATCACAGGTAGTCCACACTAAGAGCCGCTACCTCAGCAGAACTCATTTGAATTAAGGCATGCAGATATATCTTCATTCAAATGTAAGAGAATAATTAATATCACACATTTTGAAATTAATCATACCCATAAGAAGCCACTACCCTCTTACCCACAATACTTCACATATTCATTCATACAAATGTACACACACATATATATCAATCATAGTAATCAATCCTACTCTTGAAACAATTATTTTAGACCAAATCTCTATGCCTATAACTGAGCTCTGATACAAACTATAATGATCTCATATTTTAATCATTGAATTACATTAATTAATTCTATACAACAACAACAACTAAGTCATTTGTCCTAGGCATTTGGGGTAGGCTACATGAACCAAAAGAGAATTACGCCAGATCAGGCACATGGATCAGCTTTCTCCACTCATTCCTATCGAGCAATATGCCTTCATTAAGACTTTTAGCCTCTATATCTTGTTGTATGACCTCCATCCATGTTTTTTTCGCTCCCCCTGCGCTATTTTAACTTACCCTTCCTTCTTCCTCAATTCTATAATCTTATTAATCTCTCCATAATCATTGAAAATTTTGACAGCTTCTCCTCTATAATTAGGCTGCCTAATACATAATTATTTTGGCCAACATTAACCTATTTATCCATTTGAAAACTTCAATCTCAATAGTATCCAATCTCAATAATATTATCTATATAACTTGAGAGTACTCTCGGTATCACAATTTCACAAGATTAATTCAAGTCAAAGTGAAACTAGAACTTCATATAGATATACTTGAACATATAGGTACATAATTAACTATCTGCTCTACTCAGCAACATCAACTATATTTTGTAAACTGTCTAAAAATTACTGAAGCAAACGCAAACCTCACTCTAATGCGAAGGTCGCGTTTCACTCAAACGTGAATCTCACATCTAATAGTAAACGCAAATCTAAGCCTGTCTAGTGTTCCCCTTAAATGCGACAAGCCTGCATTCCAGTTCAAACGTGAATCTCAACGAAAATCGTGTTCCAACTCAAATGTGGAGCTCAGCAAAAGTCGCGTTCCAACTTGAATGTAGACCTCAGACAACTCCGCGTTCTAACTCAAACGCGGACCTCGGTCAACTCTGCGTCTCAACTCAAACACGATCCTGCGAGCTCCGCGTTTCAATAACAAAACAGAACCTGCGAAGGTCGCGTTTCTATTGTAACTGCCCCATTACTTGGTCACTTAACACTCACGTGATGTGGGGAGTTAATCCTCATTATGAAGAGATTCTGGGGGACAATTTTATCCCTGAATACCCCTAAAATAGCCACGAAAGCTATTGAACAGGGAGGATTCTTTTTTTTTTTAGAAGGAGAAAAACAACTACAAAGTTCAGAAACCTTAGGCATTCAAAGGAGAGAGAGAAAGAAGGAAATTTCTTTTTCAAAAGGAGAACTCCAACACTTGTCATGTTCAAGTGGAGTTATTTTACATCCTTCAAATGATCCAAGAGAAGCTTGTCGTTCAGCCGGTCTATGGAGAACAAGATTCATCTTTATCGCCACATGATTAGTCTACAATTCTGCATTATTATATTGTATTTTTCCACTGATTTATGAATAAAATGTCGGTCTAAATCGTATTTTGATCTCTCTTGTAGATAAATCAGGAGTTTAAGGGCAAAGAAGTAATAAGAGCTTAATTAAACTCATTTTCGGGTAATTAAATCCGGATTTCTTGGAGGCAAGCAAGAGAACTTCTAGAAGATGCATTGAACCTAGACCTTTGCGCACGTCAGACGAAGATCCACGAATATACCCGAAACCGAATATACCAGAAGGTCCTCGAAGCCCGGAGATGTTTCTCGCCAAAACTAGGGATTTAACTCCCTGATTTTGCCACGAAAACGTGGCAAATGCCGCTCCGCGGCAATCTGTTGGGGCCAAACGTCGATCTTCGACGCGTGGCCCCGTCTCGTCTTCTGAAACCTACTTTTGCCTATAAAAAGGGCAGGGATTGGCCAAAACGAAGGAGATTTGGTTTTTAGGCTAGGTTTCTCCTTTTGTTATAGATTAGAATTTTCTTTCTCATTTATTTTGTATTTTCATTTTGTTTTTAGATCTTGTAGTAGGCCTGAGTTGATTTAGAAAGAGATAGAGAGATATTGATGTAATAGATGGTGACAATCTATGTAAAGCTGTCTCCTTTCTTCTCCAATGTAATCTCTCTATCTTCTACATGATTCTTAACTAGATTTTTTTCTCATGGCGACTAACTACTAACCACTAGCCATCTAACCACTTACTTGATAATCCACATGAATCTAATAGCTTCTACAAGGCTTTGCTCTTGCAAGAGCCATTGATGGCTAATGATGATGGATTCTAACATTCTAACATTTCTAACACCTAACCCACTAACTTGCTAACCTGCAATGTCTTCTTTATTTTATGCTACCTCTAACTGGTTTTGATGATTAAATAGCAGCTTGCAACTTGTTATGTGGTATGGATGTATTATTTGAATGTAGAAAAATAATCTTATGGGCCATGCTCTGTATCGTCTCTTAAAGCCAAGGATTAGTGATGGCCAAGGATCCATGTGAGGCAACCATCACTAAGAGGTTAGCATGGTTAGTGGAGCAATTAGTAGTTAGTAGCCATGAGTTTTCTTTTATAGTTTTCATCATTCTTTTTATCTTGTTTTAAAAATCAATTTCAAAAGCATTTTATCTAACTACTAACCACTAACCATCTAACCACTTACTTGATAATTCACATGAATCTAATAGCCTCTACAAGGCCTTACTCTTACAAGAGCTATTGATGACTCATGATGATGGGTTCTAAAATCTAACTTGCTAACCAAGCTAACTCTCTCTTATTTCATGCTTGCTTCTAATGGTTTTGATGATATAATGTTTGTATTAGCGTACTCTTGATGCAAGTTTGAATGTAGAAGAACAATTTTATGGGTCATGCTCTGTATCGTCTCTTGAAGCCAAGGACTAATGATGGCCAATGATCTATGTGAGGCAACTATCACTAAGAGGTTAGTATGTTAGTGGAGTAATTAGTAGTTAGAAACCATGAGATTTCTTTCATAACATTCCTCATTCTTTTTACTTTGTTTTAAGTATCATTTTCAAAACTTTTTTATCATTTTCTTATCAATGTTTTCACCGTCTTAGTTCACCTTTGTTTCATCTTCTTTTCTATTTTGTTTTCCAAATCACTTCCTTTTATTTTCACATCGCCGCTTTCATCGCACCTTCTCTACCTATCACGTTCAGTTTTCTTTTCTTTTACTTTTTATCATTCTTTTAACAAAAAAGACTTGTTAACATAACACGTGAATAAAGGCTGTTAATGCTTCTATCGCCTCCCGTCCCTGTGGATTCGACCCGTTGAGCCAATGCTATAACGAAAGTATCGAGGGAAAATTAGTACATATATATTTTCATTGATTTCACAAACAACACATTTTCGAGTGCTTGTGCCGCCCCGATCAAATTTTTGGCACCGTTGCCGGGGACGGGGATGGTTTAAATTTACGTCTTTTGTTAACATTTTCTTCTCTGTTTTGGTGTGCAGGACAATCTTTACAAGTGCTTAACATTGCAGAATAAACACTACCTTTACATATCTCTACTCTAGAAAGTAAGGACCCAGCTTCTAAATAAAAGCTTTGCAAATGCGACTTTTGCCGCGGAAACGCGACTATTTTGTGATAATTGTGTATCTTGTTGTGCTAGGTTGTGTTCATTGTAATAACTAGTTGATTTGTACTATTACTTTCCTGCTTTGATTGCCTACACACTGCAATAAATTAAAGAACTAAAATATAGTATTTGGACGTTTTTAAAACGGTTTAGACATTTGCATTTAAACATGTGTCAATTCAATTCCAATATACTGTATTTTGTTCTATTGTTGTGATCTGGATAGAGGTGTAAATATGGCATTGCATATAGCATAGGACAAACACGTGGGTGATTTATCGCTTTGTGTTATATTCTTATCTATATTGCACACTTGCACGAATTGAAATTAAGGGCAAAACCTATACAAAATAAGGTGGGATTTCATCACCCTTCCTTAGCCAAAAAATCACCTCCCTACTCACACAACCCAAACCCTAATAAAAATTGATAGACGTTGGCCCCTAGGGACATCTCGGACTCATTAAGAGATTAACCGAGGGTGGAGCTTGTTTAGAATCTTACTCTTGTGAAATCGGTGTTTAAGGTTGGGGATTAAGAGGTTACGCCTCGAAGATACTGTGGTTTGGCGTAATTAAGGCATGTTGCTTACGCACGGATACCTCTCACCATGTTTTGCCCCTACCGGCCGATTAGCTTGTGGTCGAATTCAAGCAACAACCTCCCCCAGGCAATCGACCAGTTAGGAGTCGTCTAGGTCTAGGTCAACCTTAATATAGGCTTGGTTTTGATTTTTTTTCTTTCATTTTATTTGTTGTTTGCTTTTTTCTTTTTTGTTTGTGATTGATTGTGAAATGGAATTTAACAATAACAATTCTTCCAATCCGAATATGAATCCATATTTCACACCGACCCCATTTGTTTCGGATAATTCCAACCCAATTTTTCACAATATAAACCAACCAAACACACCAGGTTGGACTTATCCGAGTCAATACAACCGATACCCTCAATCTTTTAACAATAATTTCTAAAATAATTTTCACTCTTCACAGAGTCAATGGGGATTCACCTCCCCCGAGTCAAATTTTTCACCACATTGTCCACAATTTTCACAATTTTCACAATCTTCATTTCTCAATTTTGTAGAAAAATATGAGTTCAAAAAAAATATAGAGGCCATGCAAGCCATGCTTGAGTCCCAACAAAAGAAGCTCAATTCACCAATTTCACAATATTTTCATGATTCATCCTCAGTTTCACCTATTCAAAATAACCAACCATCTACCCTGAAAACGAGTATGAAATGCTTTAGTGAGTCTGAGCTTCAATCTCAAAATATGTTGGACTCACAATCTTCACTATCTTTCCAAATTCAAGATTCTTATACTCCCTTTCTGGAACATCCACTTACAGAAAAATCAAGTTTAGAAAAGAGTATAAAAATCTTGCAGGAGTCTGCGTTACAATTTCAAAAATCTTCTTCTCAGTCTATTGATAGGTTAGAAACACAATTGAGTAAATTGGTCAATATTTATAAGAATGAAGAAACTCTCTCTTCTCCACCTTTGACCAATCCAAATAGCTCTAACTCTATCAATTTGACCCATGACTCTTGTTGTTTTGGAAACTAAGATTCCTATACTCCCATTCTAGAGCATCCACTTGAAGAAACATCACATGTAGAAAAGAGTATAGAAATCTTGTAGGAGTCCGCACTGTAATTTCAAAAATCTTCTACCAGTCTATCAATAAGTTAGAAACATAATTGAGTAAATTGGTTAGCATTTATAAGAATGAGGAAACTCTATCTTATCAACCTTTAACCAATTCAGCTATCCCTAACTCTATTGATCTGACTCAGGACTCTTGTCATTTTAGAAACCAAGATTCAATTTCAGGCCACCCATCTGAACTTGTCCAAACTTCAAATGTTAAAAATCCCATTAATATTTTGGCAATTTATCCTTTTCCTGAAATTGAACTTGAGCATGAATATGATCCTGAACTTCAACTTGGTAATTCAATTTCACTTCTTGATTCAATATTGACTAAGGTGTTTTTACCTGAATTTAGGCCTTTTTTCGAGTAGTATTGGATCCAGTGCCAGTCCATTGTAAAATTGAATCACCAATTTTTTATGATCATCATATTGAACTTGACCAATTTCATACTTTTGAAAGTTCTATTGATAAATTGGCAAGTTCTCATTTTTATGGAATTGAACTCAATGAGGAATGTGACTTCGATTCTCAAATTTGTTATTCAGTTCAAATTCCTGAATCAATATTGACTCCTGTTTTGTTACCCAACTTGAGCAACATTTTAGAGTCAGTTTTGGTTCCTACACCTGTCATTTTTGAACTGAAATCACCAACCTTAGGAAGTCACATTCCATCATGGGAAAATGAATGTGGACTTGCATTTTAACTTCTTAATTTGGACCCACTTCCTGAACTAATTTCGACTCCTAAACCTTTACTTGACTTAAGTCTTTTTCCTGAGTCGATATTAGTTCTTGTATTTTCTGAGTCCAAATCAATCATTCTATTCTGAGACAAGGGTCTTAATAAATTTGACTCTGAAATTATTTTAAAATTTTAGAAATTAGATAGGGTTAAATTCTTAATAAAAATCATAAATATATACATCATTCTAGTAGGTTGTATTATAGAGGTCTCTGGTGGGTTCCTCCGGATTTCACTCAAATTGGATTGGGCTGTCTTTCGTGAACCAATCAGACCACCACCGGAACCACCACCTTGAGATGATTTTTTCTTCTCTCTCTATTTGTTTCATGCATATATACATCACGATGCATTGAGGACAATGCATGAGATAAGTGTGGGGGAGAGTTTACTAACATAAAGTTTTTTAGATTTTCTACTTTTACACTTCTTAAAGGATACTTCTAGAAATCTTCCCTTTTGTATAGGATTTTTTCTCTTTCTTTAAAACTTTTTGAAATAAGAGACTAAGTTTTGATTTTTTTTTAAGAAAATTAAGATGATCTTAGAAATTAAGGAAGCTTTAATTATGATATCTTAAACCCAATCGAAATAATGGATCTTGTTTAAAATTATAGGTTAAGTAAGATAAATTGGAGGGATAATTTTATCTTGAATTTTTTGTCTTAGATAGTATGCACTTCACATTTACACAATTTTTGGGATGGATACAAAGACCTAAAATGTCATAAAGCAAAAATAAAGAAAAATATATATGGTATAAATGAATAAAAAAATCACTTATTAAGCTGGATAATTATGTCTCAAGAAGCATGATTATTCACGCCTAACGGTGGTCAAAAGAAACAAATAATCTCCCTTAGTTTTGTGGCCTTGTTTACTCGAGTTCTTAAACCCGAGAGATGTTTTCTCATCTAGTGCCCTAAAACCATCTGGTCCGGGAGTCATCAATTAAAGGCTCATTACCCGGGTAAACTAGAAAGCCTAAGAAAACTAAGGAAGAAAAAGAAAAAATAAATGGCTTGATGATTAGAGTTGAAATCCCAGAAATCTTCACTATCACAAAGTGCATATTATCTAGGTTTTATGAAGGATAAAATATTCAATCTAATTTTGAATTCTTATCTTAATTGATGACAAGATCTTACATAGAGACTAAGTTTAAGGAAGAATATTTTTGGTGGACATGTGATCTTAGATCGCTTATATTTTTGCAAAAATATTTTGTAAACTTGTCTCTTTTTCAAAATGCTTTTTCAAAATACTAACATTTTCTTCTTTCTTTATGCATTTTATTGGTGCAATCTGCTGAAAACCCTCAGGAGACAAAACTCCTCCTCTAGGGATAACCTAGAGGTTTAACGACTTGTTGCACACGTTCAGTGCAATCGCGTCACCTGCGAAAGTGGTGTAATAATATATATAGCATAGTTTTTCTTTTCTTGTTTTGCTCGGGACGAGTAAGAGTTAAGTGTGTGGGTGTGATTAGTTTACAATTTTGCATTATTATATCGCATTTTCCTACCGATTTATGAATAAAATGTCAGTCTAAACCGTGTTTTGATCTCTCTTCCAGATAAATTAGGAGTTTAAGAGCAAAGAAATAATAAGAGCTTAATTAAACCCACTTTCGGGTAATTAAATCCGGATTTCTTGGAGGCCAAGTAAGGGAACTTTTAGAAGATGCATTGAACCTAGACCTTTGCGCACTTCAGACGAAGATCCGGACGAATATACCCGAAACTGAATATACCAAGAAGGTTCTCAAAGCCCGGAGATGTTTCTCGCCAAAATCAGGGATTTAACTTCCTGGTTTTACCGCGAAAACGCGGCAAATGCCGCGTTTCAGCGGCTATCTAGTGGGACCACGCGTCGATCTTCGACGGTGGCCCCGTCTCGTCTTCTGGAACCTACTTTTGCCTATAAAAAGGGCAGGGATTGGCCAAAACAAAGGAGATTTAGTTTTTAGGCTAGGTTTCTCTCTTTTGTTGTAGATTAGGATTTTCTTTCTTATTTATTTTGTATTTTCATTTTATTTTTAGATTCATGTAGTAGGGCTGAGAGATTCAGAGAGAGATAGAGAGATATTGATGTAATAGATGCTGACAATCTATGTAAAGGTGTCTCTTTTCTTCTCCAATGTAATCTTCTCCATCTTCTACATGATGCTTAGCGAGATTTTCTTCTCATGGTGACTAACCACTAACTAGCTAACAACTTACTTGATAATTCACTGAATCTAATAGCCTCTACAAGGCCTTGCTCTGGCAAGAGCCATTGATGGCTCATGATGATGGGTTCTAATATCTAACTTGCTAACTTGCTAACCAAGCTAACTCTCTCTTATTTCATGCTTGTTTCTAATAGTTTTGATGATATAATATTTGTATTAGCTTGCTCTTGATGCAAGTTTGAATGTAGAAGAATAATCTTATGGGTCATACTCTGTATCGTCTCTTGAAGCCAAGGACTAGTGATGGCCAATGATCTATGTGAGGTAACTATTACTAAGAGGTTAGCATGTTAGTAGAGTAATTAGTAGTTAGAAACCATGAGATTTCTTTCATAGCATTTCTCATTCTTTTTACTTTGTTTTAAGTATCATTTTCAAAACCTTTTTATCATTTTCTTATTGATGTTTTCACCAACGTCTTAGTTCACCTTTGTTTCATCTTCTTTTCTATTTGTTTTCCAAACCACTTCCTTTTATTTTCACATCGTCGCTTTCATCGCACCTTCTCCACCTATCACGTTCAGTTTTCTTTTCTTTTACTTTTTATTATTCTTTTAACAAAGAAGACTTGCGTGAATAAAGACTGTTAATGCTTCTATCGCCTCTCGTCCCTGTAGACTCGACCCGTTGAGCCAATGCTATAACGGAAGTATTGAGGGAACATTAACACATATACATTTTCATTGATTTCACAAACAATACATTTTCGAGTGCTTGTGCCGCCCCGATCACCACACGAAGAACCCAGCCTTAAATAAAGGGGAGATTCAAATATCCTCCCCTATTTTGTAATTGGATCGTATCTGTTGTAATTTTCTTTGCAATTAATAAAATTTTACTTCATATTTTTCTGACCAAACAAAAGATGACAACTCCGCTAGGGACTGTTTTCTCTATCGACGAGAAAGTCATAGCGCAAGCTGACGTTAAGCTCGTTGGATCAACGGTCGAGTCACTCGTCATCAAATTCGACCAAGAAAAATTTGAATAGTTTCTTTATTCAGGCTCTAATAGCCCAAAAGTAACGTGACAGTACCGCAGAGTTTCTTCGGGGACTCGCTCTCAAGTCTTCTCAGAGACTTCTTCAAAAGTGTCCCGCGTCATTGCTCACAACGCAAGCATCGCCATATCCAGCGAGATTTTGAAAACTTCCTGTGTAGCCCACACGGCCTGCGTCAATATTTCTCAGAAGACCCTCAGGGCCAGTATGCTAACTAACAGACAAAACGACGATAAAAGCCAATCCAGCCACCTCTCTCCTCTCCAGACTCTGCAATTTCAGATTGTCGGGGGTTCCTCGCAGCCTCCGAGACTCAACCGGAATGCTGAACGTCGATGAAGGCGTCACACCCGTCACAACAAATTGAAGATTCTGCAGTTACAATCTGTTTTGCAGATACAAAACACGAGGCTCAGACCCGCGTTTCCTTGAAGCAACATGAGACTCGCGCTCTTCAAAACGCGCATCTCAACGCTCAAATGTGAGGTCCACGTTTTTGTTCCAAAATGGGAGATTCGTGTCCATGCAGACACAGAATGCGGTCCAGACCCGCATTTCTCTGAAGCAATACTAGATCCGCGTTCTTCAAATGCGCGTCTCAATGCCCAAGAGCGAGGTCCGCTTTTTTGTTCCAAAATGTGAGACTCGTGTCCAATCTGTGCCAGAATGCGATTCTCGCGTTCCTACTGCTCAACGCGAGGTTTGCGTTCTGAAGCAGACTCTGCCAAAATGCAAGGCCTAGACCCGTGTTTTATCACAGAAATGCAAGGCTCGCGTTCAGTCTGGTATGTCCTTGAAACATACTAAAGTAAAAACCCTCACCCCAAAGGATTTAAGGCTAGTCCCTTGGATACTCCTACAACAGATCTAAGAGACTACTCAAAAAAGAGGAGTGTCCATCAAATTATTCCCCAATGTTGTTGTGAATGGCTCATCATGGCAGTACTCTCTGAATGCCACTGCAACTCTCATACAAGCAAGCCATTGATATTCAATCGGCAGTCAGCCGCCCTAATCTCTAACTCAGCCAAGAGATGCCGCTCCGTAAGAAGAAATCTTTCTCTAACGTGGAGTACCTTGAAGTAACTTCAAATATGGTGGGTCCATGCATTACACCAAACAAGTCTAAGGGAAAGCAACTGGTCGTTTGCTCTGGTGAGCCTGACGATGAACTTTCTTCTAGTTTGAAAGAAATACTGAGCGAATCAGAAGGAGTATACCAGCACACTCGCATTCAGACTAATACAATTGGCTCAGTGAACTATAATGCCCTAGTCAGGGGTATGTAAGTGAACGAGACGCATCCCACCATTATGAAATCCCAGGCCTCTAACTCATCTACAGAGATAGAAGCTTCACATACATGGCGGGCACTCCCGAAGAAGCGGCCAAGCGATTTGAAGAGCAGGCCCAAGTTCAGAGGGAACAGTTTGGTATGATTCAAGCTCAGCAAGAATCTATCAACATCCTTAAACAGATGCTAGCACAGCTGCTTAAGAAGAAGAAAAAGGGTCCAAAGATCAAGGAGAAAAAGAAGGAGGGAGAAAGCTCTTCTTCTGAGGATACTGAGAGTGAAAAGCACTCAAACCTAAGTCTCCCAAACTTTCATTTGAAGAGGAGGATAGCTCAGAAAGCGGATCTCGTCACTCAAGGAGGATGAGCAATCTAGAGAAACGCCTCAAAGCCCTTACGCACCTAGGCAACCTTCAATATGTGGGAGTAGTCTAACCTTACCCAGCGAAATAACATACAGCCCCTACCCTCCAAGGTTCAAGGCATCGACCCTATATACTTTCGACGGATAGGGTCACTGAACCAGCACATATACTACTTTAAATCTCACATCGGGAACATAGTATCAAACGATACCATCATGACTCGTTTATTCATTGGCACTCTCAAAGGGGTTACCTTTGAATGGCTCATGAAGTTTCCTGCCGGATCTATCAAAACTTGGGCCGACTTGGAAAAGCAATTTTTAAATTGCTTCTTCGAAGACAATACAGAGGTAGCAATGTCGTTTCTCCTCGCCATGAAACAGAAGAAAGGAGAGTCCATCAAAGCATTCGTGGAGAGATTTTGGAGTATGGCTGTTCAAGTGACATATCTCAATCCACACTGGTGGACACGTGTTGCCACAACCTACAGACTACACTCCTCGCTCAGATAGGAGTGACAGAATACGACACTTTGAATCAACTGGTGTAACAAGGCGAGCAGGCAGAGGAAATAGGCGCCTGGGTCAAGGCTGAAGAGAAAGACAGCAAACTAAGACCCGACAAATCGACACAATGAACTTTAGAATCATCTTCTTAGCCAAAAAGATGAGATACTCTGGTAATGGAGGTTAAATCACCTTCAAAACCCCAATCAGCCAGAGGGGTGGAGCTCCCGGCCAAGCACGTGCTAGTAAATCATACTCCTTTAAGGATGAGCATGTGATCTCTCTGTTCAAGTTACTCTTAAAGAGTAACAAACTCAAATTTTCAGAGGTCAGACGCCCTCACGAAGTCAGAAAGATTGATGATCCTAATTACTGTTTATATTAAAGGATGTTGGGGTATCCTATGAAGAACTGCTACATCTTCAAGGATGTTCTTCAAGCTCTAATCGACGCAAATGTCCTCAAACTCCGTCCAGAGTAGAAAAAGGTGACAACTAACATGACATCTCTTCAATTTGGTAAAAAAAACTCCCGTCAGTACCTACAGGAGTAATTTTCATCCCGAAAGTGGAACTGAGGGTGAGCAATACTGATCCCCATAACAAAAAAGAGAAAGGCCTTGTCCCTATCCTTACTCCTCGAGGAGAGATAATGTGGGTTCACCCTGACATTGTCGAAAGCCAATAATGGACAACTGTTACACAAGAATCTAAAGGCAAGGTTAAAGCATTTTCTAGCAATATTATGGGTATCTCTATCAGAGAAACTGAGGAAGATATTGCTTTCCTCACCAGTTCAGGAAAAGAGGAGTCTGCCTTGGCTGCTGATACAGGTACTCTTTTCACATCGAAGACCCAATCCGGTAAGCGGTACTTGAAACAATATGGTAAGCTGGTGATAAGTTCTTCCCAGCCAGTAAGGAGATAACTGAGCAGTCCATAAAGCAACCCGTGAACAAACTGAAGGAGCTTTGTTATGCCAAAGCCCTTCAAAAAGATGATATAAGACCATTAATTCCCTTCCGCTTTGATGTTTTGACTCACCTAGCCAACATCCCTGCTCGGATCACTCTGCACAAGCTTCTCAGACTTTCCAAATCCATGAGGGAAGCTCTAAGAGAAGCATTGACAGATACTGAGTTTTTCTTAACCTAGATTCCTGCCATTCCAGATGAGGAAGATGATGGGCACTGTCATCAAACCTCCAAATGTTCTCCATCCATCACATTCTCTCCAGAGAATATGCAAATAAAGAGGAAATATGATAGACCCTTATATTATATAGGGTATATTGGATTATCTAAAGTGAGCCACATTCAGGTTGATTTAGGATCTGCGTTGAGCATTATTCCCCGCCGGGTCATGAACACGTAGGGATTCTCACCCATCGATTGAGCGCTATACAAACTATCATTTATGGCTTCAATGCTAATAGTATGCATCCGATAGGTAAGATCAAACTCAAATGTCAGATTGGGGATTCGAAGTCTGAAGTGACGTGTTGTGTCATTGATGCCGGCACATCTTACAACTTGTTGTTGGAATGACTATAGATCCACCGCAACTCCATCGTCCCGTCTACCCTTCATCAAGTGATGATATATGCTGATGAACAAGGAAGAGTGAGAATGTTGATCGCTGAAAAGAATCTGTTCAAGGGGGTAGAGAATCACTTCACCGACTCCCTCCTCTAAGTCTGAGTCAGTGACTTGTGAAAGCTCTAAAGATGATCCTGAGTCCACACAGTTCTCTCATTACGGGCCAAATACATGTCATATGATGGAGAATATGGGGTATGACCTGATGAAAAGGTCTGGCTTGAATTTTGGCCAAGGAAGATGAATATTGCTTTGATCTTTTATCTCAAAAGGGAATGCCCTAACTACTATCATCAAACTCGGAGGGGGTTAGGCTACGTGTCAACTCCAATCCCATTGGGCTCCGAGTCTAAGGATTCATTATATCACGATCACTCGTCAGGCACGTTATCATGATAATTAGATATCAATGTCGGCACTATCTTCGAAGATTTTTCAATGAATATGGTTTCAACTAGCCATCTGAAAGATGAAGATGAAGATGAAGAAATGATCTAGTCAGACACCGATCCCTGGATCAAGCACCTAAATACTCTCGGGGGCATCCGCTTTGAATAGCGTGAGCCACCGATAGATGATAAAGTGATTCAGATCAACTCAGGAGATAAGGTTAACCCCAAACCCATTTTCATAAGTGAGAGCTTATCGCTCTCCGAGAAAGAAGACTTAATACATCTTATATGAGAGTACATAGACGTCTTCACTTGAAACTATGAGAACATGCCTGAACTTGATCCTCAAGTGGCTATGCATCGCCTCAACATCAATCCAGATGTGAAATCAGTCAAGCAACAACGATGACGATTCCGTCCAGAAATAATGGAGGCAATTGAATCGAAAGTTAAAAGGCTCATAGACCCTGATTTTATCAGGAAAGAATAGCACCCTGACTGGGTAGCCAACATCGTGCCCATCACCAAGAAGAATGGGAAGATCTAAATTTGTATCGACTTACACGATCTGAATGTTGCCTATCCAAAGATGAATTCCCTCTCCCGATCACAGATGTTATAATCAACAATATGTGCGATTTTGAGAGAATTCCTTCATGGACAGATTTTCTGGATACAATCAAATCAAGATATACCCTGAAGATGAAAAGCATACATCTTTCAGAACACCACTGGGGGTGTATTGCTACACCGTGATGCCCTTCGGCTTGAAGAAAATAGGGGCAACATATCAATGGATAATGAATACAATCTTCCATGAGCATATACGCAAGATCGTAGAATGATATGTGGACATATTGCAGTAAAGAGCAGAGCTAAAGGTAATCACATTGTAGATCGAAAGAGAGTATTCAACATCATACGGGCGCATCAACTGAAGATGAATCCAACCAAGTCCTTCCTGAGGGTAGCTAGTGACAAATTTTTTAAGTTTGTTGTAACATCTAAAGGAATCCATCTCGACCCGGAGTAAGTCCGTGTTATTCAGGAGATGCGACTTTCAAGAAATCTCAGAGAACTTAGAAGGTTGTAAGGACGTTTGGCTTACATCATGATATTCATATCGAATCTTTCAGGACGTTGTCAACCCTTCACACAAACTGATAAAGAAAGGAGTCTCATTTATTTGGGACAATGCTTGCCAAGAAGCGTTTGAGAAAATCAAGCAATACCTCACGCATCCACCCGTCCTTACAACTCCAGTTTCAGGAAAACCCTTCCTGATATACATTAAGCTATGGATCACTCTCTAGGAGCTTTACTGGCCCAGAATAATGATCATAGACACGGACGAGCAATCTACTACCTAAGTAAAACCATTATCGGAGCGGAACATCGTTACAACCTGGTCGAAAAGGAGTGTCTAGCCCTAGTTTTTACTGTCCAGAAAATGCATACTACCTGGTAGGCCAGACTATGCACGTCATTTCGAAAGTTAATCTTTTGAGGTTGCTTATGACGAAATCATTAGCGCTAAATGATCGACTGGCGAAATGGGCTATATTGTTTTCGCAATACAAGATACAATTCCTACCACAAAAAGCTAGGAAAGGACAAGTAATAGCAGATTTTTTGGTTGAACATCCGACCCAAGAGCAAGCAGATTTTACGAAGATCTCCTAGATGAAATCGCTGAAGTCCATATGATCCAAACGTCTTTCGAAGAGCAAGTCTGGCAATTATTCTTCGACAATGCATCAAGGATGGGTCCCACAGGAAACATTGTAGTTGAAGTGGGTGTAGTGCTTGTATCTCCATCAAACTACATGATCCCCCGTGCTATGTTCCAACAACGTTGCGGAATACAACACTCTCTTGATCAGAATGCAACTTGCTAAAGAGATTGAAGTCAAAAATCTTGAAGCATACAATGATTCAAAGCTCATCATTAATCAGGTTCGCGGGGAGTATGAAGTCTGACATGAAGCCTTGGTGCCCTATCACAACACAACCATTAACATGGCGGAGAAGTTCAGAAGTATTTACAATGATCATGTACTACGTCAGCAAAATATGCATGCAGATGCATTAGCTCTCTCGCTACTTCATTGACCCTTCTAGCCAGAGCTACAGAGAAAGTATTCGTCTACTGTCACGACTTGTACTGCCCAAAATTTAACTTTGAAGAAAGTCAAACTCCAAGAGGAGACCTTCATGTCAAAGAGGTTATAGAGACATCAATAGGTTTGAAACTCAGGGATTGGTGATTCCTATACAACGACTTTGTCTTATACAACATCTTACCTGACGACCCCAAGGAGGCAGCCGCCATCAGAAGAAAGGCTCCTCGATTCTACTACAATACGGTTACACGAACATTATATCTCATTGATCATATGATAGAATCTTACTCTGCTGCTTTTCATACAAAGAGGCACTCAGGGAAGCTCTTGGTGGTGTGTGTGGAGCTAACCAACCCAGACCTAAGCTCGGAGACTAGCTTCGAAGACTTGGTTACAATTGGCTGAAGATGATCCCTGACGCCATCGCCTATGCTAAGCAATGCCATGTCTGTCAGATCCATGGTGACTTCGTCTATAAAGCACCGGGACATCTTCATCCAACATCTTCTTCATGGCCATTTGAGATGTGGGAAATGGATGTTATCAGACCCACAACCCTTTAACATCCTAAGGACATCGCTTTATCTTGGCCATAACTGACTACTTCTCTAAGTGGGTGGAGTTGTTCCCCGGAAGGAAGTAAAGACATCAAACGTGTCATCAAGCATACGTACTCTATCGCTTTGGTATACCCCAATGAATTGTCCATGACAATGGACCCGAATTCGTCAGCCAAGTATTTCAAAGGTTCTGTAACAAGTACAGGATCCAGAGTGTATTTTTAACAACATACTATCCAGCTACCAACGGTCTTACAGAAGTTTTTAATAGAATTATTGAAAAGCTTCTCAAGAAGTTCATCTCAAAAAGCCGACACGACTGGGACGACAAATTAGGTGAATGCCTCTGGGTCTACCGCACAACTGTGAGAACCCCGACAAAACCTATGTCATTCTCCTTGGTATACGGATGTGAAATCGTACTCCCACTGGAAGTTCAGATTCCATCTCTGCACATTGCTTTGACAACAGAGATGACAAACAAGGAGAAGAATTATTGCGACTCCAGGAGTTAGAAGTCTTGGACGACAAATGTTTGCAAGCTCAATAACAAATTGAGCTCTATCAAGCTCGAATTTTCATAGCCTTTAATAAGAAATTCAGAGAACGAATTTTCAAGAAAGGCAACCTTGTGTTAACTGTCAGAAAACCCATGGTTATGACATATAAGACGAAAGAAAATTTTCAACCCAAATGGGAATGACCATTTGTAGTAGAGTCAGTCTACTCAAATGGAGCATACCGCCTATTAACTCCGAATGGCGATACACTCATGATGCCGATCAACGGCAGATTCTTAAAAAAATACTATCCTTAAAGGGACTCTTCTCATGATCAAGTTAATACTACACCTCATGATCAAAGATTCACCCTGATCAGTCAGATGGATTAGGGTTTGAGATCCAATATGCTTGGGAGAGCGCCAAAGAAAAGATTTCTTATTTAATGGATCACACACGGTCGATCGATGTCGAGCAGACTGAATATTGGTGACATTATTATGTATAATGTCAATATTGAAGGAATAACAAAGTTGGAAACTCTGGTTTTAGCTGTGTCACTCTTCTCACAATCAAGTTAACACTACACCTCTGATCGAAGCTCCACCTGATCAATCAAATGGATTAGGATTTAAAATCTAAGATATTTGAGAGAGCACTAAAGAAAAGCTTCCTCATTCAATGGATAACATTGCGGTCGATCGACGCAGAGCCGACCGAAAATTGGTGACATTATGATGCATGATGTAAACATTGATGAAAAGACAAAGGCAAAATGTCAGTTTTTATCCTTGTCACTCTTCTCTAGTATATAGACATGCACTTATCTTTAATTTAGAAGAATATGTCATATTTTGAAGTCGAGCATGCCTAAGCAATTATTTTAGGCACTCTTATTTCTGATCTTTCCTCTCAATCAGAATGATGGCTTATCTAGCCTGACTTTTTCATATGTAATGGTGGTATATCTCCCTTCTCCTGTTCGATTGATAGAAGCTTGACACAACAATAAGGCATCCAAATAATCAGATGAGCTGATTGAATGATTTTATCTGATGGCTCATCAAGCCAAACTCATTGAAGAAGGTTCATGACGCATCTTTGCAGAACCTTTCCACTGTTTCCACATTCATCTCAAGATATGGCGATCTATCGACTCTCAGAGTGGATTGAATGAGTTTATCTGATGGCTTATCAAGCCAAACGTATTGAAGAAGGTTTGTGATGCATCTTTGCAAAACTTTTCCAGTGTTTCCACATTCATATCAAAGTGTGGTGACTGAATGAGGATCAGAGAGGATTCCACGAGGAAGGTTAATCTCTAGACAAAATTCCTGTAGAATTCATATTCACTTTCTTAATCCCGAACAAGATTCTAGAAATCATCTGCGGAGTGAAAACTCAGAAGGTGCACCATATTACTTAAAGAAACAGAATAATCCAACGCCTTCGATCACTAAAGGATAGAGGAAACAGTTGGCTTTTAAGCCCAACGAAAAATCCTCGACAACTCATCATACTGAGGGAAATAGCATGGATAGCCCAACTCAAACGATAGTTGGTAAAGACATACCAAATCCGTTGATACCTGAGGGTTTGCTAAAAATCCTAAGGGACTTTATCCTGCCTTCCCCTCCAAAAATTCTTACCAATTTCTGTCCGTGAAATGGTAGGACCACAAAAAGTTGTAACTGTTTTCTCAGCGAAATAATCACAGATCAAACCTATCACGTTAACATTATACCTCTGGTAGTAAAAACAACATATCCCTAGTAGGATAGAATTAAACTTGTCAATTCTCTTCAATATAATGACGAGTCCACTAAAATTGCTCAAATCGCAAAATATTCCCGGCCAAGTTAAACACTACACCTCTGATCAAAATTGCTTATATCATGATACAAATCCCTATTAAGTTAATATTACACCTATGACAGTGATTCTCTCTATTTACGAGACATTTGATGCTAAGTTAAATATCACACCTCTAGCATCTATTTTATTGTTAAGTTAAATATTACACCTATGACAATGATCTTCCCTCGATCTCTCTCATCGAAAGCGAGACGTTCAATGCTAAGTTAATATCATACCTCCACCATACATTCTTGTCAAGTTAACATCACACCTCTGACAATTCAATTTACTCAAACTGTAAAGTTAAACCTATTATGTTAACATTACACTTCTGACGGTAAATTTTTTTATAAATCTCTAGCGGATCAAACTCCACTTGTTATTCTCATCAATAGAATAGAATATTCATAAAATTTATTCAAATCTCGAATTCAAACCCTGTCAAGTTAACATCACACCTCTGACAGTAACCCTCTCAAATTCCCTAGTGAAATTACCTAACTTTAGATTGCTACATTAATTGTCACCTCTAGCAATCAAATTCAATCGCTTTCATTTGTCTGATTTTTCAAACACAAAAATAAACTAAAGACAAGATGAAGGCAAAATTATCACCTTTGTTATTTATATCAAAATTATAAAAGTGATACAAGCACTCTCTTTTTCAATAATATAGAGTATTACAAAAGAAGAGGAAAGGGACAAAAAGTTAATCTCGCTCAGCGAGATACTTTATTTGGTCCTTGAGGTGCTGAATATCCCTTTGGTGTGGCTCCTTAACCTCAGCCAAGGCCTGGACCCTCAACTTCTCATCTGATAAAAGCTTCTTAGTAGGAAGTTGTGCTTGAAAAGCTTTCAGCTGGGAAGGCTGGACATTCAGTTCTTGTTGCACTCGATCTTTAGCAGTCTCAAACTCCTCTGCCATCTTCTTTTCATTGGTAAAGTTTTTTCTCATTGTCTCAGATTAAAGCTTGCGCCTTAGCAATCGTCGCTCGAGCACTTGCAATAACTCCCTCTGTGCTTTTAGTAATGAACTCTGACTGTTGGAGATCATCAATCAAGGTTTGATAGCTGGACTTAAAGTCATCTAGATGACGAGTCTGCTCAGATATCTGTTCCTCAATCTTTTTTCGTTCACATTTCTGGGCAGCGCGAAGATCGCTCAATACTTGATGTGCAGTGTCAATTGGACTGACATTCTCTAAGGTCCTCAGTTCCTTCGAATACATTCCCAGTTGCTCTACTAGCCCTGGTTTGTTTTCGCTAGATCGGAGCCCCCGATTTGTCGAATATTCTCGATTTGATTCTCGAGTAGTGATCATGCAAATACGAAAGGACTTCACCTAGAAAGTACCAATTTTGAGCAATACGTCATCGTGGCAAAGAATTGCTCAATTGTTTGGAGAGTCAGCTCTTCTAAAATATCTGTAGTTGCTATTGTTGTCGCCGTAGGTGCACTTACGGATCCCGTCTCTACGATAGAAATAGGAGTCCTCTCGGAGCTGAGGGTGGAACACTTGTCTCTCTAGGAGTAAGTTGGGTCAGAGTTGACTCATCTTTGAGGTCACCAAAGGAGCTTCAAGATTTGAAACTGTAAGGACCTCTTGTGTGGCATCCTTAAAGGTAGGCTTCACCGCGAAAGTCTTCTCCTTTGAAGCCTCAACAGAAATGTCCTTTGCACTAGTGTCTATGATAGGCTATTCTGCTTGAGCTGGTGCAATATCACATGCTGTCATTATGACGGTGTTAGTGACAATGCTAAGATAAAGAATATCAAAGTTTGGTATCTTACCAGGTTGAGGAGTCGGAGATGGCAAATCCTCCGGCAGGTCTCCTGGCCGAGAAGATTTCCCTGCCAAAGATGTTATGCTCACAGGGACCACCTTAGTGCTGATCTTGAGAACTTCTGAACTCCCCAGTTGGGTCACTTCTTCAATCATCTCAGTGATATTTGAGGAGGTTTCACCTTCATTAATAGCGACAGCCTTTGCGAATGTCATACAAGCAAGTATCAAAACAAAATATGTATGATGGAAAAGAAAAATGATGATGGGGTAGAAAGAATACCCTCAGTCGTAGCGGTCTCCCAGAGTGGCAGTTCCATCTCTGGAGCAGCTACTGGCATCTCCTTCTCCATCATATGGGAGAATTTGCTAGCATCAAGAGGAGCAGGCTTATGGCCAAATTATGGTCGTCCTCTTCAGATGAAGAAGACAATACTTGAACGAAGAGAGCCTCGGTAATTTTGCCACCAATTAGCCCAGTAGTCAGAACGCATTCAGGGATCTTCAGGGCTGGCATCATAATGTTTGGCCCGGTTGCATCTCCACTCTTTCTCCCAAAATCATTAATGATGCTGAAGCGACTTCCAGTTGAGGTGGATCATCAATTTTCACCCTTTATGTTTCCTCCATGGCCCTTGGCTCCTCTGTGGTTGCGGACTCCTTAGCAATCGCAGGTTCCTCTAAGACTTCTATCCCCACTAAAACTGCATGAACTTTATTGCGCTGATTCCGATGGCGTAAGGAAGTGGTTGAGACCAATTCTCCCTCTTCTTCAGACTCATAATCAGCAGAGAATATCGTCTTTAGGCCTGTTTCTGGTCTAAAAATTCCCTGTGAAGAAGCTTTAACCCCAGACCCTCTTCGTGCTTTCTTCTGACTTGAACCACCTTCAGAGGAAGATAGTTGGGCCCGTATTGCCACAGCTTGACGGGACTTTTACAGAGCGTTCCTCCGCGATTTCAGCACCACGCTCTGACTCTTGGGCCGCTTCATATGTACCAACCTCTTTCTTAGCCTCCAAATACTCCGTCATTCTCTTTTTTGCGGATGGTCTTGGATCCCTTACAAGCGCTATAGGTAAATTTGATAGCTTTGATACACGAGGTGTTCATCCCCTAACCCAGCACCATATCAACGATGACATACCAGGTGCAAAAGTTGAGGCTGGTATAAAAATTGGGTGTTCATTGGGGAAGACTAAACGTTGCCCCGTCCCTCTGGCCACATGAAAATATCACACTCGTGCCCCTTCGAATAGATTCCTGCTGAAGCAAAGGCAGGTATTTGGATTCCCCACATAAAGCTGATCATATCCAAACTGTCTGGCGATCTGACTTGGCAGATATGGCTCGATCGTGCAGGTGTCATCATGACGAAATATTAGATATCCGGATCGAATATTGACCAGCTAACAGAAGACACTGGTGGATAAGGTGGTAAACCTATCTGTACCTACGAAGCTCAGGAAGCGGTCCCCGTACGATGTATTCTGGATATCAGGAAAGAACCAGACCAGCTAGTAGTTGAAGTCACTCTAAATGGTTCTCCTGATATAGAACATATAAGTATGCTGCTAAGTCGAGTGCTCTAACTTCTGCAGGAATGACACAAAGTCTTCTTATGCATGCACTGCCGTCATCAGGGATGGATAATGCATAACATACCATGCCACCTAGTAGGTGTAGGGAAGTTTAACTCTGGGACTAGGCACCTTTACCTCAAGATCGCCATTTTGATTAATGAACACATTGCCCTCATCATCTATTAGGGCTTCTACTTTACAGAACGTCTTGGTCAACACCCAAAGCCCGCTCTGAATGCACCTCACCATTGCCAAAAGAAGGGCAATATTTCGGTCAAACACCAATAGGACAGTTGGGTATACTACATCTGCAACTATAACTTCATGAAAAAGTATCGGCATGATGCACCGCTTCAACCACAGCATCAAGAATCTAGCCAACAGAGCCCTGTTGGAAATAGGAGTTTTGTCTTGATAGTGGAAACTTTCGAAGACTTTGCCTAGTCTGAAAATATCTTCATTCGATTCTGTGGTATATGAGGATGTTAATGCACTGATCCTTTTCTTAATCTCTACATTCGTGTTTGGAACTAGCTGAGTTAATCTGTTAGCTTTGTCTCTCAGACCATTGAAAAGATAATTCGCCCAGGCCATCTGTCTGACCTTTCTGAATCTCAAACTAGTGGTGTCGGCACAGATGTAAAAGTGACATAACACTTTCTAGTATGTTGCATACACTAAAGGAGCACTCTCCTTCATCATGTGCAATTCATCGGCTGATGGGACATATTCTTCATAAGGGATGTCTCCCATCGCTAACCCCAAGACTTCATAAATCTCGTGTAAAGCAAACCTCATCTCTCCGACTGGAGTGAAGAATGTGCATGTCTCTAGATTATATTGCTCTAGCATAGCGAAGAAGTGTACAAAATACCATACTAGACAGCCCTGACCGCAGTATAAAGGCTGATTTGTATCAGTTCTTCCTTCAACTCTTCAAGGACGAAGCCCACCATCCTTGACCACCAATATTTGTTAGAGGAATGAACCCATCACAGTGCCCAGAATTCGCCTTTTGGGAATCACCTTTTATGATCATGAACTGATTGATGAACGTTGTTGCTTAACGAGGAATCTCGCCTATTGGATACTCCGCCTTCAATGAACCTGGTAGTAGTCCAACTACATTCGTGTTGTGTCCCATCGAGATAGCAGTATGACGAGAGATCCGCCTGAGGGAAACTCCCACTGCTCCTTAATCAGTCCCACTCCATTGATCGATGGAGGGACATCGATTGAATGGATGACAAAGAAAACATCCTCTCCGTGTTCAGGAGGAAGAAACAATGTTCTTCGAGCTGACAAAGCAATTTTTAGCCGCCGTCATATATCACCTCTGCATCCTCATTGACAGAATCTCTGAATGAAAATTTTAGCTTTCTTAGCAACATACGGGCGTTTGATTCAAATCGCCCTTTATGATGAGCTCCTGGAGAGTTAGCGAGCTAGCCTAGCTCAACTTCGTTTGTCTCATACAATTCTTCCCAGTAAAAGTCGGTACAGTCCTTCTGAGGCTAGAGACAATATTCGAGTCTGGTCCACCCACATGACCAAATGACGTCTCTTCGCTAGAGGATTAGAAGAATACCTCACAGTAAAGAGGAGAAATCAGAGAATTAGAAATCTCAAAAAAGCAGTGAGAAATATCAAAGTGATGAAACTCAAACGCGGAGCTAATCATATGAGACCCGCATTCAAAGAGATAAAATGTGAGGCTCATTTGAAGCTTGCGTCTGAAGTTCACACTTAAGAATTTTATAAGTTCTGAGACTCAAATGCGAGTCTCATAATGAGACTCAAATGCGAGTCTCATAATGAGACTCACATTCAAAAGTCTCAAGACGCAGAGCTTGCCAGACACGCCTCCAATTCATAAACGTGAAGGTCACGTTGGCAGAAACGCAAAGATTATCAAGTCCGTATTCTACTCATCAATGCGAGAGTCGCATTTATATATCAAACGTGGGCCTGCTAGCCCTGCGTTGATTGTTCAACTTCAAAAGAAGTTTTTGAACTTCAAGAGACGAAGCTCTTCGTATTTCCAACAATGGCGAAAGCTATTTCTACTTACAAGAAATGAGGGCCTCCTAATGAGGAGAACCACCCATAGCAGTCAGTGCACCAACGGCGCCTGAAGAAACAGTGGTCTACTTGCCTTTTGGGGCCATGTCCACGATGAAGATCTTCAAAGAAGTTGGAGGAAAAACTCGAGCCTTCTTGGGTTCTATGAAAAGCTTAAAAAGCTCTGAAGAAACTCAAACGTGAGTTTTGATTAAAGATGAACAATCAAGTGAATTGACTGATGAAAGACCTGGGTCTTTGATAGACCTCCCATCGGCCAAGATACGCGGCACAAATCTCGAGCTCAAATTGAGTTGATGCATGGCATTGAGGAGACCCGCGTCTAGAATGATCCAACGTGACCTTCACATTTCAAGCAAACAAGGCACGCGTCCAGAAGTGTCCAACATAACCATCGCATTTCAACCAAGCTCAACGCGAAGATCACGTTCAGAGGCATCCAATGTGATCCCCATGTTTCAAGACCAGACAAGAGTCGCATCTTTAACAGATGAGATTTACGTCTTCAAGAAGACAATGAGCGATACTCGCGTCTTCATCAACAAGAGCCACATCTTCTCTTTCCAACACCAGAGTATGTCCCTGCTTTTGCAATCAGTTCAACAATATGCTAGTAAAAGCAATCGTCAACTCTACTAGTTCAATAATACACCAGCAAACAAATCAAAACTCAGATAAGTTCTAAACTGTTTATCTAGATGCTCACAACTATCTATCCTGGAGGCTTCAAGCAGTTCGACAATATATTCATGAAGACCGGAATTCAGATAAGATCAAGCTCAGGACATCTCAAAAGATTGCCTCCAATCATTAAAGTCCAAATCAACATGAAGTCCAAAGTATTCTGAAATCCGTCCCAGTCAATGGTCATGGTAAACCTTGCACAAAATGTGTCATTTTGAAATTAGAAATTAAAGTGTGTATGCTTTGGCTTCCTTGATACTTCCTTTATAGCATAGAGACTAAATAGGTCAAATTCACAAGAACAGAAGGCAATAGAAGCATTAATGATATGTTCTCGTGTGTGTTAAAGGTTCTTCTATATTTCAAAGAATAAAAAAAACAAATAATGAAAAGAGAAGAGTACGATGAAAACAAAAGTAGAAATATTGAAGAGAAGGTATTTGTGATTTTGAGATTATTTCTAAAATAAAGTAAAAATAGAAGAAAACTCATGTCTACTAATTACTAATGACTCCACCAATATGCTAACCTATTAGTGATAGTTGCCTCATACGTATTCCTGGCCATCATAGTCCTTGGCTCAAGAGCTTTTCAAAACAAGACCCATAAGATCAGTCATCACATCCAAACTCCAATAAACAAGTGCAAGTTACACTTAAACCATCAAAACTACACTAGAGTAAGTATGAAATAAAATAATGTTAGCTTGTTAAAGAGTTAGATGTTAGAGTATTAGAATCCATCATCATGAGCTATCAATGGCTCTTATAAGAGTAATGCCAAGTAGATGCTAATAGATTCATGTGGATTATCGACTAAGGAGTTAGCAAGTTAGTGGTTAGTAGTTAGATGTCATGAGAAAAAAAGCTAAAGGTAAGTACCGTATTCTTGGGTCACGTCGTTTCTGAAAGAAGTTATCTCTGTCGATTCTAGCAGAACTCAGGTAGTGAAAGTTGGTTAGTTCTGAAGTCAGCTTATTTCATATTATTCAGAATGGGTCAGTGTATAAATGTTCTAGCAGATAATTATATGAGAAAAATAGTTCAGCTACATGGTATTCCAGTTATTTTGGGCCAGACAGAGACACAGGATTTAGATTGCAATTTTATTAAAGTCTTCAGTGAAGTCTAGAGACTCTTCTTATATTCAGTTTATCTTATCACTCTCAGAAAGACCGGGTAATCCAATCAAACTATTCAGAATCTTCATTATCTTCTTTCAGCGGAAGTCTCTTATTTACAGTTATCAGATCTGTATTGATAGCGCACCATCTGAAGTTTTACACGGTGGAAAGTGCAAAAGATGTCTACGTCCAGAGTTATTGGTTACTCGGTTATGAGTATTACCCTTAGTTATTCATATATAAATTAGTATAATCCTCATCCCTGTCCTTCCTATTTTCATTTTCCCCTTATCAAAATTTCGAGAACGAAATTTTTGTAAGGTGGATAGAATGTAAAACCTCATTCCTGGAATACGTACTTAGTTAAGTATTCAGATTCTTGATCATATTTTTTTGATTTACTTTCCATATTTATTTTTATTTTATGATTATTTAGCGAATGTTTTGTACTAGATCCGGATTCGTGGACTCGGAGTCAGCCCTATTCTGAACTAGAGACCGATCCTAATATATTACCCGATTTGATCTTTCTGGTAGTCAAATTTTATTGATTTTGGTTTCAAACCTTGTTTTCCAATATTCTAGATTTTTTTTAGATTTTTTGAAATTTTTCTAAATTAAATTGCAAAATCTTCCAAACCAGTATCGATTGTTGTCACGATTGATTCTCACTTATTTATTTTACAAATGGAGTTAAATTTTTAAAAATTGCTTTCATATTATTTCTTAAAATTATATTTTCTATCTATTCACATTTTTGGGGATTTATTTGAATTTATCGAAAATCGCGTCGGATTTGGTGTCTAATGGTATCACTAGTAGATTTCAGGATTTTTAATTTGAAAAAGGATTGAATTTCTAAATCCAATTTCAGCATGTGCCTTAGTATAATATTTATTATTTTTGAGAATCATTCCGAGTTACTTCATTTTTCAGGATTTTTTCAGAGTTTTCGGTGTTTTCCCCAGATTCAGGATTTATCCAAATATTTTTCTTATCTTTTATTTTTTTTCTATTTTCCAATTTTCCTCCTCTACCCATTTTCCTTCTCTCCTTTTCCTTTTCCTTTTCCTTTTCTTTTTCTCAAATTTTTTGCACCACATAAAAAACCCCAAAATATCTTCTCCTCCCCCACTAACTCTCTCTCCTCCCTTTCTCTCTGCATCCTGCGTTCGGGTCCAGACCCGATGTGGGTTTCCCCTCAGGCCAGATACGGGTCTGGGCTCCCTCTTTTTTAACATCTCTCTCAATCGCTCTTTCTTTCCTAATCTCACTCTCACTCTCTCTTTAATCTCTCACACTCTCTCACTATATCCTCTTTTTTCTTCTGCATCAACCATCGATCTCTCCTCCATCACCTCCGGCGAGCCTGGCTAGCAAACCGTGGCTAGTGGCAAGCCCCAATTCTAGCCGCCCTTTATCCCTCTAACTCTTCCCCTCTCCTTCACCTCCAACACCAACAACCCTATCTCCTCCTTCTTCTTCTTCATCAAAACCACCATCATCTCCAACTTCTCCAACCCATCACCTCATCCACCCACAACCACCACTCCCACACTCCTCCTTCCATCACTTTCAATTTCACCAATTTCCCTCTAATTTCACCCTCCTTCACCTTCTACTCCATCACCAATTCACCAAACCAACTCCACCTTCACCCTCTCCCTGCCTCTCTCGGGCTGCCTGCGTCGGCCAGATGTCGGTCGGTGCCCGTTGGCCGTGCACACGTGGCCAGGGCGCGGCCCCTGGCCGCTTGCGTGAGCGGGGGCAGCAGCAGCCCCTGCAGCCTCTCTCTTCTTCCTTTTCTTTTTCTTTTTCCTTCTTTTCTTTTTTTTTCTCTTTCTTCTTTCTCTCTCCCCCCTAAATATCTCTCTATCTTTTGATTTCATTTCCTCTCTTCCTCTTTTTTCTCTCTCTCTTTCTTTCCTTTTCCCCATTGCCACACCCTTTCTCTAACTCTCTCTTTATCTCTCTTCTCTTTGATTTCCCTCTCTCTTACTCCCCTTTTATTCTCTCTCCTCTCTTAACTCTCTCTAAATATATATATTATATTATATTTGAACGCGTATCCGCTTTGGTATTTGAAATTCCTAGATTTACGATGCATTTGGATATTTTAGACGAGTGTCCTCACCTCGTTTTGGGTTTTCCCGCTTCATCGGGTCGACTTGTATCTTATTCTATATTTGGGGATTGTATTTTTTATTGGGATGTGCCCTTGTATTTGTATGTCACCGAGTGCTCAGGATTGTACCTGTTTTCCTGTGACAACTGTTTGTACTAGGGTAGTTTATTTCCTTACATATACCATGCATGTGATGCGTTCTTTTACTGTTTTATACCATGCGTGGTCAATCCTTCGTGGTTGTTTGCCTTCAAGCTTAACTGCTCTGCGATTTTATATCAGCTTTCGGGCTAAACCCTCTGAGTTTCCTAGCTTCGTCGGGAACCTAGCCAAGCCGTGTGAATGTGTAATTAGCCTATTGGACACCTCGTCAGGTACGGCTTACTACACTCCCGCTTTGCTCAAACCCTTGGATTTTAATAGCTATATCATGTGTCTACGAGCCAAACTTAATTATGTAGCCTCGTCAGTCACAGCTAGCTATACCCTTGTTTGCTCAGCCTTCGGGCTTAACCTCTATGAGGTTTATTAAAGTCCTTTGAACTTTCTAGCTACGCCTGAAAAGACAGCTTAGTGCTCAGCGTTTTATCACTAAACACGCCTAGGCGGAACCCTGTCGGATTTTAGACTCGCATCTTAAGCCGAGTCGTTTCTGAGTTCGATCGGCATTTTGGTGATAAAACTCTGTTCACTGATCTTGTCCCCAGCACTGTTTTGTTTCGCTTGGATGTTACTTGCTTGCTTGTCTGCTTGAAAATTCAACTATTATTCTTTTATTGATGGTTGTGAAAAGTTTAAAATCTTTACTTATACTATTTTTCAAAATTGTACATTTTCCTGCATTTGTACTGATCCCCTGTATCGGTATTATTTTTTTGTACTTGTACCGATCTCCTGTATCGATATTGGTGGGTGAATCAAGCAAGGCCTCAATCCACTTTAGGGCTACCCAGTGATACGAAAAGAATGCTCTCACTGAGACTGAAAAAATGATAAAGAAGCCTATAAAACCGGAGGCACTAACTTTAAGGAAAGATATACCTTATCATATATCGGCCTACCGCCTGCTAAGCAAGTGTCCGCATCGACACAACAGTTTGGGATTGATCAGCTGGTTCTGATCCGCCACCACAATCCTTCCATGCATTGCAGACGGGTGGAGCAACTAGATATAGCTTACTGGACACTTTCAGAGATCAGATTAGGTACTTCAATGCTGGAGGATACTTCTTCGAGATGCATTTGACCGACCGCGAGGACTATGTTGAGTGGTATGCGTTAGTGTCCACAGGACCGATCCTTCCTCCACACATGAGTACCGGGTCGGTCCTTCACTTGCGGATCATTCACGAGTCGAACTCGCACTCTTGCCACGCCTTTCACTCACTCACTTGAATCGGACTCAATCACTCTGAGGATCGTTCGTTCTTCACTCTCTTGCTCTATTCTTCTGGCATAGTTTTTTTTGTTAGATCAATGATCGCAGGTGACGCCCTTTCTCTCTCTGCCATGGTTCATGCATTCTTACTCCGCCTCTTCACGGAGAATTCATTTTCACCGGGTCCATGTCGGAGACAGCGGGGCAGTCGTTACACCATTCGTGTAGGTCGCTAATTTCCTGATAATGATATCTATTATGTTTATTACCTAACATGCTACTGCATGCCATTACTTAATACCTAACTCCTACATGCAATCATCTGATACCTATTTGATATCACTTATCATCTGCCACCTGATACATAACTGCTTGACTTGTGATTATCATATTTCGGGAATCCTATCTTGCTATCCTGTATTATATATACAGTGACCTGTATTTCTAGTACTTATGTACTCCTGTAACTCCTAAACCTGTCCTGCTCCTGCTATACTCGTAATATGATAATTAACATAATAACAAACTGTAAAAGACCAACTTACATTGGGTAATGGGAAAACTGATAGACTTCAAGTGGCGAATATGTTTACAGAGAATTAGGTATGTTGTGCAATTCTAACTTCCAGATTTACTTAAGGGCCTCTAGGTGTCCGAGGAAAGCGCTAACTCCCTACCTCTTGTTATATTCCTGAATGGGCATAATATAAGACCCACCTCCTGTTTGCCTAGCGGCAGGCTTTGGGTCAGTACTGGAATATGCTGGGATGTGGTTCTGGGTATGCACGGGGCCCACTGTAAACATAACTCATTGTTTCATCATCAGTTTTCAATAACAATCTCCGTTTACTCATATGGATGTATTTGTGTTGAGACGCTAGGACACATACCTAGATATATAGGTAGGGCGAGTAATAATAATAAGATGCTAATCAATAATTCATCATCCTGTTTTGCAATTATGGTTGTATACATTCATATTACTGTGAAGTTGAGTATATGGTATATAGATAAGGGTTTTCTTATTTGAATTATTCCTTCAACGTACTAATCTCATGAAACCGTAATCTGGGTTGTACTGTCAGTTTTGTCTTTTTATCTTTCATCGGATTTTAATTCAGATTTTCAGTTTTATTATTATTAGATTATATATTCTTAGTTTTACACCTGTGTACTACTCCACAGATCTCCTACTGTTACTATATCGTACACAATACGTCTCTTGCCTGATATTACACTTATATTACAGTGCCTAATCTTCTGACTTGCTTATCTTGGTCTTATATGAATTCTTTTGTTATCGTATAATTATTGCTTCCTAATGATTTATACTGTTCTATTTAGCTGTTATTGTGGACAGCTCGGGTTGTGCGAACTCCGTCGATGGAGATGTGAGATATATGGTATATAGATGAGGGTTTCCTTATTTGGATTATCCCTCGAGGTATCAATCTCATGAATCTATTTACTGAGCCTGTACAATTGGTTTTGTCGCCTTTGTATATCTCATCACTGGATGTCTCTTTCATGTTCGGGTGCATATGCTCACGACACGATTTTTAATGCATGCTTTTGATTTGGGTTTTCGATACATGTGTGCTTGACCCTGCACGCTACTTGTTGAGGAGTTTTTGACTCCCCTAAATCTGCATGTCCAGATCTCAGAACTTAGAGCTTGTGAATTTCTCGCTGGCTAATCAGAGATGTGCAGTGGAAGCGTGGATCGTCGGCAGACCGTCCAGAGTCCTTTTCTTTCAGACCCCCTTCTAGGTTCTTGAGTTTTTTTTTGTAACTTGTGAGCATCTTTTGTACTATTTGTACTTGTATATTTTTTGTATTCTCGCATTTGTGCCTATTGATGATGTAATATTCTTATAATATTGTGTCACATCTGTGATAACTTGTAATTGTACTCATATGTTAGAATGTATAATGCATCATGTACTTTCGTACTCTAATTCTTACCTGTATTGATACTTAGCGTATATATAAGGGTATTTTCAACCTGCGTATATACGTCACAGTAACGACTCTATACCCGCGGGATCGGGACGTCATGCCAATACTCTAACCCTTCTACAAAGACATCCTACATACAACGATCATGGCACAAAGGAGCACCTCCCGACACGGCATTAATGTCTCTGATGAATTTGACCCAACGACACTCTCACGAGGATAGCTTGTCCAGGTGCTAACTGATCTGCAATGACAGTTGATGAGCACAGGGTGAATACTGACCATGAACGAGAACTTGTCGCCATCCACCACGGCACGACAGAGCGCGAGCGTGAGGCAGTAGCACATGTAAATCATCAGTTGTTCACATAAATAAAAGTTTTACGAGAAGCCCAACAGCGGGTTATCGAGTTGGGCACTGGGGAAGACCTGACAAGCCCCCCTCTGAGTCCCATCAACACCCCACAACCCCAACCAATTTGCATGCCAAGCTAAACAAGATGTGATCCAAAGCGGGTGTCCTGCACTATGATTGTGTAAACCTTCAGCACGACAACTCGAGGAAATGCGCAAGGGGCACCGAGCCCTAGCTCCCAGGAGGACGCTCTCCCGACGATGGCAAAGGCTGAAAGCTCCGTCATCTTCACCCCCATGACCTCTCAATTGATCAGATCTTCCACTTCATCAAGCACCGGCTCTGGTTGAAACTCTCTTAAACTGTCGAACGCGACCCTGACTCTCTTGAAGCAGGAGTTGGTCTTTCCATTGCAGCTGGGGACATGCCATGGAACATTGTTGGGTGCTCAAACGACACCTCGAAGAACTAGTTCAGCGAAGATATTTGGATGAGTTCGTCCTTCCAGAGGAAGATCCTAAAATCGGAGAGACTTCCACCGAAACAGTTGATTGAGATACCAACGCCTTAATACCATTCGGGACGGGAGCAACATTACTGGGCAATGTACCTCCCACCCGAAGCAATACCGCGTGTACGACTGCTGATATCCAATAAAATTTTGAAACTCCTTTATTTTCCTTGTCTTTTTCGGATATAACGAGTGTGTTAAACAGCTTATATCGGGTCCTACCCTGACTGACTATGAGGAAAAATATAACCCCAGCGGCTATCCTTTAGGGAGCCCGTAAAAGACCGAGGCTCACTCACTTTGGCTGGTCGGAGTCGGCCTAGACAGATTTTCATCTTGACGGCCACTCGAGAGAGTCAACAGCCTATATTGGGTCCTACCCTGACGACAATGAGGGAAAGATAGCCCCACGGTTATCCCTTGGGGAGCCCCCAGAAAGACGGAGGCTCGCCCACTTGGGCTGCTCGAAGTCAGCCTAAATAGGTTTTCATCTTGACAGCCACTCGAGTGAGTCAACAGCCTATATCGGGTCCTAATCTAACGGTTGTGAGGGAAAGACAGCCCCCGCGGCTATCCCTCAGGGAGCCCGCTGAAAGATGGAGGCTCGCCCACTTTGGTTGATCGGAGTCAGCCTAGACAGGTTTTCCCTTTGACGGCCGCTCGAGTGAGTCAACAGCCTATATCGAGTCCTACCCTGACAGCTATGTGAGAAAGACAGCCCCTGCGGCTATCTCTCGGGAAGCCCCCTGAAAGACGGAGGCTTGCCCACTTGGGCTGCTCGGAGTCGACCTAGACAGGTTTTCACCTTAACGGCCACTCAAGTGAGTCAACAGCCTATATCGAGTCCTACCCTGATGGTTAGGAGGGAAAGATAACCCTCGCGGCTATCCATCGGGAAGCCCCCTGAAAGATGGAGGTTCGCCCACTAGGGCTGCTCGAAGTCAGTCTAAACAGGTTTTCACCTTGACGGCCACTCGAGTGAGTCAACAGTCTATATCGAGTCCTACCCTGATGGCTAGGAGGGAAAGATAACACTCGCGGCTATCCCTCGGGGAGCCCCCTAAAAGACGGAGGCTCGCCCACTTAGGCTGCTCGAAGTCAGCCTAGACAGGTTTTCACCTTGACGTCCACTCGAGTGAGTCAGCGACCTATACCAGGTTCTACTCTGACAGCTATGAGGGAAAGATAGCCCCTGCGACTATCACTCGGGAAGCCCCCTGAAAGATGGAGGCTAGCCCATTTGGGCCGCTTGGAGTCAGCCTGAACATGTTTTCACCTTGACAGCCACTGAGTGAGTCAACAGTCTATATCGAGTCTTACCCTGATGGCCATGAGGGAAAGACAGCCCACGCGGTAATCCCTCAGGGAGCCCCCTGAAAGACGGAGGCTCGCCCACTTGGGTTGCTCAGAGTCAGCCTAGACAAATTTTCGCCTGATAGCCACTCGAGTGAGTCAACAGCCTATATCGGGTCCTATCTTGACGGCTATGAGGGAAAGACAGCCCCACGGCTATCCCTCGAGGAGCCCCTAAAAGACGGAGGTTCGCCTACTGGGCTGCTCGAAGTCGGTCTAGATAGGTTTTTGCTTTGATGGTCGCTTGAGTGAGTTAACAACCTATATTGGGTCCTACCTTAACGGCTATGAGGGAAAAATCTCCTGCAGCTATCCCTCAGGGAGCCCCCTGAAAGACTGAGGACGCCAGTTGGGCTGCTCGAAATCGGCCTAGGAAGGTTTTTGCCTTGACAGCTACTCGAGTGAATCAGTAGCCTATATTGGGTCTTACCTTAATGGCTATGAGGAAAAGATAGCCCCCACGGCTATCCCTCGGGGAGCCCCTGAAAGATGGAGGCTCGCCCACTTGGGCTGTTCAGAGTCGGCCTAGATAGGTTTCACCTTGACGGCCACTCGAGTGAGTCAACAGCCTATATCGGGTCCTACCCTGACGGTTATGAGGGAAAGACAGCCCCCGCGGCTATCTCTCAGGAAGCCCCCTGAAAGACGAAGGCTCACCTATTTGGGTTGCTCGGAGTCATCCTAGACAGGTTTTCACCTTGACGACCACTCGAGTGAGTCAACAACCGATATTGAGTCCTACCCTGATAGTTAGGAGGGAAAGACAACCCTTACGGCTATCCCTCGAGGAGCCCCCTGAAGACGGAGGCTCGCCCACTTAGGTTGCTTGGAGTCGGCCTAGATAGGTTTTCACCTTGACGGCCACTTAAGTGAGTCAACAGCCTATATTAGGTCCTACCCTGACGGCTATGAGGGAAAAACAGCCCCGCGGCTATCACTCGGGAAGCCCCTGAAAGATGGAGGCTATCCCATTTAGGCCGCTTGGAGTCAGCCGAGATAGCTTTTTATCTTGACTACCACTCGAGTGAGTCAACAGTCTATATCGGATCCTACCCTGATAGCAATGAGAGAAAGACAGCCCCGCGGCTATCTCTCGGGGAGCCTCCTAAAAGACAGAAGCTCACCCATTTGGGCTGCTCGGAGTCAGCCTACACATTTTCGCTTTCACTGTCACTCGAGTGAATCAACAGCCTAAATCGGGTCCTACCCTGACGGCTATGAGGGAAAGACAGCCCCATAGCTATCTATCAGAGAGCCCCCTGAAAGATGGAGGTTCACCCAATGGGGCCGCTGGAAGTCAGCCTAGATAGGTTTTACTTTGACGGCCACTCGAGTGAGTCAACAACCTATATTGGATCCTACCCTGATGGTTATGGGGGAAAGATAACCCCTACAGCTATCCCTCAGGGAGCCCCCTGAAAGACGGAGGTCACCCACTTGGACTGCTTAAAGTCGGCCTAAATAGGTTTTTGCCTTGATGGCCACTCGAGTGATCAACAGCTTATATTGGATCTTACCTTGATGGCTATGAGGGAAAGACCGCCTCTGCGGTTATCCCTCGGGTAGCCCCTTGAAAGATGGAGGCTCGTCCACTTGGGTTGCTCGGAGTCGGCCTAGACAGGTTTTCACCTTGACGGTCACTCGTGTGAGTCAACAGCCTATATCGGGTCTTACCCTGATGGCTAGGAGGGAAAGACAGCCCTCGCGGCTATCTCTCGGGGAGCTCCATGAAAGATGGAAGTTCGCCCACTTGGGCTGCTCGTAGTTGGCTTAGACAGGTTTTTGCGCATACGGTCGACTGATTCAACAGCCTATATCGGGTCCTACCCTGATGGTTATGAGGGAAAGACAGTCCTGCACAGTTATCACTCAAAAAGCCCCCTAAAAGATAAAGGCTCGCCAACTGGGGCTGCTCGGAGTCGGCCTAGACAGGTTTTCGCTTTGACGCCCACTCGAGTAAGTTAACAGTATATATCGAGTCCTACCTTGATGGCTATGAGGGAAAGACAGCCCCCGCGTAGATCCCTCGGAAAGCCCAATGAAAGAAGGAGGCTCGCCCACTTGGACTGCTCATAGTCAGCGTAGACAAGTTTTCGCCTTGACGACCACTCGAGTGAGTCAATAGCCTATATAGGGTCCTACCTTGATGTCTATAAGGGAAAGACAGGCCCCGCAGGTATTCCTAGGTGAGCCCCTGAAAGACGGAGGCTCGTCCACTTGGGCTGCTCGGAGTCAGCCTAGATAAGTTTTTGTCTTAACGGCCACTCATGTGAGTCAACATCATATATCAGATCCTACCCTAATGGCTATAAGGAAAAGACGGCCTCTGCGGTTATCCCTCAGGGAGCCCCTGAAAGACAGAGGCTCGCCTACTTGGGCTGCTCGCAGTCAGCCTAGATAAGTTTTCGCCTTGACGGCCACTCAAGTGAGTCAATACCCTATATCTGGTCCTACCGTGACAGCTATGAGGGAAAAATAGCCCCGCGGCTATCCCTCAGGGATCCCCCTAAAAGACGGAGGCTCGCCCACTTGGGTTACTCGAAGTCAGTTTAAACTAGTTTTCACCTTGACGGTCACTTGAGCGAATCAACAGCATATACCGGGTCCTGCCCCGACAATTTCTTATAAATAAAGACACAAGGCATCACACAGGAACTTCAAAACAACAATTTAGCCCATGAAAATGGATGACACGTCTCAGCACCACATTCATCCATACAAAAGCGGTGTAGCCCACCATTCACGCCTATGAACGCTTCCCCGATCCGTTCACCCTCTCAGAGCTCTCTCATGCCACCTACCAGAACTCTCAGCACAATCCGACGATCTCCCAGACTGGCGCCCCGACCCTCTAGGTCGGGAGATAGGACCTTAATGCTCTGGTTCTCAACCCCGAGCTGTCCCCTACTCGGACGACTGATATAAGGACTACAACCTTAGAATGTAGCTTTTGTGCCAAATACAACATTGCCCACTGATTCTCCTCACCTTACTACCCTCAAGGCAATGGCCAGGCTGAAATCAGCAACTACACCATTCTCGACAACCTATACAAAAGATTGGACAAAGTTAAGGGCAAATGGGCGAAATAACTTCCCGGAGTACTATGGGCTTACATGACCACCAAACGCATTCTGACTGGAGAAATTCCATTCTTGTTGGCATATGGGACGGAGGCTATCATCCCGGCTGACATCAACATGCCAACACTCCAAGTAGAAGGAGTGGTCCCACATTAGAACGACATCCTCTCCATTTGATGCCTAATCACTCAGAGGAAAGATGTCAACCGGCCCAAATCCGTATCACGGCATATCAATAGCAAATCTGGGTGGCTCACCACAAGAAGGTGAAGCCCAAGGAATTTCAAATCAGAGACCTGGTCCAAAGGAGTGTGATTCAGAGTACTCGACTGAAGGATCACAGAAAGTTAGGGCCCAACTAGGAGGGTCCCTACATCATTATCGCTCATGGAGGCAACGGGTCCTACACCCTAGCTGATCAGGACAGGAGCCAACTCAATAAGCAGTTGAACTCCTTTCACTTAAAGCGATATTATATGTAAGTCATGTAAACTTTCAATGAAAGAATCGTTTTTTACTTGTGTTTCTCCCCCCCAGGATAGTGCACAGTCTCCACAGCCTATACGGGTCCTCTACACTCTGATGGCACCCATTGGGGAACCTCCGAAAGATGGAGGCTCGCCCACACCGGCTACTCAAGTCTAGCCAATGATGGGTTAAAACCCCGATGACTGCCTGAGTAGGCCCGCAGCCTACACGGGTCCTCACACCCTGACAACACCCCTCATTGAACCTCTTGAAAGATGGAGGCTCGTTCATGCCGGCTGATCAGGTCCAGCCAATGACGAGTTCAAACCCCGATGACTGCCTGAGCAGGCCTGCAGCTTACACAGGTCCTTTACACCCTGACAGCACCCCTCGGGGAACCTCCTAAAAGATGGAGGCTCGCCCATGCCGGCTGCTCAGGTCCAACTAATGATGGGTTAAAACTCTAATGACTGCCTAAGCAGGCCCGCAGCCTACACGGGTCCTCTACACCCTGACGGCACCCCTTGGGGAACCTCCTGAAAGATGGAGGCTTGCCCACACTAGCTGCTCAGGTCCAGCTAATAACAAGTTAAATCCCTGATGACTGTCTGAGCAGGCTCACAACCCACACAGGTCCTCTACACCCTGACGGCACCCCTTGGGGAATCTCCTGAAAGATGGAGGCTCGCCTACACCCATGGCGGGTTAAAACACTAATAACTGTCTGAGCAGGCTCGCAGCCTGTACGAACACCCCTCGGGGACCTCCTGAAAGATGGAGGCTCACCCACGCCGGCTGCTCAGGTCTAGCCAATGATGGGTTAAAACCCGGATGACTGCCTGAGCATGCTCGCAACCTACAGGATCCTCTACACACCCTGATGGCACCCTTCGGGGAGCCTCCTGAAAGATGGAGGATCACCCACGCTGACTGTTCAGGTCCAACTAATAATGGGTTAAAACCCCGATGACTGCCTGAGGAGGCCCGCGTCCTACATGGGTCATCTACACTCTGAAGGCAAGCCTCAGGGAACCTCCTGAAAGATGGAGGCTCGTCCACGCTGACTGTTCAGGTTCAGCCAATAATGGGTTTAAAATTATGATGACCGTCTGAGCAGGCCCGCAGCCTACATGGGTCCTCTACACCCTAACGGCCCTCCTCAGGGAACCTCTTGAAAGATAGAAGCTCACCCATGCCGGCTGCTCAGGTCCAGCCAATGACAGGTTAAAACCCTGATGACTGCCTAAGTAGGCCCGCAACCTACATGGGTCCTCTACACCCGACGGCACCCTCAGGGAACCTCCTGAAAGATGGAGGCTCATCCACGCCGACTGTTCAAGTCCAGCCAATGATGAGTCAAAACCCCGATGACTGTCTGAGCAGGCCTGCGGCCTACACGGGTCTTCTACACCCTGACGACACCCCTCGGGAAACCTCCTGAAAGATGGAGGATCGCCCACGCTGGTTATTCAGGTCCAGCCAAGGACGGGTTAAAACCCCAATGATTGCCCGAGCGGGTCCGCAGCCTACACGGGTAACTCTACACCTTACGACAGCCTCAGGGAACCTCTTGAAAGTTGGAGACTCGCCCGCTCCGGCTGTTCAGGTCAGCTAATGGCGGGTTAAAATCCCGGTGACTGCCTGAGCAGGGCCGCAGCCTAGATGGGTCCTCTACACCCTGAAGGTAGCCCATCGAGAAGCTCCTGAGAGACAGAGCTTTACCGGATAAATCTCTCCGAGATCAACCCATTCGGATCCTCTACACCTTTGCAGATAACTCCCCGAGGAACCCCTAAAAGACGGAGTTCGCTTCTAACAGGCGGGTTTCTCCCCAATTAAGAGCCCCTAGCATACCACCAGGGGGCCACGCACTGAGTCATTTTTGGTGCTACAAAACTAGATAGCCCCCGAAGAGTAAGAAGATCACAATCATAACCAAGGCAAGATTCAAACAAAACTATTATTGATTGTCTTTTCTATATATTACAAATTTGCTATATCATATATCTCCTCTTACAAGTGTGGATACATCTAACAAATGTGATGTAAATACACGTTTTGGTTTACATGTGCGAGTTCTTCCTGAGAAAAAAAGCGGCACTCGTCGTCACATCCTTGACCATGTCTTGGTGATGACTCCTAAGCGGGCAATCCCCCCTAGCCAAACAGGCGACGATACTGAGAACTCTCAGGAAGACCACAGTAAGAGAACCACGATCATATTGCAGACCGAAGCCTGCAAGGCAATGAAGGATACCTATACCAAGACCGTAAACTCCAGAGCGGAGGCGGACAAGGAGGCGGCACCCCATAAGGGCACAGACGGTCGGCCTCTGATATCAGAGCTGTCATCGAATACCCTTATGCTCCCTGCTACATGCTCGCTGCGAGGAAAGAAAAGGGGGATTAGCCCAAACTTCACCCCAGTCTGCTCCGACCAAAGGCCAGATATACAGACCAAGCAGAAGACAGTTCATTCCCTGTCCATCCTGGCAACTGGGCCTCACCGCAAGAGCTGAGACTACTTGACGAGCCCCTCGTAAGAACTAAAACTCCTCGATGAATGGACTCCTAAACATTAGGAGTGCAGTAGGCAACACCACCCATTCCATCTCCTTCCTCCACCGAATGAAGGGCAAAGAAGACATCACTGTTTGCAAAATAGAACAAGCCTTTAAAATAGCAAAAGACTTTCAAAAGGCAGTCCAGATCCCTCCTGAGGAGTCTCATCCTATATATATAGAGGGAGGAAGCCCAAAAGCCAACCTGCTAGGCTCCTATTCCCAAAGGAAGATGAAGCATCTCTCTACTTGAGATTTTACATGTGTCATATAAGAAGGGACTCGAACCGTCGCACTAGATATGCCATGCCTTCCTCGAAAGTGCCCACCTTCATAAGAGACGGTCACCTTCCCAACGTCGCCACTCGAGAAGTGCAGCACCCACCTCGAACACCATGTTGCACGAAAGGCGGTAGCTAGATCAACATAGCACTTGATGTAACACACATTTAAGGCCTTACCAGACTGTATCGCTACGCACGCTACTGCACTACAAACTCTGAAGCAACAATGAACACCTTAAATCCAGGTCGAAAAAGTTCTCATTTCATTTTGCTCCAAAAAGTTCTCATTTCATTCTGCTCTCTTATCTACCTCGGAGACTCCGGGAACCTAAAATTCCCTGAGGGAGCGTTCTCGACCTCTTCCTGAAGAAGGGAGCAGAGGGGTATATGCAGTGGTCACTTTCTGACTCGCTCGAGATCACGACACATGTCAATCTAGTCTCGCGTGGATGTGCGACGCGTGGTTACTTCTGGAACGATTAATCCAAAATCATTGACTTGTTTGGATTACCAGCAGGTCGGGAAATTAACATAAGAGTTAAATTCGATTACAAAGATCTCTATTCTTAAGCCAAATCTTAATTCAAATAAGGTAGTAACCTCCTGGGGCAGTTCATTCTGAACTATGTCCTACACCAATTCAAACCAGAGTGTATGACTCAATCCTGAGGTAGATAAGGGATTTAGGTATTCAAACTGAGTAGGACGCCCTATCTTTATCTATTTGACATGATTTGTATAAATAGAGGATCCTTTCCAATGAGAAAGGGACCTCAAATTCATCTGAATCCTAAGAACACTTTTGTAATCGCTATTAACATAGTGGAGTTTCGCTCTCTCCGTGATTTTTTCTTTTCGGATTTTTCACGTATTTCTATTGTGTTTGCGATTGACTTTTCTGTGATTTGATGATATTCACTTTCCTTTTTTGGTGCGTGAATTGATTCCCTAGGAATTACCAATGCAATGCATATTGGAGGAATATGGTGGGGGAGGGAGGAAGAAAAGGAGGAAAATGTGCATACATTCATTGTATGTTATATGTGCTGTGCTCATGAGATATATGTATATAAATGCAATGAAATGAAAAATATTCTATCATGAGTTCAATAAGATAAAAAGATAATGGAACACTGCTTGATATGTCTTGAGTTTCTACGCGCAAAGTATTGAGATGAATTTGGGAAACATATATATTCGGTGCAATACGAGATATTATTACAAAAAAAATAATAAAGTAAATAGTAAAGTAAATTAAACTTTCCCAATTGATGAATCATATCACTTGAATACCTACTTTGTTCGCTTTATTTTTATTGTATCATCTAGCTTATTTTAATCTTATTCAATTCAGTTCATGCTTATTACCTGGTGCGCAACTCATGTTTTCATGTTGTTATTATATGTAACACTACTTGGACTCCTTGCATGACTTTACACTAGGCTATCGAGCTCACCCTTTAAATCATTTTCAGGTTACAATAAAGGCAAAGGATTTAAGTTTAGAATGGTCTTTAGAGAAAAGTATGAAAGTTTAAGGGGCTTAAGAAAGTTAGTCATAGAGAGAGATTCTTTTTTTTTTTTCCATGATATATATCTATTAAGAGTAATTATCTAAAAAATATAATATAATAGATCTATTGAATGATTTTAGAAAGATGAAAATTAATATAAGAACATGATTAATACATTTTGAAATAGAAATTTATAAGTTAAAATACTTCATCATCTTTTAAAGAAGCATGTACTTATCTTTTCATTTTAGTTGTGTGTGAGAGTGATAAAAACCACATGAAATGTAACAATTAACTCCTGCTATATGCATTTGTGTTCACAATCACATAATGACTAAAATGTAAAAGTTATAATCTATTATCGTTGATGAAGATAAAAAGATTCAAATTCATGAATTATGGTTGAAAAATATATAAAATTTTCCCCTATAATATTTGTCTACAAGAGTAATAATCTAAATTTTTTTTTCTAATATAATAGATCTATTGAATGATTTTCAGAAAGATGAAAATTAATATAAGAACATGATTACTTCATTTTGAAATAGAAATTTATAAATTAAAATACTTCATCATCTTTTAAAGAAGCAAGTACTCATCTTTCCATTTTAGTTGTGTGTGGGAGTGATAAAAAACACATGGAAATATTAAAATTAACTCCTGCTGTATGCACTCGTGTTCACATTCATATAATGACTAAAATATAAAAGTTATAATTTATTATCTTGATGAGAATAAAAGATTCAAATTCACGAATAATGGTAAAATATATAAATTTTAACACATTTGTGGCGTAATATGTAAATTGAAATGAAAGATTTGGATGAATTTGATTCTCTCATCTGTCTTAGAATTAGAGGACAATCCAATTATGTATCTCATTCACTATTTTGAGAGCATTTTTTTATCATACTAGTATAAAGGTAACTATAAGTGCAATTTATAAGATACAATATAAATTTCAAAAAAAAAAGGTTGTTTGGATAGGGGAGGAAGTGAGGAAGTAGTAATGTTCTATTTGGAACTTGAGAATTAGTTAACAAATTTTTCGGTCTGGATGTTGTTGGGAAGTATGATTTGAAAAATGT
>JAVJIF010002572.1:0-346532 GCA_038442645.1 Agave tequilana | reverse complement strand
TCTTGTACGCACACGGAGAAGGTACGAGCTCGAGGTAAAATTTCCTTGAATAATATTGAAAAAATTACAACGGACTAGTATTCCGGTTACAAGGGAGGGAGGATGTTGAGTCTTGAATCCTCCCTTTGTTTAAGGCTGGGTTCTTCAAGTGGCGATGGAGAGTGAATCTTGTTCTCCGTTGACCGGTGACCGTCTAGACCTTCGGGGATCTTCTCTTCGACTGGTAGAAGGAGTAGCACAGCTCTGTCTACCAAAACTCTCAAAGAGAAGGTAGGCAAAGAGCAACTTGTACGCAGCAAGCTTGCTGAAGAGTTGAGCTCTCTCTTGCTTCTCTTTCTGTCTGCCTGTGTGCAGTCTGTTATCTATCTCTTGTTTTTTTTTGTCGTCCCCTCCCCCCTAGCGGCGGGGCTATTTATAGAGGTTGCAGGGGCGAATGTGCCCTCTAAAATGCTCCACAAATGAGGGGCTAACTTCCCCGCTATGTGGGCGGTGACTGGCCCCATAACAGGGCGGTTATAACCGAGGCGTGGGCCTTGGACCCTCGCGCCTTGAGGTTGAGACGGGTGTGGAGCCCACGCGCCTTGATGTTGAGACGCGGGTGTTGAGCCCACGCGCCTTGAGGTTGAGACGCGGGTGTCGAGCCCACGCGCCTTGATGCTGAGACGCGGGTTTGGACCCTCACGCCTTGGTGCAGCTGACGCGGATGGCCATCATTAATCCTGCGTCTAGAACCTGAAACTCTGCCTTTTTTAATGGCTTGTCTTTTAATGATTTTTAGACAGCCTACAGAACCCCCTCCAAGGTTTTCGATATTCCGCGGTTAACTGGGACGGATTTCAAAATACTTTGGACTCTAGCTGAGCTTACCCTTATGACTGGACTGTTAATGCTTCGGGTTTGATCTTATCTGGAGTATGGTCTTCGTGAGTGTACTGTAGAACTCTTTGAAGCCATCAGAGTTGATCGAGTTGAGTGTTTAGATACACAGTCTAAACCTCCCGATTGCTTTAAGTCTGTCATGGGTGCACTTTAAGCCAGGAGTGGACAGTCATATGCTTGTGCCAGTGTATTGTTGAACTGATTTGCAGAAGCAAGGACTGAACGCCAGTTCTTTTTGAAGAGCAGAGATAGTACTGCTTTAAAGACGCGACTTTCATGGGGTGCGTCTTTTGGAAATAGAAACGCGACTGATATTCCATTGGGCAGACGCGATGCTAGGCCGGATTGGAAGGACGCGAACTTCGGAGAGACGCATCCTTTTGAGTAAGGACGCGACTTTCTGGACGCGACTATGGCTGTGCTGACGGGGCACGTCCATCGAAGAGGCGCGCCTGTTGGGTGCGAATCCGTGCCATGTCCTGAGTGCACCGCCACTTGTTCTGGGGAACCGACGGGACATCTCTTTTTGGCGCGCGGACTTCCCGGTATATTAAATGAGCTGTCCACGCGTCAAGCGATGACTCGATGCCGAACCAATCGAGCCACGCGCCGCGTATCTTTACGAATCTTCGTGCCTATAAATGGCAACAGTCAGAGAGATATCTCTTTCGTCTCGAGCGCATCTGTTAGGTTTTTTTGAAAAAGGAGTCTTCTCTGTCTCTTTTCATTTCTTCATCGTCCATCATCGGATTCTTGATTAACGATGGCACCCAAGGCCAAGCCAACCGCATCATCTTTAAAAGCGGCCGTCGTCGAGGCCCAGAGGGGCGGTTCCTCCGCGCAGGAAGCCCCAATCTCAGGTATAATGCCATTAGGCTTAAACTTCGCCATTAATGGAAGTTCATAGACTCCTAAAAATCCCTCTTTTAAAGGAGAACCGTCAACACAGAATAGAAGCCATGTTTGATTCTCAGACGCGGTCTTTGAGTTGATAAACAAGACGCGGGTTTGATGACCCCACCACTTTTATCCACTTGGGGATGTGCTTGTTTATTGGATATAGAGCGCCAGTAAGCCCTGCACTTCGGATTCTTCACTTAGAATATTTCTAATTGTGAAGGGTTCGGACGCGGACTTGATCCTTGCGTTCTGTGACATCAGGTGCTGGTCTTTTATGAATCTCGCACCTAAGTCCAAGTACTTAGAAATTTTTCATAAGTCTTAGATTTCAAAACGCAGGCTCCCTGTTGGCCTCACGGTCGCGGATTTTCAGGTCTGGACGCGGATTTTGACAATTTCTCTGCGTCCAGTATCTCTTCTGCGTCTGAACACGGATTTTTCAGGCCTGGACGCGGATTTTGAAATTTCTGCGTCCAGTATCTTTTCTGCGTCTGGACTATAGACACTCTTTTTTTTTTTCTGATCAGATTTCTGATTAAGTGTCATCTTCTTCTGCAGTGCAACACTCTTCTGCCCCACTCTCTAAGAGGCGCCACTTCGGGCACGTAGGTGGTGCTGACCGTGATTTGACCTTTGTGCTGCAAAGGACTGTACCTGTGACTGCTGATGGGTCGCAGGAGCGCAGGAGGAGGCTCTCCAATGTTGACATGGCAACCTTTCGGGAGCTTATGACTGACGCAGCATTCACAACGGATGCTCGCGTTCCGCTGGAGAAGCCTGCCTTCTTCTTTGGAGACCGTATTAGCGAGGGCGGCTATTCCTTGTATGACGGGGATTATAAATGGCTCCGTCAGATAGGGGATAGAAGATTCTTTCTCCCAAACATGGAGAGGATGTACCCGCTATCTTATCTTCAACACATGTCCGTCCCTCGGAAAATGAAATGGGAACTCTCCCGATATGTCCCTGAGGTTACTCTTGGCGACCTAGGCTCCAAAAGGTATATCGCCATGATAGTCATGATAGGGAGGTTCTCGGCCTGTTTCCAGGGCTGCTCAGGACTGATCACCCAGTTGGAGAGACACCAAAACTTGACACCACTTTCCTCAATGCGTTCATGAAAGTGGGGGGTGATTTTCCGGTCGAATTCCGTTCGCCCGGGTGGATCCACTCCACTGAGAGGTATTGGTGGGGCAGGATGGTGAGCTTCGTCCTTGCCGACCTTAGAGGCTTATTGGAGCAAGCGGAATTGTACCAAGCAGTCAGGGCCATACAGTATGGTATCCCTCCGAGCTCTCAAAACTTCTTTGGGATCCTGGAGCGTTACAATCCTCTGACGGGGACATTCTTCACTCCGGTCGGGGAGATGGGTCTCGCCCTGCACGAGTTGTACGAGGTCTCGGGGCTAGTAATGGGGGATTCTCCCTATGAAGAATACGTCCCAACCACTGAGGAGCTTCACCTTATGAAGAAAGGGTCTCCTCGAGTGTACGAGACTTACTGGGAGGTGTTATGTCACTTCCACGTCTGCGACCAGATAACCTCTTGGAGGGCGGGGGAGTCAAGCAGCTGTCTTGGGCAAGCTACTTGTTCAATGGCGTCAACCAGAAAGACCGTCCGGTGACCCGACTGGCTCCCAGCTCCGACGAGGAGATTGCCGACAGGATCAAGGCTTCTGTAGACTCCTACACCACGGAGTCGAACGAGGATGTTCTCGAACCTGACACGGTTTTCGAAAGCTTCCATCATCAAGCCCGGATCCCTATCTCCGACCACGCACTGTTGGCGGGCTTCTTAATGCTGTGGTTGAAGCGCTGTGTGGTGCCAACGCTGCCGCATGAAGTCATTGTTGCCGACGTAGTGTACCCGGCGGTGCTCCTGGCTTATGGTAGGCCCATAGCCCTTCTCCCGGCCATGGCGGCGAGTATTCAAAGCGGGTTGCGGACGTTAACCCAAAATCTGTACGAGGCAGGGAAGGCCGTCGACTCCCATGGCAAGGTGATTGTTGACTCGGAGGGGAGGCCGACGATAAAGCGCCCCAACCCTCAGGTTGAGCTTCCCTACACGTACCTAATGGCTTGGTACGTTATGCACTGTCCCTCTCTGATGACGCCAGTGTCCTGGTGCGAGGGGTTTATTCCTTTCGTGCAGCGGTTGGAGGGTTCAAACTGGTGTAATACTTACGTGTATTACGTTCGAAAGTGCGTCATGTCGGCTTCGAACTACCAGCTTAATCGCTGCTTCCCCGCGATTCCTGGTGCATCTTTCGGGGAACAATTTACTGACTCCGCAGGCCAAGATGACTTCACGAGGCTGTCAACGGGGGTTTTCTGGTGGTTGGTCAACATTCGGCCCGGGTATGTGCTTTTCCGGCAAGGGAATTCATGCACGATCGAGCCGTATATGCCGAATCGCTTAGCCCGACAGTTTGGCTATGATCAACTATATGTCGGCAACCCCAATGCTCGACTCGCCTTCAGTGGGAATTTGTTCGAAGGTGCTCGGGCTTGGTATTATAGCGTGGCCGGAGGGACGGAAGCAACTTTTCGGCTGCCTATCAAAGGGCCGAAGGGCCGTACCAGCTTCAGCTTCTGTACTTGGTACTTCCAGGCCAACCAAACACCAGATTTCGCTCCGGAGTATTCATGCATTGAGAGTATCAATGCAAGTTACGAAGCAACGTCGGGGTCCACTAAACGCTCGCGAGCCGTCGAGCAGTATCTGAAGGCTCTGAAGGAGGTCAGAAGGGGGTCAAGGGAGGAGCCGCGAGCAGCAAAGGCTCGACAGGCGGTGGGTAAGCGTCCTCAAGGCTATACTTCCACTGCTGAGCCTGCCCCAAAGAAGGTCCGGAGAGACTTGACGGCTGCAGTTTCTCCATCCGAGGACATCCCTTCTGGTGTTAAGGAACCGAGGGAAGAAGAGGCGGATGAGGATGATGCCCCCTTAGCCCATGCCCGCAGGTTGCGCAGCAGGGGCCCCAGGATTGTGGAGGAAGCGGAGCCTGCTGACAAACCCACCGCCACTGACGAGGCCGAGCAGTTCGAAGTCGACATAATGAGCGGAGGCGATGTTGAGAGGCCAGGTGTAGGCTGTCCAAAAGTTACTGGAGGACAAGCCATTGAAAAGCAAAGTTTCAAGCTCTAACGCGAGGGACTATCACCTGCGTCTCAGCATAAAGGCGCGTTGGCTCGACACCCGCGTCTCAGCATCAAGGAGCGTTGGCTCGACACCCGCATCTCAGCATCAAGGCGCGTTGGCTCGACACCCGCGTCTCAGCATCAAGGCGCGTTGGCTCGACACCCGCGTCCCAGCATCAAGGCGCGTTGGCTCAACACCCGTCAAGGCGCGTTGGCTCGACACCCGCGTCCCAGCATCAAGGCGCGTTGGCTCGACACCCGCGTCCCAGCATCAAGGCGCGTTGGCTCGACACCCGCGTCTCAGCATCAAGGCGCGTTGGCTCGACACCCGCGTCTCAGCATCAAGGCGCGTCGGCCTGACACCCGCGTCTCAGCCTCAAGACGCAAAGGTCTAAAACCCGCTTCTCAGTTATAACCGCCTTGGTAAAGGGACCAATCACTGCCTACACGTAAGGGAAATCAGCCCCCATCGTGGCGTGTCTTTAGCAGGCACGTGGGTTAGTTACCGCCCATGTAGCGGGGAAGTGGCCCCTCATTGTGGAGCGTTTTCAGGGGCACGTTCACCCTGGGACCTCTATAAATAGCCTCGTTTGCTATGAGGTCGAGGCGATAGGCAATCAGAAAACACACACAGAGAGAGGAGGATCAGGCATCAAAGGGAAGATCATCAACAAAGAGAGAGAGAAGACTCTTCAGCAAGTTCGCTGCGTACGAGCTAGCTTTCGCCTACCTTCTCTTTTAGAGTTTTGGTAGACAGAGCTGTGTCACTCTTTCTACTGGCCGAAGAGGAGATCCCTGAAGGACGGTCATCTGGTCAACGGAGAACAAGATTCACTCTCCACCACCACACGAAGAACCCAGCATTAAACAAAGGGGGGATTCAAGACTCAACATCCTCCCTCCCTTGTAACCGGAAGGAACAGTTTTTGTTGTAATCCTTTTCATTTGATTCAAGGAAAACTTTTACTGCAATTCTTGTCTTCTCCTTTTCCGGGTCATACAAGAGACTGTCCAAAAGTTACTGGAGGACAAGCCATTGAAAAGCAAAGTTTCAAGCTCTAGACGCTAGGGACTATCACCCGCGTCTCAGCATAAAGGCGCGTTGGCTCGACACCCGCGTCTCAGCATCAAGGCGCGTTGGCTCGACACCCGCGTCTCAGCATCAAGGCGCGTTGGCTCGACACCCGCGTCTCAGCATCAAGGCGCGTTGGCTCGACACCCGCGCGTTGGCTCGACACCCGCGTCCCAGCATCAAGGCGCGTTGGCTCGACACCCGCGTCCCAGCATCAAGGCGCGTTGGCTCGACACCCGCGTCTCAGCATCAAGGCGCGTTGGCTCGACACCCGGCGCGTTGGCTCGACACCCGCGTCTCAGCATCAAGGCGCGTCGGCCTGACACCCGCGTCTCAGCCTCAAGACGCAAAGGTCTAAAACCCGCGTCTCAGTTATAACCGCCTTGGTTAAGGGACCAATCACTGCCTACACGTAAGGGAAATCAGCCCCCATCGTGGCGTGTCTTTAGCAGGCACGTGGGTTAGTTACCGCCCATGTAGCGGGGAAGTGGCCCCTCATTGTGGAGCGTTTTCAGCGGGTACGTTCACCCCTGGGACCTCTATAAATAGCCTCGTTTGCTATGAGGTCGAGGTGATAGGCAATCAGAAAACACACACAGAGAGAGGAGGATCAGGCATCAAAGGGAAGATCATCAACAAAGAGAGAGAGAAGACTCTTCAGCAAGTTCGCTGCGTACGAGCTAGCTTTCGCCTACCTTCTCTTTTAGAGTTTTGGTAGACAGAGCTGTGTCACTCTTTCTACCGGCCGAAGAGGAGATCCCTGATGGACGGTCATCTGGTCAACGGAGAACAAGATTCACTCTCCACCGCCACACGAAGAACCCAGCATTAAACAAAGGGGGATTCAAGACTCAACATCCTCCCTCCCTTGTAACCGGAAGGAACAGTTTTTGTTGTAATCCTTTTCATTTGATTCAAGGAAAACTTTTACTGCAATTCTTGTCTTCTTCTTTTCCGGGTCATACAAGCGATGGCGACTCCGCTGGGGAATACTTTCGTCACTGACGAAGAGATCGTGGCGCAGGACGACGTCCTCTGTAACGGGAAGATGGTCGAATCGCTCATTGTCGAGTTCGACCAGGCGAAATATGAAGAGTTTCTCTCTTCTGGCTCCAAGAGCCCAAAGACCCACGTCTGTCGCAGGGTCTCGGCGGGGAATGGCCCCGAATCCCGACCTGAAGCTCTCTTGGGCGCCGCTGCTGCTGCCCACTGTGCCCAGCAAAGTTCACGCGTCAACGCCTCTCAGAAGGCCCGCGTGATCCCAAGCACAGTTGCTGTTGCGACCAACTCCGGCGCACAGAAGACCCGCGTCAACGTCTCTCAGGAGACCCGCGTGGTTAAAATCCCTGATGTTCAACATCAGGATGTTGTTGGTTTCTCTCCACCTCCTCGACGCAATCGAAACGCTGAGCGTCGACAGAGGAGACGTGCGCGTCAGCTGCAAGTTGGAACCGTTGGTTGTCCAACTGAGGCTGGACGCGACGTACAATCTCGCGCCTTGCCCGCGCCACGTCCAGTACGTGAAATCCGCGTTTGGCGCCCCAAACGCGAGATTCCTTCAGTTAGGTCCTCTGAGGACCAACTTACCAAACGCCAAGGTGAAACTTCTGCGCCTCGTCGAACGCAAGAAACACGCGCCCACAGGCGTGGGGCCCAGCAGCCCATTCTCTCTCAAGTGTCTCTGCCCAGACGCACCAGGCAGCAACGCGAGACTCGCGTTTCATCTCAGCAGAGACGCCAGACGCGCGTTACGCAGCCGCGTCGCGAGAACCGCGTCCCTGAAGCCTGCGTCCAAGCTGTGCAGTACATAGATGCCTCCCGTCTCCGACGTTGTGAGGCTAGTCTTTTCAATCCCCCTCCCATGGATTTGAGGGATTACTTGACAAAGAAAAGAAGTGCCAATCAGGTCACTTCGTCATGCTGCTGCCAACGGCTTATCTCCATACTCTCTGGATGCCATTGCGAGTCAGGCGTGAACCAGCAGTCTTTGATCAGACAGCTGACCCTGATTCCCCCGTCAGCTAAAAGAAGACGCTCCCACAGAAGGAGAACCTTCTCTGACGTTGAGTACCCGGAGCTCACTGCGAATAGGACAAGCAGGAGTAAGGGAAAACAACTTGCAGTCAGCTCAGATGAGTCCGAGTCTGACTCTGAACCGGAAGGGGTGTATCGACACACTCGCACCCGGACGGGGGCCATTCCCCCAATTGACTATAATGCCTTAGCCCACGGCGTTGAAGTGAACGATCCTCACTCCGCCGTAGCGGAATCTAGGGCTTCGAACTCTTCCATCGAAAAGGAGACCTCCGCCTACATGACAGGCACTCCTGAGGAGACGGCTAGACGTTTAGAGCAGATCCAGAAGGCGCAAATGGATATGATTCTTTCTCAGCAGGAATCTATCGACTCCCTCAAGCAGGCGATTGCACAGCTGCTCGAAGACAGAAGGAGGTCTCCTTCTAAAAAGTCAAAGGACAAAGGGAGAAAGGGAGGAAGCTCATCTTCCGAACCTTCTGAAGAGAGGCAACAATCTACTTCGGATTCGCCTAAATCCTCGTCGCAAGTAAAAGGCGACCAAGACCAGGGAAAGGTGAAAAACACCTAGAGGGGGGGTGAATAGGTGTGAATGCTAATCTAGTGATCTTTTTAAACTTTAATTAAATGAGTGATGCAACAATCTCTCAAAACACGACTAAGAGCCGAATACCCCTTGCGAGGTTCTGAACTCCTTCCTCCCAATTCCCCTTAAATTGGTTAGAGGTGCGTAATGCAACCGTGTTGTATTGAGGTGTGATCGATCAATGCCAAGTATGATGATGAGGATGAAATGCTCACAATGTAAAACAACAAGTATAGCAAGTAAGGTAAACAACACAAGATTCCACAAGTAGAGGGTTAGTTCTCAAGCAATTAATTCAAGGCAATATAAAGCAATAGAAATTAAAAGCAAGAAGAACGCAAAGGCAATCGCAAACAAGATGATTTGTTTCGAGGTTCGAGCACACTTGCTCTAGTCCCTCCTTCACCTCCGTGAAGGGTTTCCACTATCCACCGAGGATGCCTTTGCAATTGGGTCTACCGAAGACCGAGCACCGAGCTCCACCGAGTACAAAGGACCTCTACCGAAGAGGTTGCTCCACAAGAAGGAATTACAAGAACAAAGTGATCACAACTTGATCACTACACTTTTCTCAATTTCTTTTACAAACACTCTCACTTCAATTACAACTTCACTATAGAAAGAGTATAGAATTTTTGGCTCTATGAAGTGTGGTGAGAAAACTTCAGTTGTAGAGTGATATAGAGAATCAAACACAACTGAAAAACAATCTTGAAAGAGTAGGAATTGAAGGCTTAAAACAATTTTTCTTTTCTCTTTTGAAAACAACAAAACTTGAGGATTTTTCTAAGTAATGAGGAAGAGAGACTTCTCCTCTATTTATAGGGTTAGAAAATAGGTTAAAAACAATTTCTTTTCACCTAATTCAACCTGTAAAAGCTCCCCAACCACTCTCCAAAAATCTGCTAAAACAGAAAAAGAAACAGTTTTTCAGAAAATCCCAAAGAGGAAAGAGCCGTTGCTGTGTTGCAGGCTTGGCGGTCGACCGGTCCGGTCGACCGCCAGCCTAGCTGGATATAGCCGTTGGCTCCCGGTCGACCGGTCCGGTCGACCGACCAAAAAGGAGGAAACACAGTTTCCTTCTTCCGGTCGACCGGTCCGGTCGACCGAAATTTCCCGAGAGCAGAAGGCTCTCTGTCGGTCGACCGGTCCGGTAAACCGACGGACATGCACAAACAGTGCATGTCCAGGCACAACGCCGGTCGACCGGGCCGGTCGACCGATGTTGCCTGAGGCTGAAAACTGGGCTGTTTTGAAGAGGGAATTTTTGTGAAAACATTTTGAAAATACCTATAGCTAAGTATTATGCAGAAAATAGTTTATATACATGTTTTAAAACAAGTTGTTCAAGATATAAAGCTTTGGTACACGTATATATAAACTAAGGCATAAACTAAAGCTTTGGTACATGTTTTTAAACAAGTTTTTCAAAACATAGGAAATACATGAAACAAGTGTGTGTGCAAATCCTAGAGCCAAATTTCCTATATTCAAACTTCAACATTCTAAACTTACAAACTTGCTAAAAGACTTCAAGGCTATTCTTCAAGGTGGGCTATCTTCACTTGATCTTCAATATTTGCAACTTGAGCCAAATAGAATTGTCTTGAGTCCAAGAACCTTGTATTTGAGTGAGAGTACTTCTAGTGTGATGATAAACCTGAAACACACTTAAACAACAATTGTTATTAGTACAAATAACTAATATGTTTTGTAATCATCAAAATACACTAAACAAGGGTGATTGTAACCTTGGGCCAACAATCTCCCCCTTTTGATGATGACAAAACATATAGTTATTAAACAAATAAAGAGAGGAAAAAGGTTGGAAAGCTCCCCCTCAAACAATGCTATGTATCTATCATGAATATGAAAAACTATGAAATCATACATAAAGCATTTGAAAAAATCATCACCATAAATTTTGTCAAGGAAAACCAAATAATGAACAAATTTATTATTTTCAAAGAGCTAAGTATATTCAAACTAGTATATTTTTCTCCCAACAATTTTAATCAACTTATATTCTTTTTCTCCAAACTTATATATATTTTTCTCCCCCTTTTTGTCATACATCAAAAAGGGTTAAAACATATCAAAACACAAACATATCAAAACAAAAATATTTTAAGAATCAATCATACATACATTCAACTCACCACAAATAAAGGAAAATCTTGCATAATCTAAAGGTTTAGTGAAAATATCGGCAAGTTGAAAATCGGTAGAAATATAGTCAATATCAATATCACCTTTTTCAAAGTGATCTCTAAGAAAATGATACCTAATATCAATGTGCTTGGTTTTACTATGTTGATTAGCATTTTTGGTCATGTGAATTGTACTAGTATTGTCACAAAAAATCTTAACATGATCAAAATGTAAATCATAGTCAAGGAGAGTATGTTTCATCCAAAGAACTTGTGCACAACAAGCTCCGGCCGCAACATACTCCGCCTCGGCGGTTGATAGGGCTACCGAATTTTGCTTTTTGGAAGACCAAGATACAAGACAATTACCTAAGAATTGACATGTTCCACTTGTGCTCTTCCTATCTACCCTACAACCCGCATAGTCGGCATCCGAAAAACTCTTCATTTCAAATAATCCGGTTTTAGGATACCACAAACCCAATTCAATTGTGCCCTTAAGATACCTAATTATGCGTTTTACCGCTATTAAGTGTGATTCCTTAGGACATGATTGAAAACGTGCACATAAACAAACGAAAAACATGATATCCGGCCTACTAGCCGTCAAATAAAGCAAACTACCAATCATGCTTCTATAAAGTTTAATGTCTACACTTTTACCTTGTTCATCCTTGTCAAGCTTGGTAGTTGTTGCCATGGGAGTTTTGCTTACTTTTGATCCTTCAAGCCCGAATCTTTTGATTAGTTCCTTTGTGTACTTGGCTTGATTGATGAAGATCCCATCCTTCCTTTGCTTGATTTGGAGTCCAAGGAAATAGTTGAGTTCCCCCATCATAGACATTTCAAATTCATCCTTCATGCATGACTCAAAAGCTTTGCAAAGAGATTCATTAGTAGAACCAAAAATAATATCATCTACATAAATTTGCACAATAAGAATATCTTTTTCTACATGTTTTGTAAACAAAGTTGTATCAATTTTACCTTTCTTAAAACCATTTGAAATCAAAAATGAAGAAAGTCTTTCATACCAAGCCCTAGGGGCTTGTTTTAAACCATAAAGAGCTTTATCTAATTTAAAAACAAAATCCGGATGTGTAGGATCAACAAACCCGGGGGGTTGTTCAACATACACCTCCTCTTCAATAAATCCATTTAGAAAAGCACTTTTAACATCCATTTGAAATAATTTGAAATCTTTATATGAGGCAAATGCTAATGTCATCCGTATGGCTTCAAGCCGTGCTACGGGTGCAAAGGTTTCTTCAAAATCGATCCCTTCGATTTGAGTGTAACCTTGGGCAACTAACCTAGCCTTGTTTCTAACTACATTACCCGATTCATCCAACTTATTCTTAAAGATCCACTTAGTACCAATTGTTGGTCTATCGTGGGGCCTAGGAACAAGGTGCCAAACTTGGTTGCGCTCAAATTGATTGAGCTCCTCTTGCATGGCTAGCAACCAATATGAATCGGCCTCGGCTTCTAGCACATTTTTGGGTTCTATGTGTGAAATAAATGCAAAGTGGCCACAAAAATCTTGAATTTTAGAACGAGTAGTTACCCCTTTTGATACTTCACCTATGACGAGGTCCTTGGGATGATGAGGGTTGAATCTCCAATCCTTAGGTAGTGGTTGAGTAGGCTCCACCTCATTTGTTTGATGTTCATTTCCTTGGGCCTCTTCCACTTTGGCTTCACTTCCATCATCATCCTTTGGCTTGTCTCCCATGGTAGAAGCATCCTCCAAGGTGACTTTCTCCAAGCCTTCATGCAAGGCATCTATTTCTACAATATTCTTAACAAACTTGTTAGATTCCTCAAACTTAACATGAATAGACTCTTCAATAGTCAAAGATGATCTAATGAAAACTCTATAAGCCTTACTAGTGTTTGAGTAACCTACAAAAATAGCCTCATAAGATCTAGCATCAAACTTTTCTAAATTATCTTTTGTGTTTAAAACAAAGCATTTGCAACCAAAAACTTTAAAATAGGAAACATTAGGTTTTCTAGAAAAATACATTTCAAAAGAAGTCTTAGTAGTATTTTTACACAAGAAAACACGATTTGATATGTAGCATGATGTATTAACGGCCTCGGCCCACAAATAATGTGGTAGACCGTATTCACTTAGCATTGTCCTAGCCATCTCTTGTAATGTTCTATTTTTCCGTTCAACTACTCCATTTTGTTGTGGAGTTCTAGGACAAGAAAGTTCATGCTTTATTCCATGTTCATCAAAAAAGTGGTAAAGGGTTGGTTAATGAATTCACCTCCTCTATCACTTCTTATTCTCAAAATCAAAGAATCTTTTTCTTTTTCTACTCTTTTCTTAAAAGTTTGGAAATACGAAAATGCTTGGTTTTTATGTTCAAGAAAGAAAACCCATGTAAATCTTGAAAAATCATCAACCAAAACATAAGCAAATCTATTCCCACTTAGACTTTTGGTTTGTGTTGGGCCAAATAGATCCATATGGATTAATTCCAAAGGACGTGATGTCATGATATCCTTAATTGACTTGAAAGAAGACTTAGTTTGTTTCCCAAATTGACATGAGTCACAACTCGGTCCTTTTCAAAATTCAATGAAGGAATACCTTTCACCATTTCCTTTGAATTTAATCTAGAAATATGATCAAAAGAAATATGCCCTAATCTCCTATGCCACAACCAAGAGTCATCATCGAGGGCTTTTAAACAAGTAATATTACAAGACATATTTAACATATCAATCATATAAACATTGCTTTCACGAAAACCGGAAAATACACAAACATTGGAAGTTCTATCAATTACTTTACAAGCAACATTGTCAAAAACTACATCAAAACCTTTATCACAAAGTTGACTAACACTCAAGAGATTATGCTTGAGGCCATCAACTAAAACCTCATTTTCAATTAAAGGAGAGGTGCCAAGTTTTACATTACCAATACCGATGATTTTACCCTTGGCGTCATCTCCGAAGGTGACGGTGCCACCTTCATGATATCTTGATAGGGTTGCAAAGTTGTTGATGTCCCAAGTCATGTGCCTTGAGCAACCGCTATCAAGATACCACAAACCTCTACGTCGTTGGGCTTTGGAAAGTACCTACATCATTTAAAATAATTGTTGACTTTGGTACCCAAACTTTCTTGGGTCCTTGAAAGTTAGTGTTACGAACCCAAAAATTATGATGTGATGCACTTAGTCTATCATAACAAAAATTTGCTAAGTGTCCTTTCCGCCCACAATGTGAACATGAGTACACTTTTCTATACATGAATGCATGATGTGTATGTGTAGTAGTGTGAGCATGCTTTTGGGGTTTGCCATGTTGTTTAGGTTGTGTAGCATGAACATGAACATGAGCATGAGCATTTTCTTTGGGGCTTGTTTCTTAGGAAACATAGCCTCAATCCTTTTCTTATCAAATTCACAATTTTTCAAAATAACACTTAATGAGTCTAATCTTTCCCTAAGCATGGAAACTTCATTAGAATCAATTAGTGGGGCCTTACCCTTGCAAGAAGTCTTATATTTTTCAAAATCATTTTTAGTAGTGGTCAAGGTGGAAACTAAATTATCCTTTTCTTTTGTAAGAGTAAAAACTTGATGACTTAAAGATTCATTTTCCTTTTTCATTTTTAAATACTTTTCTTTAAGAAATCATAGTTTTGTGACAACTCAACAAAAGCTTCTTCTAACTCATCCATAGAAAGTTCATCATTATGAGAAGGGGAAGAGGTTACCTTGCTTGTGCCTTCATTAGCCATGAAGCACATGTTGGCGGTGTCTATCTCCTCTTCGGATTCGGTCTCCGAATCCCAAGTTGCCTTCATAGCCTTCTTCTTGTATGGCTTCTTTGATGTGGAGGGCTTTGCTTTGTCCGGACACTCCGCAACTATGTGTCCCGGTTTTTGGCAATTGAAGCACACAATCTTCCTTTCTTCTTTGCCTCCTTGCCATCTCCTTCTACTTGAAACTTTGCCTTGTTGTACATCCTCCGAACATTTTTGACTAGAAGTGAGAGCTCTTCGTCATCTTCTTCTTCATCATCTTCGTCGGAGTGTGATGATTGACACTTGAAGGCAATAGTCTTCTTCTTGGTAGGAGCCATGTCCTCTCTTGCTTTCCTTTCCATCTCATGGGTTTTGAGGTTCCCAATGAGACCTATAAGCTCCATCTCTTCATTGTCGTTGAGTTCCTTCAAGGTTGTTGCTTTAACTTCCCATGAAGGAGGAAGAGCCCGGATGATCTTCCTTACTCTTTGATCATTGTTGATATCTTCACCTAAAGAAGAGAGTCCATTAGTAATCTTGGTAAACCTTGTAACCATATCATCTATGGTTTCATTGTCTTGCATGCTAAATGTTTCATATTGAGACCGAAGAAGGTCAATCTTAGCCTTCTTAACTTGTGAGGTCCCCTCATGAGTGACTATCAAGTGTGACCAAATCTCAAATGCGGATTTGCAATGTATAACCCTAGCTATGTCATCATCATTTTGGGCTTGAAGAAGTGCATAGTGAGCTTTGGCATTGGCATCGAATTCCTTAGTCTCTATTTCGGACCAAGTGGATTCGTCACCGGGGGGTACACTAAAGGACTTAGTCACGGCCTTTGCAACTCGGCTACCTAGAGATTGCAAAAACACGGTCATCTTAACCTTCCATATGGGAAAGTTAAGTCCATCAAACTTAGGAGGGGTCTTAATTCCATCGGCCATTTTTACTATATGAATATGAATGAAATGATTAGCAAATTAGGATCTTCTCTAAGGTTGTTAAACCAAATCCTAGAGTCCAAGCTCTGATACCAATTGAAAAACACCTAGAGGGGGGTGAATAGGTGTGAATGCTAATCTAGTGATCTTTTTTAACTTTAATTAAATGAGTGATGCAACGATCTCTCAAAACACGACTAAGAGCCGAATACCCCTTGCGAGGTTCTGAACTCCTTTCTCCCAATTCCCCTTAAATGGGTTAGAGGTGCGTAATGCAACCGTGTTGTATTGAGGTGTGATCGATCAATGCCAAGTATGATGATGAGGATGAAATGCTCACAATGTAAAACAAAAGTATAGCAAGTAAGGTAAACAACACAAGATTCCACAAGTAGAGGGTTAGTTCTCAAGCAATTAATTCAAGGCAATATAAAGCAATAGAAATTAAAAGCAAGAAGAACGCAAAGGCAATCGCAAACAAGATGATTTGTTTCGAGGTTCGAGCACACTTGCTCTAGTCCCCGCCTTCACCTCCGTGAAGGGTTTCCACTATCCACCGAGGATGCCTTTACAATTGGGTCTACCGAAGACCGAGCACCGAGCTCCACTGAGTACAAAGGACCTCTACCGAAGAGGTTGCTCCACAAGAAGGAATTACAAGAACAAAGTGATCACAACTTGATCACACACTTTTCTCAATTTCTTTTACAAACACTCTCACTTCAATACAACTTCACTATAGAAAGAGTATAGAATTTTTGGCTCTATGAAGTGTGGTGAGAAAACTTCAGTTGTAGAGTGATATAGAGAATCAAACACAACTGAAAAACAATCTGAAAGAGTAGGAATTGAAGGCTTAAAACAATTTTTCTTTTCTCTTTTGAAAACAACAAAACTTGAGGATTTTTCTAAGTAATGAGGAAGAGAGACTTCTCCTCTATTTATAGGGTTAGAAAATAGGTTAAAAACAATTTCTTTTCACCTAATTCAACCTGCAAAAGCTCCCCAACCACTCTCCAAAAATCTGCTAAAACAGAAAAAGAAACAGTTTTTCAGAAAATCCCAAAGAGGAAAGAGCCGTTGCTGTGTTGCAGGCTTGGCGATCGACCGGTCCGGTCGACCGCCAGCCTAGCTGGATATAGCCGTTGGCTCCGGTCGACCGGTCCGGTCGACCGACCAAAAAGGAGGAAACACAGTTTCCTTCTTCCGGTCGACCGGTCCGGTCGACCGAAATTTCCCGAGAGCAGAAGGCTCTCTGTCGGTCGACCGGTCCGGTCGACCGACGGACATGCACAAACAGTGCATGTCCAGGCACAACGCCGGTCGACGGGCCGGTCGACCGATGTTGCCTGAGGCTGAAAACTGGGCTGTTTTGAAGAGGGAATTTTTGTGAAAACATTTTGAAAATACCTATAGCTAAGTATTATGCAGAAAATAGTTTATATACATGTTTAAAACAAGTTGTTCAAGATATAAAGCTTTGGTACACGTATATATAAACTAAGGCATAAACTAAAGCTTTGGTACATGTTTTTAAACAAGTTTTTTCAAAACATAGGAAATACATGAAACAAGTGTGTGTGCAAATCCTAGAGCCAAATTTCCTATATTCAAACTTCAACATTCTAAACTTACAAACTTGCTAAAAGACTTCAAGGCTATTCTTCAAGGTGGGCTATCTTCACTTGATCTTCAATATTTGCAACTTGAGCCCAAATAGAATTGTCTTGAGTCCAAGAACCTTGTATTTGAGTGAGAGTACTTCTAGTGTGATGATAAACCTGAAACACACTTAAACAACAATTGTTATTAGTACAAATAACTAATATGTTTTGTAATCATCAAAATACACTAAACAAGGGTGATTGTAACCTTGGGCCAACAAAAGGCTCATGCTAAAAGAATGAGTCAATTGGAGCAACGCATCGAGGCCCTCACCAACCGTAAAGGCCTCCAAGAAGCGGGAGTGGTCCGGCCCTATCCGGCTGAGTGGGACTTAGTTCCATACCCTCCTAAGTTCAAGGCTCCGACCCTCCAAGCATTCGAAGGGAAAGGGGTCACCCAACCAGCACATCTATTACTTCAAATCCCAAACCGGGAATGTAGTAGACAACGATGCTATCCTGACGCGTCTGTTCATCGGCACCCTGAAAGGGTTGGCCTTTGAATGGTTCATGAAGCTCCCAGAAGGTTCTATTAAGAACTGGGGCGATCTGGAGAAACTGTACTTAACACGCTTCTTCGAGGATGACTCCGAAGTCACGATGCCCACCCTTTTGGCTACCAAACAGCGGAAAGGGGAGTCCGTCAAATCTTTCGTGGAATGATTTCGAAACATGGCACTCCGGTGTCCAAGCGGTATGACCCAGGCCACCCTGGTAGAAACATGCCGCCACAATCTCCAAACCTCACTCCTTGCTCAAATAGGAGTTGCTGAAAGCCGCACCTGGAAACAATTAGTCCAACAAGGTGAACAGGCTGAGGAGATTGTTGCCCGCGTCAGAGCGGAAGAAGGTAAGCCTAGGCCGGAAAGGTCGACAAGGCGTGCGCCAGACACATCCCTCCAAACAAAGCGGAAGGATAATTTGGCAACGGAGACCAAATCTCCCGCCAAACCTCAATCAGGCAGGGCGAGTGGCTCTTCAAGTCAGCCTCGCGCCAACAAGTAATATTCCTTCAAGGAGGAACATGTCGATTCACTCTTTAAACTAGTCAACAAGAGCAACCGACTGAAGCTCCCTGAAGCTAGGCGCCCCGAGGAAGTCGGCAAGACCGACAATCCCAACTACTGTCTATATCACAGAATATTGGGACACCCTACCAAAAGCTGCTACGTCTTCAAGGACGTCCTTCAAGCTCTGATTGACGCGGAGGTGTTAAAGCTCCGACCAGAGCAGAAGAATGTGACGGCCAATGTGACGTCAGCTCTCCAATTCGGAAGACAACCCCCAACGCCTGCGGGGGTAGTCCCAATTCCAAGAGGAGAACTGAGAATAGTCAACACAGACCCTCACCGGCAGCAAGAGAAAGGCTTGGTACCCGTTCCCACCCCTCAGGGAGAAATCATATGGGTCCACCCTGACCTTGTCAATGAACAGCAATGGACTACTGTGACCAACAGGAAATCCAAAGGCAAGGTAAAAGCCTCATCTTGCAACGTGGTATGCGCCTCTTCCTGAGAAGCGGAGACTGATATCCCTTCACTGACTGACTCAGAGGAGGAAACGATAGTCTTGGCCGCAGAGCCCAACCAACCAATGGCGGAAACCCGTTCAGGACAGACGTACTTGAAACAGTACGGCGAGACGGCAGTAGCCCCTCCACAACCAACTGCGGAGCCAGTCAGGCCCTCCACAAAGCCACCTGTGGAGAAGCAGAAGGAGACTCGATTTTCTCGAGCCCTTCAAAAAGGCATCGCGGAAGGATCTACGGCACCTTACCGCTTTGATGTCCTGGCTCAGTTGGCCAACATTCCGGCACGCATTACCTTGTACGAACTTCTTAGACTATCAAAGTCGACCAGGGAAGCTCTGCAAGAAGCTCTGGCAAATGCTGAGGTCTTTATGACCCAGGTGCCGAAGGAGGAAGATGTAGAGGATTGCCTCCACACCTCCCAGAATGCCCCCTGCATCACCTTCACGGCAGATGATATGCAGGTTAAAGGGAAGCATGATCGACCCCTGTACTTCAAAGGGTAAATTGGATCGTCTGAGGTAAACCGCATCCAGGTAGATCCAGGGTCCGCGTTGAGCATCATGCCTCGCCGGGTCATGCAACATCTCGGCATTCCTACCCATCGTTTGAGCCCTACCCAGACGACTATCTATGGGTTCAATGCCAACCAGACCCGTCCGATGGGAAAAATCAAGCTCAGGTATCTGGAAAGCCTTTCCTGGTGTACGTTCGAGCGATGGATCATTCTTTGGGAGCCCTACTAGCTCAGAATGACGACCAAGGACGAGAACAAGCAATCTACTATCTAAGTAGAACAATGATTGGAGCCGAACATCGGTACAACCCGATCGAGAAGGAATGTTTGGCGCTGGTGTTCGCTATTCAAAAAATGCGACACTATCTGGTAGGCCAGACTATAAATGTCATATCAAAAGTCAACCCTCTGAGGTTACTCATGACAAAACCTTCCTCATTAAATGGCCGGCTGGCAAAATGGGCCATATTGCTATCACAATATGAGATGCATTTTCTGCCACAAAAGGCTATTAAAGGACAAGCGGTGGCGGACTTCTTAGCTGAACACCCAGATCCGAGAGCAGCCAAACTCTACGAGGATCTCCCAGACGAGGTCGCCGAAGTCTGTCTGACTCAGACGTCGTTCGAAGGACAAGTGTGGTAACTTTTCTTCGATGGTGCATCAAGAACAAGTCCAAAGGGACACAACGTAGCGGGGGTAGGAGTGGTACTCGTCTCCCCACAAAATTATGTGATCCCCGAGCTGTCTCACTGACCGAGCCTTGTTCCAACAACGTGGCGGAATAGAACGCTCTCTTGATCGGGATGCAATTCGCCGATGAGATTGGCGTTAAAAATCTCGAGGCATACGGTGACTCTAAACTCATCGTCAGCCAAGTTCGCGGGGAGTACGAAGTCAGACATGAAGACTTGGTACCCTATCACAACGCAACTATCCGCATGGCCGAGGGGTTTACAAACTTCTACATCGACCATGTACCGCGCAGGCAAAATGCGCATGCAGATGCACTCGCATCCCTTGCTGCCTCCTTAGCTCTTCCAGCTGGAGCAATGGAGAAGGTCTTCGTCTACATCGACCATGTACCGCACAGGAATTGGAGGCCTTAGATGGTAAGCGTCTGCAGGCCCAACAGCAAATCGAGCTCTACCAGGCTCGAATTACCAAAGCCTTCAATAAGAAAGTTAAAGTGCGAACTTTCAAGAAAGGCGACCTTGTCTTAGCCGTCAGAAGACCTATGGTGATGACACATAAGACAAAAGAAAAATTCCAACCCAAATGGGAAGGACCATTTGTAGTAGAGTCAGTCTACTCAAATGGATCATATCGCCTCATAACCTCGAATGGCGATACACTCATGATGCCTATCAACGGCAGGTTCCTGAAGAAGTACTATCCCTAGATGGTATCCTTCTACCGATCAAGTTAAAAGTACACCTCTGATCAAAACATCCGACGCCTCCGACGGCTAAGGATAGAGGAAAATGTTGGCTTTTAAGCCCAACATAAGTCTTCGACAACTCATCATGCTGAGGGGAAAAGCATGGCTAGCCCAACTCAAACGGTAGTTGGTAAAGGCATATCAAACCCGTTGACAGCTGAGGATTTGCTAAAAATCCTAAGGGACATGTTCCCCTTTTTCCGACGCCTCCGACGGCTAAGGATAGAGGAAAATGTTGGCTTTTAAACCCAACATAAGTCTTCGACAACTCATCATGCTGAGGGGAATAGCATGGCTAGCCCAACTCAAACGGTAGTTGGTAAAGGCACCTCAAATCCGTTGATAGCTGAGGGTTTGCTAAAAATCCTAAAGTGGACTTGGCTCCACTCTTTCCTCCAAAATCCCCTACCAATTCTCATCCACAGAATGGTAGGTCTACAAAATACAACCATTGCCAAGTTAACACTACACCTCTGGTAATGAAAATCTTCAATGCTCCTAGTAGAGTACAAATCTTGCTTGTCAACTCTACATAGAGTAGCAAACTCTAAAATTTGCCAAGTTAACACTACACCTCTGGCACTTCAAAATTTTCACTTGTCAATTCTCACCAACAGAATGACAGGTCCTCAAAATTGCTCTTATCATGAGGCAATCTTTGTCAAGTTAATATCACACCTCTGACAAATTACTGTTAAAGTTTAACACCACACCTCTAAACAGTAATCAAGTTTCTGCCAGGTTTAATATTACACCTCTGACAGTCACTTTTCTTCAGACTTCCATATCGAAGCTGAAATGGATGATGCCAAGTTAACACTACACCTCTAGCATCCAAGTCATTGCTAAGTTCAACAATACACCTATGGCTTTGACCTTTTCCTCGACTTCCTTATCCAAGCCGAGATGACCAATGCTAAGTTCAACATTACACCTCTAGCATTACCCTCATTGTCAAGTTAAACATTACACCTATGACAGTGACACTTCCGAGTTAAGTTAATATCACACCTCTGACTCACATCCTTGTCAAGTTAACATTACACTTCTGACAAGACCACTTTCAACCCGTTAAGTTAATATCACACCTCTAACGGTAACAAACTTTCCTAGATTCCCCACGAGTCTAGTCTCACTTGTTATTCTCTTCAACAGAATAACAAGTCTACCTAAAAACATTGTTAGGTTAATACTACACCATCAACAGTGTTTCCATCAAATCCCCAGCTGAGCTCAATCTAGTTAATCCCAAACACTTGATAAAAGTTCACCTTCCCTGGGGGTACCAATTCTACTTGTCACTTTCTCTTATAAAGTGGCAGGTCCACCAAAAATTATTTCATCTCTGTCAAGTTAATATTACACCACTGACAGTATTGTGAGAGTTCCTGAAATAGGATCTTTCCCTACAAAGTTTGACTTGTTGAGATTATCATCATAATTTTGACAAAGTCAAAGATTCTTTGCTTCTACGAGTCTAAGACAAAAAGTTCAAGACAATGAAAGAGGCAAAAAGAAAAGTGTCACTTTTATTTATTTCCAAGCATATGAAAGTGATACAAAACGCTCTCTTATACAGTAAGATTGAGTGTTACAGTAAAAACGCTCTCTTATACAATAAGATTGAGTGTTACAGTTAAAATGCTCTCTTATACAATAAGATTGAGTGTTACAATTAAGGAGTACAAAGAAGTCCCTCTCTCTCTCAGAGGTTGCACTCACTCCTTAAAGCCGCGTCTGATTCCAAGTGCGCGATGTTTGTGGCGACAATAGAAGCTGGTTGCACCACGATGCATGATGTAAGCATCGAAAGAGCCCTAGCTGACTAAGCTAAGAGCAATGGTGTTCTTGAGGTCCGGTGGCAGCAGAAAGTCCTGCAACCCTTCCTTCATGAACATCTCTTTCCCCAGCAAGCCATCCAACGGACATAGAATGTCCTCGATGTGACTTCTGGAGTGGGAGAGGAAGAGGATCCTATCCGCCACCACAACCGCCGGAACCCCCTCGCCGTCATACTCACCCTGACCATCTCTTGCCATCAGACATGATTGGTGCAGGAGATCTGAAGAGACCTTGGCGAGGGTTGGGTCCTCGTCAGAGACGTAATATACTCTCTTATAGGTGACGAGGACCATAATATATTCTCTTATAGGTGAACATCGAACAAGTTCGCCGGCCAAAGCATCCTTCCAGGGGCCCAGCAAACCAGCAAGTCTACCTGCAAGGAATGAAACAAATGAATCAGAACGATCTGCAACTTAGTATATTTCAACAGAGAAAACTAAGTCGCAAACAAAGACTGCAGACACGGGAATGATCCGCGCAGTCAGCCAAAACTTCCACGGTGGCAGAAACAGACGCGTTTAAAGCTATAATACACACAGGATTCGAACGCAGTTTCATTTTGCGCCCGCGCCTAAAGCGCAAGACGCGAAAAGACTCAGACGCCGAAAATTGCCATCTCCCTGTTGAATCAACAGGAGTTGCAAAATTCGGGTTTGAAACCTTCAGCCCGGGCTGAAATTCATCAAAGTCAGTGGCCTTAAAACGCGAACTTCATGAGCAAAGCCCGCGTCAAGTGCCAAGGACTTCAGTACCCGCGTTCAGGGAAGCTCAAATCAATGGCACAAATTCCAGAAAAGGAATGCATCAAGATTTCATTCAGATGGTGACATCTCCTTAAGAGGGGCCAAGGTGCAGGCCTGGATGGACTAAAGACATCATTGTAAGTCGGGATGACATACCAGCAGAGGCCTCTGCCAAGAGTTGGGCTCTCTGCATCCAAACGCGGACGAGCAAGATGATCCAAGAGACGCTTTTTCCTGAAGAGACCAAACAGAAGCATAAAAGCTCTGGGTCATCTTCATCCACAGAATCATCTCCATCCATGGAGACAGAACCCCTTTTTGAAACTCTGAAGGAGGCGAGACTTTTCAGAACAAACCAAAGAAAGAAAAGTCCAAGGTCTGGATTGTTGAAAAGGGAGAGGGTGCGTCCTATTTATAGGCAGCCCCTAATAACTGTCATTAATGGTGCGCTAATCGGAACCGTTGCCTTGGTAGCCGCACGACTGCCAAAGTCCAATGAGAGACTAACGCGTGGAGCGTCGCTTTAGGAACCGTTGCAGACACTGGTTTCCAACCGCCAACGCCGGTTTTGCATTAAAGCGCATTAACGTCTAAGTTCAATAAAGAACCGACGCGTGGACAACTGCTTCGGGGAACGACGGATGACCCGGTTTCCCAATCGTCAGTGAAGATTTGACGTTCAAAGATCTCCTAAAATCTTTTAAGTCAGGCTGCATTAAACGCAGATAGGAAAGTCGCGTCCAAAGAACCGCGTCTCCTTTCTCAGATTGAAAGACATCCACCCGCGTTCCAGAAGAATGTCTGCGTCGCGTCCCTTCAGCAAACAATGCTGCGTCCCTCGCGTCTGCTCTATCTGCGTCTTTCTTAGCAAGACAAATTCGCGTTTCACTCTGTGATTGACGCTGCGTCTCATCAAAAGGACATAGTGAAATCTAAGTTCCTATGGAATGATGACCGCATCTCACCCTGTGATTGACGCCGCGTCTCATCAAAAGGACTGGTTCTATCTAAGCTCCTATGGACGGATGACCGCGTCGTGTCCCTTCAGCAAACAATGCTGCGTCCCTCGCGTCTGCTCTATCTGCGTCTTTCTCAGCAAGACAAATTCGCGTTTCACTCTGTGATTGACGCTGCGTCTCATCAAAAGGACTTAGTGAAATCTAAGTTCCTATGGAATGATGACCGCATCTCACCCTGTGATTGACGCTGCGTCTCATCAAAAGGACTTAGTGAAATCTAAGTTCCTATGGAATGATGACCGCGTCTCACCCTGTGATTGACGCCGCGTCTCATCAAAAGGACTTGGTTCTATCTAAGCTCCTAAGGACGGATGACCGCGTCGTGTCCCTTCAGCAAACAATGCTGCGTCCCTCGCGTCTGCTCTATCTGCGTCTTTCTCAGCAAGACAAATTCGCGTCTCACCCTGTGATTGACGCCGCGTCTCATCAAAAGGACTTAGTTCTATCTAAGCTCCTATGGACGGATGACCGCGTCTCACTCTATGGATCAATGCCGCGTCTCATCAAGAAGACTTAGAGTCGACGCCGCGTCTCATTGAAAGAACTTAGTCTTACCTAAGTTCAGTATTCACAGCCAGTGATCAGGGAGTTGAATTCATCCACAGCTAAACAAAGAAGATGGAACAAAAACTTCAGAAACTTTTATTATATCGAAAATAGTAAAAGTGGATACAAACACTCTAATAGAGTGTCCTCTCCTTTACAAAAAAAAGGGGAAAGGCTAAAAGTCTTGATCCGGCAAAGAACGGATACGCTCCCTGAGACGATGCATCTCGTGCTGACGTGCCTTCTCAGCCTCCATCATGGCTTGGACCCGTAGCTCCTCTTCAGATAAAAAGGGTTTTGCAGCCAGCTGTGCTCGCAGAGATTCCAACCTGGAGGAATGAATGGTCTGGCTTTCTTCAGCTCGTGCCTTCGCAGCTTGTTGCTCCTCCAGCCTCTTCCGGACGGTGGCAAGCGTCCTCTCATTATCCGCGATCATGGCTTCCGCCTTAGCGATGGCAGACCGAGCATTGGTAATGGCGAGCTCTGCGTTTTGCCGGATGAACTCGGATTCCATTGAATCGTCAGCCAGTTTCTGACATTCAGCTTGGGAACGCTCGAGATTGCGGACCTCTTCAACAACTTGTGCTTCCACCTCTTGTCGCTCTTGTTCCTGGGCGGCTAGGAGCCTAGTCAAGATGACCTGGGCTTCTTGAGAAGAACTAGCAGTGTCCAAAGACTTCAGCTCTTTCAGGTCACTTCCCAATCGCTCCACCAACAGCAGACACGACTTGGCAAGCGAGGAGCCTCCGGTTAATTCGATGTTACCGGCCATGTTTCCAAGAAACGTCCGGGTGAAGTCAAAAGAGCTACGCCCAAATAGGATAAAATCGATGCATGATCGCATCGCGTCAAGGAACTGCTGCACCATTTTGCGTGTCAGGAAATTCATGGTATCATCACCCGAGGTACTCCCCGACCCCCTTTCTATCATGAGAAAAGGGGTGCAAGCCGGCTCTTTTTGCGCGAGAGTCGTGCTGACCGTCGATACGGCAAGAGCGAGACTGGCCACTGGCGCTTCCGGAGGTGTTATCTCTGCAGGAACCTCCACAGCTAATGATGGAGTAGTAAGCGCAACCTCCTCAGAAGCTTCAACCGAGACCTGAGCAGTGTGGCCTTTTGGAAGGGTACTGACTGTCGGACTCTCCATCTGAGCCCCCTCAGTTCTCTCTGCAAGTTATCGCGACATTAGCCACAAAGGAGAAAAGCGAAACATTTAAAATATCAGAACTTCCTTACCATCTGGGAGGTCCAGAGATGTCGAATCCTTGGGCGAATCCTGCGGAGTGGAAGTCTCCCTGGCTTCAATGGTAACCTCTTCACCCTGCAGAGTGGGTTCTTCCCCAGCCTTAGGGGTTGCCTCCTCTTCCGGCAAAATGGAAGGCTCCCCAATTTCAGTAGTTGCCCTCTCCGGAGTTATCTCGGCAACTGAAGCCTCGACTCCTTCGGACTGAGTCAGCTCTTTTACCATCTCCTCGATATGCGAGGAGATTACAGCTTCAATGTCCCCGGCCAACCCTGCAACATAAAAGAAGAATGTTAAAACATCCTCTTCAAAATGAAAAGGGAAATTAGGTCAAAAGGTGAAAAGAGTACCTTCAGCAGGAATAATCGCCAGCTGTGATACCGTTGATGGCTCACCCCCGTATATTTCTTCCTCTGAGATGTGGGAGAACTTACTCGGATCAGGAAGAGCGGGTTCATCGCCGTAGTCGACCTCGTCTTCAAAATCACTTTCCCCTGAGAGTGAGGAAGACGATAGCGCCACGCGCGAGACTTCTGCAGCCGGAGCCTTGCCACCAATTACCCCAGTGGTAGGACTGGGGTCAACTGCCCGAGGACTGGAGATGAAGACACAAGGCGACCCAGGTCGCTGTGCCTCATCTCTCCCTTCATGAGCAAGTAAAAACCCGGGTTGAACTGAAATCCCCGGAATATCGACATCTCCTTCACTCATGATGTCGACCTCTAGCTGCTCATCCTCGTCAGCAGTGGTGGCTCTGTCAATGAGCTCCCCTTCCTCCGCAGACCTACGGTCTCTGCTGCTCGACCTAGGGGCACGGACTAAATGAACATCCTCTTCAGCTATATCTTCTTCCCTCGGTACCTCAACGACAGCAGGGATGTCTTCGGATCGGGAGACTTCGGTTGTCAAGTCTCTCCGAACCTTCTTGGGAGCAGGTTCAGCAGTTGAAGCAGAGCGTTGACGACGCTTGCTCACCACCTGTCGAGTCTTTATTGCTCGTGGCTCCGCCCTTGCTGCTTGCGGCTCCTCCCTTGTTGGTCGCGGCTCCGCCCTTATTGCTCGTGGCTCCCTTCCCGATCTTCTCCCGACCTCCTTCTGGGCCTTCAGGTACTGGTCGGTGAGTTCCGAGTGTTTACCAGACTCTGACCTTGCCTCGAGATTTGCATTGATGCTCTCAATACATGAAGACGCCGGAACAAAGTCCGGTGACTGGTTAACCTGAGAGTACCAGGTACAGAAGGTGAAGCTGGTGCGGCATTTTGGCCCCTCGATAGGCAAGCGGAAGGTTGCTTCTGTCCCTCCGGTCACACTGTAGTACCAAGCCCGAGCACCTTCGAACAAGTTCCCTTCGAAGGCGAGTCGAGCATTGGGATTCCCGACATAGAGTTGATCGTAGCCGAACTGTCGAGCGAAACGATTCGGCATGTATGGCTCGATGGTGCATGAAGTCCCTTGCCGGAAAAGCACATATCCGGGCCGAATATTGATCAACCACCAGAAGACTCCCGCGGACAACCTCGTGAAGCCATCTGGGCCCGCGGAATCAGTAAATAGATCCCCAAAAGACGCACCAGAGATCTCGGGGAAGCAGCGATTGAGCTGGTAATTCGCAGGATCTGAAAGTCGCTTCCGGACGTAATATATATAAAGATCACGCCAGCTCGAATCCTCCAACCGCTGTACAAAAGGGACGGAACTCTCCCTCCAACGCACCGCCGTCATCAGAGAAGGGCAGTGCATCACGTACAAAGCCATGAGGTACGTATAAGGCAGCTCGATCCGCGGGTTGGGGCGCTTCACCGTCGGATTCCCCTCTGAGTCAACATACGGCTTGCCGTGGGAGTCGACAGTTTTTGGCGCCTCGCAGAAACTCTTGGTTAGCGCCCGCAACCCGCTCTGAATGCCAGCCGCCATGGCCGGGAGAAGGGCTATAGGGTTGCCATGAGCCAGGAGCACCGCCGGGTACACCACGTCAGCAACAATAGCTTCATGTGGCAGCGTGGGCACCACACAACGCTTCAGCCACAGCATCAAGAAGCCGCCAGCAGTGCCCTATCGGAGATAAGGGTCCGAGCTTGATGGTGGAAGCTTTCAAAAACCAGGTCAGGGTCGAAACCGTCCTCGTTCGAAACCGTGGTGTAGAAGCCTTCAGGAGCCTGGTCGATCCTGTCCTCAATTTCCTTGTCGGAGCTGGGAGCCAGTCGGGTTATTGGATAGTCTTTCTTATTGACATTGTTGAACAAGTAACTGGCCCAAGACAGCTGCTTGATTCCTCCCGACCTCCAAGTGGTTATCTGGCCGCAAATATGGAAGTGACACATCACTTCCCAGTAAGTCTCGTACACCCGAGGAAACTCTTTCTTCAAGAGGTGGAGCTCCTCAGTGGTCGGGACATATTCCTCATAGGGAATGTCCCCTGTTGCCAGCCCCGAGACCTCATGTAGCTCGTGTAGTGCAAGGCCCATCTCTCCGACCGGGGTGAAGAATGTCCTCGTCAGAGGATTGTAGCGCTCCAAGATCCCGAAAAAGTTATGAGAGCCTGGTGGGATACCCCACTGTACGGCCCTGACCGCCGGGTACAGTCCCACACGCTTTAGCAGATCCCCAAGATCGGTGAGGACGAAATCCACCATCCTGCCCCACCAGTAGTTCTCCGTGGAATGGACCCACCCGGGCGAACGGAACCCGACCGGATAATCACCCTCCGCTTCCATGAACGCGTTGAGGAAGGTAGTGCCAAGTTGTGGTATCTCTCCAACCGGAACCTCAGACTTGCGCGACCCAGGGAATAGGCCGAGAACCGACCTGTCATGGCTATCATGACGGTGTACTCTATGAGAACCCAAATCACCGAGAGTAATCTCAGGGACATATCGAGAAATGTCCCATTCCATCTTCCGAGGGACGGACATGTGCTGGAAGTAGGACAGCGGGAACATCCTCTCCATGCCCGGAAGAAAGAATCTTCCACCCTTTATCTGACGGAGCCATTTATAAGTTCCGTCATATGCACGATAGCCGCCATCGTTGATACGATCTCCGAAGAAGAAGGCAGGCTTCTCCAGCTTGACGTGAGCATCCGTTGTGAATGCTGCATCGGTCATAAGTACCCGAAGAGTTCTCATGTCCACATTAGAGAGCCTCTCCCTGCGATCCTGCGACTGGTCAGCAGTCACAGGGACAGTCCTTCATAGCACAAAGGTCAAGTCCCAGTCAGCACCACCTACATGTCCAAAGTGGCGCGTCTTGGCGAGTGAGGCAGAAGGATGGGGCACTGCAAAAGAAAAAGACACTTGATTAGACATCTTGTCAGAAAAGAAAAAGATGCTAAGTGTTCATAACCCAGACGCAGAAGAGATACTGGACGCAGGAATTATCAAATCCGCGTCCAGACCTGCAAAACCGCGTCCAAACGCAGAAGAGATACTGGACGCAGGAATTATCAAATCCGCGTCCAGACCTGCAAAACCGCGTCCAAACGCAGAAGAGATACTGGACGCAGGAATTATCAAATCCGCGTCCAGACTTGCGAAACTGCGTCCAAACGCAGAAGAGATACTGGACGCAGGAATTATCAAATCCGCGTCCAGACCCGCGAAACCGCGTCCAAACGCAGAAGGGATACTGGACGCAGGAATTATCAAACCCGCGTCCAGACCTGCAGGATCCGCGTCTCCAACACCAGAAGGTCATGGAATGTCCTTGATGTCACTTCTGGGGTGCGAAAAGAAGGGAGTTATCCACCTTAACCCTTCCATCACCACAACCACCAGAAGTTAAGGAGGGTAACTCCCTTCCTTTCACACCCCCAGATTTCTAAGTGCTTGGACTCAGGTGCCAGATTCATTAAAATCGGCAGCTGATGAAACAGAACGCAAGGATCAAATCCGCGTTCTGCAAACCAAGTCCGCGTCTGAACCCTTCACAATTAGAAATATTCTAAGTGAAGAATCCAAAATGCAGGACCCAATGGCGCGAGGGTCCAAACCCGCGCCTCGGTTATCAACTCAAAGACTGCGTCTGAGACCGCGTCTGAGAATCAAACACGAGTTATATTTTGTGTTAAGGATTCTTAGGGTTCTATGAGCTTCCGTTAATGGCGAAATCCACGCCTAAAAGGCATTATACCTGGGAAAGCGACATCCGGCGCAGAGGAAGCGCCCCTCTGAACCTCGTCGACGGTCGCCCGTGAAGAAGATGCGGTTGGCTTGGTCTTGGGTGCCATCGTTAATCAAGAATCTGATGTGAGGATGAACAGGGAAAGAAGAACTCTGTTTCTTAAAACCCTAAAATAAAACGCTCGGAGAAGAAGAGGTATCTCTCCAACTGTGGCCTTTTATAGGCCCAAGGATTCGCGAAGATACGCGGCGTGTGGCCCGATAAATTCTGCAGCGAATCACCGCTTGACGCGTGGCATTAAATCATTTTTGAACAGAGAAGATCATGCGCCACGGTTCCGCAGCGAGTCATCATTTGACACGTGGCGCGGTTCAGTTAATGAACCGGGAAGTCCGCGCGCCAAAAGGTGAAATCCTGCCGGTTCCCCATGCCAGCTGGCGGCGTAATCATGACACGGCACAGATTCGCACCCAAGGGACGCACCTCTTCGATGGACATGCCCCGTCAGCATCTCCATAAATGCATTCGGAAGGTCGCGTCTCTCTACGAAGTCCGCGTCCAACCCAGCGGGCCCAACATCGCGTCTGCCTCATGGAAGATCGGGCGCGTTTCCATTGCCAAAGGACGCACCCTACAGAAGTCGCGTCTTTAAAGCAGTACCATCTCGGCTTTTCGAAAAAGAACCTGCGTTCGGCCTCCTGCTTCTGCAAAATCAGTTCAACAGTACACTGACGCAAGCAGACGACCAACCACTCCTGGCTTAAAGCACACCCGTGACAGACTAAAAGCAATCGGGGAGGTTTAGACTGTGCATCTAGACACTCAACATGATCAACTCTGGTGGCTTCAAAGAGTTCAAACAGTACACTCACGAAGACCAACTCCAGATAAAATCAAACTCGGAGCACTAACAGTCCAGTCATGAAAGCAAATATGGCTAAAATCCAAAGTATTTCGAAATCCGTCCCAGTTAACTGCGGAATATCGAAAACTTTGGAGGGTGTTCTGTAGGATGTCCAAAAGTTACTGGAGGACAAGCCATTGAAAAGCAAAGTTTCAAGCTCTAGACGCGAGGGACTATCACCCGCGTCTCAGCATAAAGGCGCGTTGGCTCGACACCCGCGTCTCAGCATCAAGGCGCGTTGGCTCGACACCCGCGTCTCAGAGGCGCGTTGGCTCGACCCGCGTCTCAGCATCAAGGCGCGTTGGCTCGACACCCGCGTCTCAGCATCAAGGCGCGTCGGCCTGACACCCGCGTCTCAGCCTCAAGACGCAAAGGTTTAAAACCCGCGTCTCAGTTATAACCGCCTTGGTTAAGGGACCAATCACTGCCTACACGTAAGGGAAATCAGCCCCCATCGTGGCGTGTCTTTAGCAGGCACGTGGGTTAGTTACCGCCCATGTAGCGGGGAAGTGGCCCTCATTGTGGAGCGTTTTCAGGGGGCACGTTCACCCCTGGGACCTCTATAAATAGCCTCGTTTGCTATGAGGTCGAGGCGATAGGCAATCAGAAAACACACACACAGAGAGGAGGATCAGGCATCAAAGGGAAGATCATCAACAAAGAGAGAGAGAAGACTCTTCAGCAAGTTCGCTGCGTACGAGCTAGCTTTCGCCTACCTTCTCTTTTAGAGTTTTGGTAGACAGAGCTGTGTCACTCTTTCTACCGGCCGAAGAGGAGATCCCTGAAGGACGGTCATCTGGTCAACGGAGAACAAGATTCACTCTCCACCGCCACACGAAGAACCCATCGTTAAACAAAGGGGGAATTCAAGACTCAACATCCTCCCTCCCTTGTAACCGGAAGGAACAGTTTTTGTTGTAATCCTTTTCATTTGATTCAAGGAAAACTTTTACTGCAATTCTTGTCTTCTCCTTTTTCGGGTCATACACCAGGGGTCTCAGCTCAGCCTGGGGCTTCCTCAGCTCACGAGAGGAGGGATGAGGCACAGCAGCCGGAGGTCGACATAATGGGTGATGTTGAGATTCCAGGAGTCTCAACTCGGCCTTGGTCTTCCTCAGCTCACGAGAGGAGAGATGAGGCACAGCAGCCTGGGTCTCCCAGTGTATTCATCTCCAGTGCTCGGACAGTTGACCCCAGCCCTACCATTGGGGTGTTTGGAGGCAAGGCTCCGGTTGCCGAGGTGCCTCACGTTGAACTGTCGTCTTCATCATCCGAAGAGGAAATAGATTTTGAGGATGAGGTTGACTTTGGTGATGAACCCGCTCCTCCTGATCTGAGTAAGTTCTCACACATCTCGGAGAAGGAAATATATGGGTGTGAGCCGTTGACGACATCACCACTAGCGGCAGTTATTCCTGCTGAAGCTGCTAAAGGTACATTACTCGCCAAACTCATCCTTCTAACTAGGAGAAGGATTTTTGACGTTTTTTTTTCTTTTTATTGGCCTCGTGTTGCAGGGTTAGTCATGGTTAGCGAGGCCGCTGCTTCCTCCCAGATCGAGGAGATGATACAAGAACTGGCTCAGCAGGAGAGAGCTGAGTCTCCTCGTACTGGGGTGCCTCAAGAGAGGGCAATCGTCGAAGTCGGGGAAACCTCCACCCTACAGGATTCACCCAAGGACTCGCCACCTTTGGACCCCCAGCCAAGTAAGGAAATGTTGGTATAAATGTTTTCCTTTTGCTGTCATGGCTAATATTCTCGTAATTTGCAGAGGGCATTGAGGAAGCTCAGGCAAGTGCAGAGAGCATTGAAGAAGCTCAGGTAGGAGGAGATTTGGCGGTCGGTGCCTGCCCGGGAGGCCACACAGCTCAAGCCTCGGCCGAGGATTCTGAGGAGGTCGAGCTCACTACCCTGTCATCGGCTGTGGAGGTTTCTACGGAGGTAGCACCCCAGAAGCGCCAGTGGCTACTCTTGCTCCTGCCGTACCCGTGGTCAGCCCTACTCCTGTACCAGAAGAATTGGTTTACGTCCCTCGCCCCGTGATAGAAAGGGGATCGGGGAGTACTTCAGCAGAAATCTTCCCAGGCGGTGATACCATGGGGGAACTGACACGTCAAGTGGTGCAGCAGTTCTTTGCCTTCATGCGATCATGTATTGATCTCATCCTATCTGGGAATAGTTTCTTCGAATTCGCCCGAATGTTCCTCAAAAATCTGGTTGAAAACATCAGCTTAGCCGGAGGTCCTTCACCAGCCAAGGCGTGTCTGCTACTGGTGGAGCAGTTGGGACATGACTTGAAAGAGCTCAAGTCCTTGGAAGACGCTGGCTCAGTACAAGAGGCCCGGGCAAATTTGGATAGGCTTCTTGCTGTTCAAGAACAAGAGCGGAAAGAAATGGAGGAACAAATAGCTGAAGAGACCCGCCATCTCCAATATTTCCAGGCTGACCGTCAAAAGCTGATTGGCGATTCAAGGGAATCTGAACTCATCATGCAGAGCGCAGAGCAGGTGATTATCGGTGCTCGGGCCACCATAGCCAAGGCAGAGGCCTTAATCGCGATCAATGAGCAGAAGCTTGCCACTGCTAGGAAGAAGCTGGAAGAGCTGGAAGCTACCAGGACGCAGGCTGAAGAAAACCTCTCCACTCATTCCTCCAGACTGGAATCTCTACAAGCGCAGCTGGCTGCGAAGAAATTCTTATCTGAGGAGGAGTTGCGGGTCCAAGCTCTCAAGGAGGCTGAGAAGGCGCGCCAACATGAGATACATCGTCTTAGAGAACAAATCCGTTCTTTGGCGAACCAGGACTTTTAGCCTTCTTTTCTATTTTTTGTAAAGGAAAGGAACACTCTATTCACCAAGAGTGTTTGTATTTACTTTTACCATTTTTGAATAATAAAAGTCTTTGCAATTTTTTGTTCCACCTTCATTGCCTCGCTGCGGATGGATTCAATCCTTTAATCACAGTCTTTAATTGTGCTCTCCGGCTGACTGTGAATACTGAACTTAGGAAAACTAAGTTCTTTCGACGAAACGCAGCGTCGAAAGAGACGCGGCTCTGAGGCACGTGATTCTGACTTGCCAGTAAAGACGCGGTTCAAGCAGACGCGGAGGACGCGGCTTTGAGTGTGGTTCATTGGCCGCAATCCTTAACTCTATCCAGACGCAGAGTTCAGGATAATAAGGTCTTACGCCCCTTAACATTAACGCAGTCAGGGACGCGGCGCTGGGCCTCAGTGTAAGACCCATAATCGTGGATGTAGACGCAGCTCCAAGATGCTTGTAAAGGTGATGGGCTTTTTCTGCTGAAGTCATAAGCCTTAGGACGCAGCTTTATGTGCTTTCCCACTGGGGCCCCCAAAATGAGTCCCTTTTGTTGAGAGACGCGGATCGACTTTGAATCATCCAAGAGACGCGAAGGATCTTCTAACTTGGAATGAAGGAGGACGCTGATTTTTGAGAAAAGAGGGGACGCGGGTCTTTGGACGCAGCTCTCACACCTGCGTTTTGGCACGATTTCCCAGGCATTATAAACAGCCTGTCATAAAGATTTTGTGAAATATTTGAACGTCAAGTCTCCGTTGACGATTGGGAACCCGCATCATCCGTTGTTTCCCGAAGCAGTTTGTCCACGCGTCAGTTCTTCATTGGGCTTAGGCGTTAATGCCTTTTAATGCCAATACGGCGCTGGCGGTTGGAAACCAGCGTCTTCGACGCTTCCCGAAGCGACGCTCCACGCGTCAGCCTCCCATTGGGCTTTGACAGTCGTGCGGTCATTAAGGCCGACGGTTCCAATTGATGAACCATTAATTACGGTTATTATGGGCTGCCTATAAATAGGGGCTCCCCTCTCCCTTTAACAGTCCATACTTAGACTGTGTTCTTTTTGAGAGTGAGTGCTCTGAGAGACTCTGTCTTCTCCCTTTCTGAGAGACTCTATCTTCTCCCTTCGAGGACCCTATCAGGGGTTTGCCTCCATGGACGAAGATGACCCAGAGCTTCCATGCTTCTGTTTGGTCTCTTCAGTAGATTACCACTGTCAAGTGATTTCAATGATTGGAAGCGTCTCCTGAGCACCTTTTACGTCCGCGTCTCAATACAGAGAGTTCAACTCTTAACAGAGGCCTCTGCGGGTATGCCATGCCCACTTACCATGACATTTTAGATCCAACCAAGTTTGAATTTTAGTATATCTCTTAGAGAGATATCATCTGGACTTTCTTGCGAAGTCGTGGTTGGTGCATTCCTCTTCTGGAATTTGCGCCATCGACTTAAACTTTTTTGAACGTAAGTATTGAAGTCGTCGGTACCTGGCCGCGGGCTTTGCACACAGAGCTCGCGTCTTGAGGCCACTGACTTGGAAGAACTTCAATTCGGGTCGAAGGTTTCAGGCCTGAACTTTTGCAACTCCTGTTCCTCCAAAGAGAGATGGCAATTTTTGGCATCTGATTCTCTGCACGCCTTGTATTTTAGACGCGGATGTGGAATTAGGTCGCGTTTGAATTCTGTGTGTATCAGAGTCTTGCTCGCGTCTGTTTCTGTTGTCGCAGGAATCTGGCCCAGCGTGCGGGTCATTCCCGCGTCTGCAGTCCTCAGCAATAACCGCGTTTGTGACTTAGTTTTCTTCTGTCGAAGTATACTAAGCTCTGAATTGTCTAATTCCCTTGTTTGCTTCTTGCAGGTAGGCTTGATCATCCTTTTTTACGTTCGCTGGGCCCGTGGGAGAATATATCGGCCGGCGAACTTGTTCGATGTTCGTCCACAAGGAAAGAAATCATGGTCCCCGTCGTCCACAAGGGAAGAAATCATGGTCCTTGTCTTCGGGGGACGGGGGCCTAACCCTCGCCAGGATCACTTTGGATTCAATGCACCAGTCATGCTTCCGGGCATGCCATGGTCACAATAGGTATGGCGGCGGGGGTTACGGTGGATATAGTGGTGGGTAGCATCCCCTGTGAGGTCTCAAGACCTCCTCTCTCACCCCAGAAGTGGCATCGAGATGACTCTATATTCACTGGATGAGCTTCTGGTGGAAGAGATGTTCATCAGGAAGGATCATAACCCGCCACTTCGGATGGTCAGGTGGAATCAGAGGATTCTACTGCCACCGGACCTCAAGAACACCATTGCTCTTAGTCAAGGATGGACTCTTTCGATGTTTACGTCATGCATTGAAGTGCAATCAGTTCCCGATCGTTGCCACAGTATTCGATCCTGCTTTGGCGCCCTTCCAAGCATCCTGTACTCGGAATAACGTGCAGCTGAGGAGCGAGTGCAACCTCTGAGAGAGAGAGACTTCTTTGTACTCCTTAACTGTAACACTCAATCTTATTGTATGAGAGAGCGTTTTTGTATCACTTTCATGTGCCTGGATATAAATAAAAGTGACGCTTTTCTTTTTCTCCTTCTATTGTCTTGAACTTTTTTTTTTAGTCAGACGCATAGAAGCAAAGGACTTTGACTTGTCAAAACTATGATGATAATTTCAAACAGTCAAACTTTTTAGAGAGAAATCCTATTTTTGGAACTCCCCAATGCTGTCAGAGGTGTAATATTAACTTGACAAGAGATAAGATAATTTTGTGGACCTGTCACTCTATAAAGGAGAATGACAAGTGAAATTCGTACCCCCAGGGAAAATGGGCCTTTATCAAGGTTTAGGATTCACTTGATTAAGCTCAGCTGGGGATTTGAAGGAAAACACTGTTAATGGTGTAGTATTAACCTAACAATGTGTTTAGGTAGACTTGTTATTCTGTTGAAGAGAATAGCAAGTGAATCTAGATCCGCGGGGAATCTAAGAAGGTTTTTACCGTTAGAGGTGTGATATTAACTTAACGGGTTGAATGTAGTCCTGTCAGAAATATGATGTTATCCTGACAAGGAAGTGAGTCAGAGGTGTGATATTAACCTGACTCAGAAATACTTCAGTTTCATTTGGGAAAACAGAAGTGTCACTGACATAGGTGTGATGTTTAACTTGACAGTGAGGGTAATGCTAGAGGTGTAACGTTGAACTTGGCATTAGTCATCTCGACTCCGATACGGAAGTTCGAGGGAAATTCATTGTCATAGGTGTATTGTTGAACTTAACAATGAATTGGATGCTAGAGGTGTGATGTTGAACTTAGCATCATCCATTTTGGCTTCGACATGGAAGTCTGGAGGAAAGTGACTGTCAGAGGTGTGGTATTAAACTTGGCAGAAACTTGATGTACTGTTTAGAAGTGTAATGTTAACTTAACAGTAATTTGTCAGAGGTGTGATATTAACTTGACAGAAATTGATTTGCGATATGAGCAATTTGAGGACCTGTCATCCTATTGATGAGAATGGACAAGTGGAGTTTGAAGTGCCAGAGGTATAGTGTTAACTTGGCAACAACTGTATTTTGTAGACCTACCATTCTGTGGATGAGAATTGGTAAGGGATTTTGGAGGGGAGAGTGGAGTTGAGTCCACTTAGGATTTTTAGCAAACCCTCAGCTATCAACGGATTTGAGGTGCCTTTACCAACTACCGTTTGAGTTGGGCTAGCCATGCCATTCCCCTCAGCATGATGAGTTGTCGAAGATTTATGTTGGGCTTAAAAGCCAACGTTTTCCTCTATTCTTAGCCGTCGGATCAAAGGGGAATGTGTCCCTTAGGATTTTTAGCACCTCAGCTGTCAACGGGTTTGATATGCCTTTACCAACTACCGTTTGAGTTGGGCTAGCCATGCTATTCCCCTCAGCATGATGAGTTGTCGAAGATTTATGTTGGGCTTAAAAGCCAACGTTTTCCTCTATCCTTAGCCGTCGGAGGCGTCGGATGTTAATGAAGAAGCTCTTCTTGTTTTGATCAGAGGTGTACTTTTAACTTGATCGGGGAGGAGTACTATTAAGGATAGTACTTCTTCAAGAATCTGCCATTGATCGGCATCATGAGTGTATCGCCATTTGAAGTTATGAGATGATATGACCCATTTGAGTAGACTGACTCTACTACAAATGGCCCTTCCCATTTGGGTTGGAATTTTCCTTTTGTCTTGTGCGTCATTACCATGGGTCTTCTGACGGCTAAGACAAGATCGCCTTTCTTGAAAGTTCGCATTTTAACTTTCTTGTTGAAGGCTCTGGTAATTCGAGCCTGGTAGAGCTCGATTTGCTGTTGGGCCTGCAGATGCTTATCGTCTAAGGCTTCCAATTCTTGGAGTCGCTGTCGATGCTTCTCCTCTGTTGTCATCTCTGCTGTCAAGGCGACGCGTAGAGATGGAATTTGGATTTCAAGTGGAAGCACGGCTTCACACCCGTATACCAAAGAAAACGGCGTGGCTTTAGTCGGGGTTCGCACAGTTGTGCGATAGGCCCATAAGCATTCACCTAACTTGTCGTCCCAGTCCCGTTGACTTTTCGATACGAATTTCTTGAGAAGCTTGCCAATGGTCTTATTGAAAGCTTCTGCGAGGCCATTAGCGGCGGGGTAGTATGCCGTTGAGGACACACTCTGGATTCTGAACTTGGCGCAGAATCTCTGGAAAGCCTAGCTTATGAACTGGGGTCCATTGTCATGGACAATTCGCCGAGGTACACCAAAACGGTAAATGACGTGATGCTTCACGAACTTGATCATGTTAGCCGATTTTACCTCCTTCAAAGGGATGGCCTCGGCCCATTTAGAGAAGTAATCGGTTATTGCCAAAATGAACCGATGTCCTTTTGATGATGGTGGGCTGATAGGGCCAACTACATCCATCCCCCACATTTCAAATGGCCAGGTAGAGGTCGTAGAGTGAAGGTACCCTGGTGCTTGATGGATGAAATCGCCATGCACCTGGTAAGCGTGACATCTTTTAGCATAGGTGACGGCATCGACAATCATCTTGGGCCAATAGTAACCCAACCTTTGAAGTCGATATGCCAGTTTTGGGCCAGGTTGATGAGCTCCACACATGCCGTCGTGGGCTTCTTTCAATATCTCTTGAGCCTCCTTTGGTGAGAGGCACCGGAGCAAGATCCCGTCATGCGATCGACGATACAATGTTCGTGTAATCGCATTGTAGTAAAATTTAGGGGCTTTCCTTCGAATGGCAGCCGCTTCCTTGGCGTCCTCAGGCAGGATGTCGTACAAGACATAGTCGATATAGGGGAATCGCCAGTCTTTAAGCTCTGGCCCGGTTGACAGTTCCAGCGCTTCTTTGCCTTGACACTCTCCCTTTGACCCCTGATAGTCTTCGAGGGCAGTTCTCGGGCAATACAGGTCGTGGCTGTAGACGAATACTTTCTCCATTGCTCCAGCTGGAAGAGCTAAGGAGGCCGCGAGGGATGCGAGTGCATCTGCGTGCGCATTTTGCCTGCGCGGTACATGGTCAATGTAGAAGTTTGTGAACCTCTCGGCCATGTGGATAGTTGTGTTGTAGTAGGGTACTAGGTCCTCATGTCTGACTTCGTACTCTCCGCGAACTTGGTTGACGATGAGTTTAGAGTCGCCGTATGCCTCGAGATTTTTAACGCCAATCTCATCGGCGAACTGCATCCCAATCAGAAGAGCGTTGTATTCCGCTACATTGTTGGAGCAAGGCTCGGTTAACGAGACAGCTCGAGGAATCACATAGTTCTGTGGCAAGACGAGTACTACTCCTACCCCCGCTACTATGTGTCCTTTTGGGCTTGTTCTGGATGCACCGTCAAAGAAGAGTTGCCACACTTGACTTTCAAACGATGTTTGAGTCAAACAGACTTCAGCGACCTCGTCTGGGAGATCCTCGTAGACTTTGGCTGCCCTCGGATCTGGGTGTTCAGCTAGGAAATCCGCCACCGCTTGTCCCTTAATAGCCTTTTGTGGTAAAAAGTGCATCTCATATTGGGATAGCAATATGGCCCATTTTGCCAGCCGGCCGTTCAATGATGAAGGCTTAGTCATAAGTAACCTCAGGGGGTTGACTTTTGATATGACGTTTATAGTTTGGCCTACCAGATAGTGTCGCATTTTCTGAATGGCGAACACTAACGCCAAACATTCCTTCTCGATCGGATTATACTGATGTTCGGCTCCGATCATTGTTCTACTTAGATAGTAGATCGCTTGCTCTCGTCCTTGATCATCATTCTGGGCTAGTAGAGCTCCCAAAGAGTGATCCATTGCCCGGACATACACCAGGAAAGGCTTTCCAGATACCGGAGCTGCAAGGACTGGTGGTTGAGTGAGGTATTGCTTGATTTCCTCGAACGCTTGTTGGCAAGTGTCGTCCCAAACGAACGAGACACCCTTCTTCATTAACATAGCGAAAAGTTGGCATCTTCCAGAGAGGTTTGAGATGAACCTGCGGATGTACGCCAATCGTCCTTGTAATCCCCTTAGTTCCTTGAGATTTCTTGGGGGCTGCATCTCCTGGATAGCTCGAACCATTTCCGGGTCTAAATGGATCCCGGTGGAGGTTACAATGAATCCTAAGAATTTACCACTGGCCACCCCCAGGAAGGACTTGGTGGGATTCATCTTCAATCGATGAGCCCGCATGATGTCGAAGACCACCTTCAGGTCAGCTATGTGATCACCTTTAGTGCGACTTTTTACCTCAATATCATCAACATAACATTCTACCGTTTTGCATATTTGCTGCTGGAAAATGGCATTCATGGCCCTCTGATAGGTTGCCCCCGCATTCTTCAGTCCGAAGGGCATGACGGTATAGTAATAAACCCCCAATGGTGTACAGCCTGGAGTTGAGTCAAGGGGAGAGTATAGCATTAAACCCCCAATGGTGTACAACAATAGTCTGAAGGGAGAGTGGAGTTAAGTCAAGGCGGATCCATATGCTGTACAGCCTGGACGCGGGTTTCAGGGACGCGAATTTCGCGTCGCGGCTGTAAGACGCGCGTCTGGCGTCTCTGTTGAGACGAGACGCGATTGTCGCGTTGCCGCTTAGTGCGTCGGGGCAGAAGAGTTTGAGAGAGAGTGGGTTGCTGGGCCCCACGCCTATAGGGGCGTGCCTCTTGCGCTTGACGAGGCGCAGAGGTTTCACCTTGGCGTTTGATAAGTTGGTCTTCAGAGGACCTAACTTGGGGAGTCTCGCGTTTGGGCCGCCAAACGCGGACTTCGCGCGCTGGATGCGGCGCAGCTAAGACGCCAGTTTGTGCGTTGCGTGCAGCCTCAGTTGGACAATCAGAAGTTCCAACTTGAAGCTGACGCGCACGCCTCCTCTGACGACGCTCAACATTTCAGTTGCGTCGTGGAGGTGAAGAGAGACCAACGACGACCTGATGCTGGACACCAGAGATTTTGACCACGCGGGTCTCCTGAGAGACGCTGACGCGTGTGTTCCGCGCGGCTCAGTTGGTCGCAACGGCAGTTGTGCCTGAGACCACGCGGGCCTCCTGAGAGGCGTTGGCGCGTGTATCCTGCTGGCACAGTTGGCAGCAGCGGCGCCCGAGAGAGCTTCAGATCGGGCTTCGGGGCCATTCCCCATCGAGACCCTGCGGCAGACGCGGGTCCTTGGGCTCTTGGAGCCAGAAGAGAGAAACTCTTCGTACTTCGCCTGGTCGAACTCGACAACTAGCGATTCTACCATCTTCCCCTTACGGAGGACGTCACCTTGCGCCACGATTTGCTCGTCGGTAACAAATGAATTCCCCAGCGGAGTCGCCATCTCTTGTACGCACACGGAGAAGGTACGAGCTCGAGGTAAAATTTCCTTGAATCAAATTGAAAAAAATTACAACGGACTAGTATTCTGGTTACAAGGGAGGGAGGATGTTGAGTCTTGAATCCTCCCTTTGTTTAAGGCTGGGTTCTTCAAGTGGCGATGGAGAGTGAATCTTGTTCTCCGTTGACCGGGTGACCGTCAAGACCTTCGGGGATCTTCTCTTCGACTGGTAGAAGGAGTAGCACAGCTCTGTCTACCAAAACTCTCAAAGAGAAGGTAGGCAAAGAGCAACTTGTACGCAGCAAGCTTGCTGAAGAGTTGAGCTCTCTCTTGCTTCTCTCTCTGTCTGCCTGTGTGTAGTCTGTTGTCTATCTCTTGTTTTTTTTTGTCGTCCCCTCCCCCCTAGCGGCGGGGCTATTTATAGAGGTTTCAGGGGCGAACGTGCCCCCTAAAAATGCTCCACAATGAGGGGCTAACTTTCCCGCTATGTGGGCGGTGACTGGCCCCATAACCAGGGCGGTTATAACCGAGGCGTGGGCCTTGGACCCTCGCGCCTTGAGGTTGAGACGCGGGTGTTGAGCCCACGCGCCTTGATGTTGAGACGCGGGTGTTGAGCCCACGCGCCTTGAGGTTGAGACGCGGGTGTCGAGCCCATGCGCCTTGATGCTGAGACGCGGGTTTGGACCCTCACGCCTTGGTGCGGCTGACGCGGATGGCCATCATTAGTCCTGCGTCTAGAACCTGAAACTCTGCCTTTTTTAATGGCTTGTCTTTTAATGATTTTTAGACAGCCTACAATTCTGTCGTAAATTCATTAAGGACTTTAGCAAGATTGTTAGACCCTTAACTAACCTTTTAGCTAAGAACATGCCTTTCATCTTTAATGATGGATGTCTTACCACTTGAGAGAAGCTCAAGATAGAACTTATCTCGTGCCCATAATTTCTCCCTCGGATTGGTCCAATTGGTTTGAGATCATGTGCGATGCTTTCGATTTTGCCATAGGCGTTGTCTTAGGACAACGCATTGATAACAAGCAGCATATAATTTACTATTCAAGTAGGACTCTTAATGAAGCCCATTTGAACTATACTATAACCGAGAAGGAATTCTTGCCAGTAGTGTTCGCATTGAAAAAATTTCGTCCATACCGACTTGGGACCAAAACCACCATATTCACTGACCATTCTGCACCTGATATCTCATGAACAAGATGGATGCTAAGGCCTGACTCATTCGTTGGATCCTCCTACTTCAAGAATTCAATCTCGAAATTTGAGATAAGAAGGGTGTAGAAAATGTCGTTGCCGATCAGCTCTCACGTATTCCAAATGCTCCATCCAACAATGTTGACTTTTCTGATGAACAATTCTTAGCTACCTTTAGGGAACCATGATTTGCCGATATAGTAAATTACTTAATCACAAACCAAATTCCATCTCATTGGTCAAAACAAGAAGTATACTGATTTTTTTCTCAAACTCGGTATTTCTTTTGGGAGGAATCGTATCTCTTCAGATACTGTTCCAACAAAATCATTAGGAGATGTATCCCTGATAAGGAAGTTAAGAGTGTCCTTTCATTTTGTCACGAGCTTGCATGCAGTAGACACTTTGTCCCCGCAAGATTGTAAAAAAAGTGCTACAAAGTGGGTTCTCTTGGTCCATATTATTTAAAGATGCCTTTGATTTTTGCAAAACATGCTCTAGATGCCAAATAGTGGGAAGGATTTCGAGACGCAATATGATGCCCCTAAACCCAATTCAAAAAATAGAACTTTTTGACGCATGGGGCATTGACTTTATGGGTCCCTTTCCTAATTCATTTAGGCACTAATACATTTTGGTGGCTGTGGATTATGTATCCAAATGGATAGAAGCCATTCCTAGTAAGACAAATGACAATAAAATTGTTATTAAGTTATTGAAAGAAAATATCTTCTCATGCTTCGGAACTCCACGTGCCATAGTTAGTGATAATGGCTCATATTTTTGCAATAGAACTTTTGAAGCTCTTATTCGAAAATATGCCATAATTCAAAGTTATCGACACCATATTTCTCAAACTAGTTGGCAGGTAGAAGTCTCAAACAGACAAATCAAAGTTATCTCGGAGAAAACCGTGAGTCAAAACTGAAAAGATTGGTCCACCAAATTAGTAGATGCCTTATAGGCTTATAGGATTGCTTTCAAAACGATTCTAGGGATGTCTCCAAATAAGTTAGTATTTGGAAAGGCTTGCCACCTTCCTGTTGAGTTAGAGCACCGAGCCTTATGGGCTATTAAACAACTAAATTTTAATTTAGATAAGACTGGTGCACTTCGAAAATTGCAAATTTCTAAACTTGAGGAGTTGAGAAACGAGGCTTACAAAAATGTGAAGATTACGAAGAATAGGGTTAAGATTTTTCATGAGAAAAACTTTTATCTCCGAACAAAAAATCTTACTCTATGATTCTAAACTTCATCTTTTTCCAGGGAAGTTGAATCAAGGTAGACAAGGCCATTTGTTGTTAGGACTGTGTTTTCATATGGAGCAGTAGAAATATGTGACACGAAGAACGGTAATAAACTCAAGGTTGTTTAAAATCATTTTTGGAATTAGCTCTTAAGCAAGAAACAGCCACGGGTCAACTTAACCCAATGTATCAGTTCATAACATCACCTTTTTTTACATTTTATTTCTTATATACATGCATTCATTCATACATTAAGGACAATGCATGAGATAGGTGTGAGGGAAGGTCTAAATATATAACATAATTAACAAGATTATTTGTTAAAAAACTTTTACTAATATAGGTAGACATAGGTAGGTTACTAACAAATTTTTTCTTTTAAAGAAATTTTTTAAAAAAATAATATTTTGATTTAATTTTGTAAGTAATTAAGTTAATTTTAAAGAATAGAAAAATCATAATTAAGATTTCTTAATACATGATCAAAATGTGATTATTTGTTTGATTTATAAGTTTAGAAAGAAAAATTGGAAAAGTAATTAGTCTTAATTTTTATCTTGATGAAATATGCATTCTTCATACACTTACACACTTAGGATTAAAAATAAACACTCTTGTGCCTTACAATATAATATATATATATATATATGAAAAAAAACCAAATCTAATTATTGATTAATTAGGTACTTTGGTCTATGCAAGCCTTAATATTTACGCGAAAGATAATTAGGTAAGTTTGAAAAATATATATATATATAAATATAATATATATTAGCACATCTAATACTCAATTAGTTAGGTATTAGGGCCTGATTAGTCTCTAATTTTGCATAATTTTCATCACATTCTCATATTTATTTCATGTAAAATTTTGCTAATAAAATCTTGCTTGCTTGATCCTAGGTCCATGGTGTGCAAATGAAGAAGAAGACCTAAATCACCATTTAATTGGTGATTAAAAGCCTACCAAGTAGCCATTGACTTTAGGGTAAAGATTTTGTCAGCCCAGGGTATCAAATCGCAAATCCAGAAGATCAAGGCATCAGAAGACAGTTTGGGCGCGCGCTGCCCGAAGCCAGGCGCGTGCCGCCCTGGCAGGGCCTCGTTTTCGTGGCCCTTTGGGCGCGCGCGCCTGCGCTTTGGGCCACGTGTCGCTCACGTGGCCCCCTTTCCCCTGGTGTCTATAAAAACCCCCCTGGGGTCTTCAGTTTGAGCAGATCCAGAGCTTTAACAAGTTTTTGTAATCTTGTTTTTAGGTTTGTAGTAGTTGTTGTTCTTCTTCTTCTAGTTGTTGTTTTAGCCATTAGAGTGAAAGAGAGTGAGTGTGTAAGTGTTGTATTGGAAGGGTGACAAGCTAATACAAGTACTACTTCTCTTCCTTCTTTCCATTTACTTGTCTTTGCCATTTACTTTTACTTCCTTATTGTAGTGTAACTTCCTTCTTCTTCACTCCTTTTCTTTTACTTTATTGTAGTGTAACTTCTTTTCTTTAACTTTTCTTTTCTTTTGTTTTCTTATAGTGTAACTCCCTCTCTCCACTTCTTTTCCTTTGTTGTTTCTTTTACTTTTATGGCTAACTAACTTTTTAGTAGCATGGCTAACTAACTACTAACCCACTAATTTCTAACACTTGATTGATAACCCAAATGAGTCAATAGTGTTAAACAAGCCTTGTGCAAACAAGAGCTATGGCATCTTAAGACGAGAGTTCTAACTCTAATTTACCTACAAGTATTTACTTTCTTATACTTCATGCTTAATGAGTTTTGATGATCTATGAGTTGTGTACTTTACTTGTTATTGTAAGTTAGAGACTTTTCCTTTTAACTTTGCCAATACCAATAGTGCAATCGAGTCTTCCCTCATTCTCTCCTTCTATCGGATCTTGATAAGGGAATGTCCGAGTTTTTGCCGTGTAAAGCTAAGTTATAGGAAGAACTTTCACTCGATTTCCACGTGAATAGTTCCAATGTACAAGGGTTGTGTTCGCCTATGATCCATCGTGAGGCTATCTTCCAAAAGTTAGAAATTAGTGGGAGCACTTAATAGAAGGTTAGCCATGCATTTTTACAACTAAGAAAAAAATCCACTCTTACAAACCACCAAAACATTTTTCCAACAATTCTCAAAAACAACTTGTTTTCACTTTTCAATTCTTTATTTAGAAATAAGAACTTTCTTTCTTCTTGAACTTTGAAGCCGCATCAAGCTTCCATTGCTCTCCCTTCTTGTGGATACAACCCGTATAGCCACTTCGCTACTACGGAAGAATCGCAAAAGCAGTAACATCAACCCACACTTCCTTCTCTTATTTTAGTGATTGCTTTTTGTCGATCAAATTTTGGCGCCGTTGCTGGGGAGGGAATGGCTTTATTGTTCACTATTAAAGATTGTTCATTTTGTGTGTAGGAGAAGTACCAAGGAGCTCACTATCACGGGAAGCGAAAGAGGTGGCCAAGGACATTGCGCGAGGATTCATTTGCCCTCGGAAAAAATTCGTGTAAAAGCGAGTTCTTCCGATTGAAGTACTAACAAACTCGTTTGCAGGGTTGCCGAGAGCCGCTAAAAAAATTGCTTTCTAAAATTTTAGTTTCCTTGGATGCTTCGCCTTATGCGTGTGTAATAAATTCAACAGAAATTCACTTGTTACTTAATTGAAATTTGGATTAGACTCCTGCATTTAGGGCACGTGTCTATTTCAATTCATTTCAATTTCTGTTGAAGAGTGCTGGAGAAAAGGTACGTGTGCATTCATATAGAATAGGACCAACATTTTGAAGTGATTTACCGCTTTGAATGTTACCTTGTTGTGAATAAACTGTACACTTGCACAATTGACTTTAAGGACAAAACTCAAATAAACAAGATAAGGTGGGGATTTCATCACCCTTCCTTAGCCCAAAAACCATCTCCAAGTGCACTCACACTTTCCCAAGTCTTAACTAAAAATCAATAGACGTTGGCCCTAGGGACATCTCGGACTCACTAAGAGATTAACCGAGATTGGAAATTGCAAGAACTATACTCCTGCAAAATCGGTGTCTAAGGAAAGTGGATTGAGAGGTAAAGCCTCGAAAGCTCCATGGTTTGGCGTAATTAGGCCCATGGCTCCGCCCGGATACCTCCCCCCGAGCTTTGCCCTTTCCTGGCCGATTAGCATGTAGTCGAGTTCCTGCAACAACCTTCCCCGGAGAATCGACCAGTTAGGAGTCGTCTAGGTCCAGGTACCTTGGACTAAGGCTTGTGGTTGTTTTTCTTTCTTTTGTTTGTTTTTTGTTCTTTTTTGATTGTTTGTTGTCTTCACGTTGTTTGTGGTGTGCTGCATGCAAGAGTGCGTGAGAGATCCGTCAACTTCCAGATTAACAAGAAACACTTCTCTACCCTTTCATCCAGAACCAGTGATGGCGCCACTTCAGGATAGATTTTACCCGATCAGAACTTCACTTCCATCTTGCATAAAACTTCCTGAAGCAAACGGAAATAACTTGAGTTAAAGCCCCAATTCATTAACACTCTTCCCAAATTTCATGATTTAGAATCGGAGGACGCATACTTCTTTGTTAGGGAATTTGAAGAAGTATGCCTCATGATGCGTATACCCCAGCTAGGAGACGATGCCGTTAGGTTACGTTTCATCATTTTTTCCCTAAAGGACCTAGCTAAGAAATGGTTGTACAGCTTGGTAGCAGATTCGGTCACGAGCTGGGATGATTTTGTCAAGGCTTTCTTGAAGAAATTCTACCCAATTCACAAAACTGCCCTCATTAGGAAGAACATCATGCAGTTTAGGCAAGAACCGAGCGAACTATTTTGGAGATACTTTGAGCGATTCAAAGATCTCCTAGCTCAGTGCCCTCATCATGGCGTGGAGAAATGGCGTCAATGCCAGATTCTCTACGATGGTCTAGACTATCAAACGAAAACTCTTTTAGAAACCATGTGTCAGGGAGGGTTCTTGCAGAAGGATGAGAATCAAGGTTGGGATTTATTTGAGGACTTAGCTGAGAAAACCCTGCAATGGGAGCCAGCCTCGAAAAAACCTAGGAATTCACAATCTATAGCTTCAAGATGAGGGCTCCTATCTCTAGAATCATCCATAGCTGCTGAGGCTAAGATTGCTACCCTAATGAGAATGATAGAGGCTCTGAAAACTAAAGAGCCTGCCAATGTCAACCAGATCAACCCACCACCAATTCACAATCCGGGTTGTTCGTACTGTTAGGCACCAAATCATGTCTTTGAAGAGTGCCCTGTTTTTCAGGCCCAGCAAGTGCCACCGGAACACCTGAACGCGGCTTACTTACGGCCGCCTCACAACCCCTACTCACATACATACAATCCCGGTTGGAGGAATCACCCTAATTTTTCCTGGGCCCCAAACAATCCTCCCAGGCCTAATTTCTCCAACAATTTTCACCATCTTACTCCTCCACCACCTTTCCCAGTCAAGCCCCAGCTTCCTCCTCCCAAAGCTCACAAATGGAAAAGAAAATCAGTAAATTGGAGGAGAGCATAGAGGCTTTCATGAAGTCCCAAACCGCTTTTATGTAAAACTAGGGACAAACTCTGAACAATCATTCACAGGCTATATCGAGATTAGAAATGCAGATGAGCCAGTTAGCTAGCTCCCTAAGTGAAAGACCAAAAGGTATTTTGCCTAGTCAGCCACTAGTTAACCCAAAAGCCTCCAATCAAGCATATGAAATTCAGGATCCATCGATTAACCAGTGCAATGCTGTTCACACACTGCGATCTAGAAAGAAGGTAGATAACCATGTCAACCTCCAGAAAAGTCCAGTCCATCCTGAGCCTACTCCAGCCTCCACCTCTGCTAGTTCCTCCCAATCCGCTCAACAAACATCTGACGAGGACAAAGCTGCTGAACAAGTTCATAAGCCTGTAGCACCCTTTCCCAATAGGCTTAGGAACAACAACAAAAATATGCACATGGAGAAAATGCTTGAGATGTTCAACCAGGTCAAATTGAATGTGCGACTTCTTGACGCTATCCAACAAGTCCCGGCTTATGCCAAATTTCTTAAGGATATGTGTACGAAGAAGAGAAAGACCAATGTGCCCAAGAAAGTGTTCTTGGCAACCAATATAAGCGAAATTCTGTCTGGTCCCATTCTGGTGAAATACAAGGATCCCGAATGTCCCACCATTTCCTGCACCATAGGACAGACCGAAATCAGTAGAGCACTTCTTGACCTGGGAGCAAGTATCAACTTGCTACCTCTCTCAGTATACCAGTAACTCGGGTTGGGCGAGCAGAGCCCAACTCGAGTCACCATTCAGCTAGCTGACCGATCTGTGAAGATCCCGAAGGGGGAAATCACAGATGTCCTTATCCGGGTCGGGGATTTCATTTACCCCGTTGACTTCATTATGCTTGAGACCCAACCTGTGTCCAATCTTAGGTCTCAAACTCCCGTCATCTTAGGGTGCCCATTCCTTGCTACAGCCAATGCCATAATCAACTGTAGGAACGGGTCCATGCGATCGACTTTTGGAGACATGACGAAGGAAGTCAATGTCTTCAATCTTGGAAGACAACCTAGGGATGTCAATGATCAGACGTTTGAGGTCAATTCTATTAAAAACCTGACCAGTTAGCATGAGGAAAGCATGGAGGCAGAAACTGAGGCAGAGTTTGATCTGGAGGCTAAGGATTTTAATCTAGATCAGATCGTAGATTGAGTAGTGGATTGGACATCAAGTCCAAATATACCTCATCTTAGGATTGAAAACCCAGAGATTGCCTCCAATGAAGAAACACCTTCCCTAGAGCTAAAAGACTTGCCTGAACACTTCAAGTACGCCTACCTGGGCGAAAAGGACACCTTGCCAGTCATCATAGCATCCCACCTGACTGAGCAACAAGAGGACGGCTTAATGTCTATTCTGAAAAGATATAGGGAAGCCATTGGATGGACGATGAAGGACATCAAGGGAATAAGTCCAGCTATAGTGCAACATAGAATCCATTTAGTCGATAAAGCAACCCCTAGGAGGGACCCACAACGCAGGCTTAACCCTCTCATGCAAGAGGCAGTTAAGGCTGAAATTCTGAAACTATTAGATAATGGGATCATTTATCCCATTTTTGATAGCCAATGGGTTAGCCCTGTTCATGCGGTCCAAAAGAAGGCTGGCTTTACGGTGCTAGAAAATTAGGAAAAAGAGTTGGTACAAACACGACTGCCTACCAAGGTTCGTGTTTGTATCGACTACAGGAAGTTGAATGCAGCTACCCGAAAAGACCACTTCCCGCTACCCTTCATCGACCAAATGCTTGAGCGTTTGCTGGACATGAGTACTACTGCTTCCTAGATGGGTACTCGGGATACAATCAAATCCCCATTACTGCAGAAGACCAGGAAAGGACGATGTTCACCTGCCCATTCGGAACCTTTGCTTATCGGCGCATGCCTTTTGGATTGTGCAATGCTCCCGCAACGTTCCAACGGTGCACGCTTAATTTGTTCTCTGACATGGTGGAACGTTTTCTTGAGATTTTCATGGATGACTTCTCCATCTATGGAGATTCATTTGATCAGTGTCTTCATCACCTAGAGTTAATGCTACAAAGATGCATTGAGAAGAACCTAACTCTAAACTGGGAAAAATGTCACTTCATGGTGAGATAGGGGATTGTCTTGGGCCATGAGATTTCGAGGAGAGGCATAGAAGTGGATAAGGCTAATGTAGAAGTGATTGCTAAGCTTCCACCACCCAAAAACATCAAGGATATTAGATCCTTTCTAGGGCATGCTGGGTTCTACCGATGGTTCATTAAGGATTTTAGCAAAATCGCTAGGCCCTTAACCAACCTGCTCGCTAAGGACGTGCCCTTTGATTTCAACGATGAATGTTTCAAGTCATGGGGAAGCTTACGCAAGAACTTATTTCTGCGCCTATTATTTCTGCTCCTAATTGGGCCCAGCCATTTGAAATCATGTGTGATGCATCTGATTTTGCTATTGGCGCTGTTCTAGGATAGCGCATCGATAATAGGCAGCACGTGACCTTGAATGACGCCCAACAGAACTATACAACGACTGAGAAGGAATTCTTAGCCGTTGTCTTTCCGTTAGAAAAGTTCCGGCCTTACTTGTTAGGTTCGAAGACGGTGATTTTTACGGATCACTCGGCTCTGAAATACCTCATGACCACGAAGGAAGCAAAAGCCCGACTGATTCGGTGGATCCTTTTGCTTCAAGAATTTGACTTAGAAATTCGAGATAAATGACGTATAGAAAATGTGGTCGCTGATCATCTCTCACGAATTCCGAATGCACCAACCATCCAAGCTCCGATCAACAAGGATTTTCCAGACGAGCACATCCTAGCCATTCTTTAGGAACCCTGGTATGCGGACATTGTTAATTACTTGGCCACGGGACAATTACCTGCTGATTGGACAAAGCAAGACCAATACCGCTTCTTTGCCCAAGTACGATACTTCTTCTTGGAAGAACCGTATCTTTTTAAGTATTGTCCCGACCAAATTATTAGACGATGCATACCAGAGGAGGAGCAGAGGAGTGTGCTCAGCTTTTGCCATGACCTTACATGCGGAGGACACTTTGGTCCCCGCAAGACTGCAGAGAAGGTTTTACAAAGTGGGTTCTACTGGCCCACTTTGTTCAAAGACTCATATCATTTTTGCAAGTCATGCGCAAATTGTCAGAAAATTGGGAAAATTTCAAGAAGAGACATGATGCCCCTGAACCCGATCCTTGAAGTTGAAATTTTTGATGTTTGGGGTATCGATTTCATGGGGCCATTCCCCAATTCCTTCGGCAACCAGTTCATTTTAGTTGCTGTAGATTATGTCTCTAAGTGGGTAGAAGCTGTACCAACAAAGACGAATGATAACAAAGTGGTTGTCAAATTTCTCAAAGATAACATCTTCTCCCGATTTGGCACCCCCTGAGCGATAATTAGTGATAATGGATCACATTTCTGCAACAGAGTTTTTGAAGCTCTGATGCGAAAATATTTCGTCAATCACAAGTTATCCACTCCGTACCATCCCCAGACAAATGGGCAGGTAGAAGTCACCAATCGACAACTAAAGCTCATTCTGAAAAAGTCTGTAGGACAAAACTGAAAGGATTGGTCGGTTAAGCTCATTGATGCATTGTGGGCTTACCGTACTGCTTTTAAGACAGTTTTGGGGATGTCTCCTTATAGAATCGTGCTTGAAAAAGCCTGTCATCTGCCAATAGAGTTAGAACACCGGGCCCTCTGGGCCATTAAGCAGCTCAACTTTGATCTGACCAAGGCCGGTGAACTTAGGAGACTGCAGATTTCAGAATTAGAGGAGATACGGAATGAAGCCTATGAGAATGTCCGAATCACCAAGAGCAGGACTAAACTTTTCCATGACCAAATCATCACCTGGAAAAATTTTGCACCGGGAGATAGGGTTCTGCTGTATAAATCTAGGCTTTATATTTTCGCGGGGAAGCTGAAAACTCATTGGTCGGGACCGTTCATTGTGCGCACTGTTTTCCCACACGGTGCTGTGCTTATTGCAGACCCTAAAAACAACACAGAATTCAAAGTGAATGGGCAAAGACTGAAGCCCTTCTTGACCACTGAGCCTATGACTCCGGATGATAGTGTGCTGACTCTTTTTGCCCCGTCATACACCTAACCACAACAAATAAATTAAAAAAAAAGAAAAAAAGAAAAAAAAAGATTGTTTATATGCTTACCCCTTCTACATTCTTTTTGACATTTCTTTAGCCTATTCGCACTCGGCCGGCCCGAGTCCACGAAGACGGTGACATCAATTCTTCCCCCTATTTATTGCATTTGCATTTCCATATGCATTCATTGAGGACAATGCATTAGATAGGTGTGGGGGGTGCTAACACTTTTTCTTTTTCCTTTTATTCTTTCTTTTTCTTTCAAAAAAAAAAATCTCTAGATTGAAAAGAAATTTCATACTCTTTATAAAAATACCAAAAGATTGTAGGAATTACGGGAACCTTATTAATGAATCTTTATTTTTGCCTAAATAAATAAGAAAGATTGGTTTGACTAAAAAGTTAGGAGGGATAAGGAAAATAACTCATACCATTTATTTAGCCTTAGTGGAATATGCATAACCCACACACACATGCTTGGGATTTAGAGACACAACTCTAAAAAAAAAAAAATGGATAATTGTGCCTCAAGAAGCATGATTACTCACGCCAAAAAAAAAATTCTATATACAATAATGTATAAATAAATCTTGATTTTGTGGCTTACTCCACTTGCATATTTGACCTGAAGGGTGTTTTTTCACCGGTGCCCTAAGACCATCTGGTTTGGGAGTCATCGGTTTGATATGTGTTACATAAGTGAAGTAGAAAGCCTAATGGAACCAAGAATAATAAGTAAATATTAATAAAATTAAAAGATATTCAAAGTTGAGTTGAAAAATCCCAAGCACATCACACTTACCATTATGCATATCTATCTAAAGCAAAATAAAAGAATGAGTTAGAAGTACAAGATCCTTTCTAAATTTAAAGAAAAACCATAGTTTCTTCTTTTATGAAGGCTAAAGTATAAGGGGACTTATGAAGGTTAAACCTAATTCTTACATCATTCGGTCATTTTTACTTAGATGATTGAAAGTTCTTTTTCATAAAAAAAATAATTCTTTCTAACAACTAACTTCTTTTCTTTACTTACTGGATTTAGTGGGTGCAATCCACTGAAAACCCTCAGGAGACAACACTCCTCCTCTAGGGGAAACCTAGAGGTTTAAAGGCTTGTTGCACATGCTCAGTGCAATCGCGTCACCTGCGAAAGTGGTATAATAATTCTCTTATTTTTGTTTTGCTCGGGACGAGCAAAAAGATAAGTGTGGGGGTGTATTAGTCTCTAATTTTGCATAATTTTCATCACATTCTCATATTTATTTCATTTAAAATTTTGCTAATAAAACCATGCTTGCTTGATCCTAGGTCCATGGTGTGCAAATGAAGAAGAAGACCTAAATCACCATTTAATTGGTGATTAAAAGCCTACCAAGTAGCCATTGACTTTAGGGTAAAGATTTTGTCAGCCCAGGGTATCAAATCGCAAATCCAGAAGATCAAGACATCAGAAGACGGTCTGGGCGACGCGCCGCCCGAAGCCAGGCGCGCGCCGGCCTGGCAGGGCCGCGTTTCCGCGGCCCTTTGGGCGCGCGCGCCTGCGCTTTGGGCCACGTGTCGCTCACGTGGCCCCCTTTCCCCTGGTGTCTATAAAAACCCCCTGGGGTCTTCAGTTTGAGCAGATCCAGAGCTTTAGCAAGTTTTTGTAATCTTGTTTTTAAGTTTGTAGTTGTTGTTGTTCTTCTTCTTCTAGTTATTGTTTTAGCCATTAGAGTGAAAGAGAGAGAGAGAGTATGTAAGTATTGTATTGGAAGGGTGACAAGCTAATACAAGTACTACTTCTCTTCCTTCTTTCCATTTACTTGTCTTTGCCATTTACTTTTACTTCCTTGTTGTAGTGTAACTTCCTTCTTCTTCGCTCCTTTTCTTTTACTTTGTTGTAGTGTAACTTCCTTTCTTTAACTTTTCTTTTGTTTTGTTTTCTTGTAGTGTAACTCCCTCTCTCCACTTCTTTTCCTTTGTTGTTTCTTTTACTTTTATGGCTAACTAACTTTTTATTAGCATGCTAACTAACTACTAACACACTAATTTTTAACACTTGATTGATAACCCAAATGAGTCAATAGTGTCAAACAAGCCTTGTGCAAACAAGAGCTATGGCATCTTAAGACGAGGGTTCTAACTCTAATTTACCTACAAGTATTTACTTTCTTATACTTCATGCTTAATGAGTTTTGATGATCTATGAGTTGTGTACTTTACTTGTTATTGTAAATTAGAGACTTTTCCTTTTAACTTTGCCAATACCAATAGTGCACTCGAGTCTTCCCTTATTCTCGCCTTCTATCGGATCTTGATAAGGGAATGTCCTAGTTTTTGCCGTGTAAAGCTAAGTTATAGGAAGAACTTTCATTCGATTTCCACGTGAATAGTTCCAATGCACAAGGGTTGTGTTCGCCTATGATCCATCGTGAGGCTATCTTCCAAAAGTTAGAAATTAGTGGGAGCATTTAATAGAAGGTTAGCCATGCATATTTACAACTAAGAAAAAAATCCACTTTTACAAACCACCAAAATATTTTTCCAACAATTCTCAAAAACACTTGTTTTCACTTTTCAATTCTTTATTTAGAAACAAGAACTTTCTTTCTTCTTGAACTTTGAAGCCGCATCAAGCTTCCATCGCTCTCCCTCCTTGTGGATACGACCCGTATAGCCACTTCGCTATTACGAAAGAATCGCAAAAGCAGTAACATCAACCCACACTTCCTTCTCTTATTTTAGTGCTTGCTTTTTGTCGATCAGGGCCTCAAGAAATCTTAATACTTACACAAAAGAAAATTAGGTGAACTATACATATTAAAAAAAAGAAGTGCTTAAAGGGCAAGGAAGTGGTATTACTTCAAATCTTCTTTCCGAAAAAGGAAAAAAAAGTAAGGTATAAGAGTTAAAGTTGAAGAATCCCGAGTTAAAAATTCACGATTACAAAGAAGCATAAGACTTAGGTTAAATAATAGACTAGATGAGAAATTCAGTTTTAATCCTAACCTAAATTTATAACAAGTTTTTGCATAGAGACTAAGTTTAGGAATAAATTATTATATCATCCTAAGACTTATAGGTTAACTTTATTTTTGCAAATATCTTTCAAATATTTTTCTCTTTCAAAATGAATTTTGAAAACACTAAAATTTTATTTTCCTTTCTTTATGAATTTTGTGGGTGTAATTCACTGAAACCCTCATGAGACAAAACTCATCCTTTAGGGGTAACCTAGAGATTTAATGACTTATTGCACGTGCTAAGTGCAATCGTGATTCCTACGAAAGTGAGTTAATTTAGATTAGATTAATTTTTCTTTTTTGTTTTGCTCATGGACGAGTAAAAGATAGGTGGGGCAGTGTCATTGTTCATTAAATGTGCATAATTTTAGTCATGTTTCCACATTTATTTTTTTATTAAACATTGTTATGTAATTGTATTTTTTAAAGTACACCTAGAGAGGGGTGAAAAGGTGTACTAGCTAATTTAGGACAAATGATGTGGAACTAAAAACTTTAATCGCTAATACACTATGTGTAACTAAGAGCGAGTCCGAATTTTTCATGAAGGGCTCTGAAACTACTCCTCGTGATACCTCTAAACTAAGAGTTGAGAGACTTCAATAGCTCTCTTAGTTGAGTACAAATGTGGAAACACAAATAATACCAAGCATGTATGTGTGTGTGTGTGTGTATATAAGAAATGAAAATCAATGCAAGATATAAAGTAGAGTTAGAGAGTTAGAAGATCAAACGCAAACATCGGGATATGTTTCGAAGTTCGAACCACTGCTCTACGTCCGCGCCTTCACAGAGAAGGATTTCCACTATGTCCACACATGACCTTCCACAAAGGGACATCCACCAAGGAATTACAAATACAATCCTAAAGTACACAACTCCATACTCTCAAACAGAATCACCTCTACACAAGAGGGAAGGCACAAAACCAAGCACAAAGCAAAAGAAAAATACAACTTGATGATCACAAGGATCACAAATAACTCTTGGTGAACTTGAAAGAGATCACAAACAATTTTCTCACAAAACAAAGATCTTAAAGGATAGATTTAAAGTGAATAGTTCAAGTATGTGAGTAAAACAAAGTTTTTGAAAAGAAAACACAAAGAAAAACTCTTAGGAAAAATACTTGATAGATGAAGAAATGAAAACTCTAAACTTGATTTCCCAAAACTTTGTTTTCGTTGATTTTTCAAAAAACTTTGAAACAAATAAAGAATAAAATTTTTGGCCCAAAAACTTTTTTCAAAAACTTGCTGAAAACACTTGAGAAGTAGAGAAATTTTGCTTTTGAAATTCTTGTAAAAAATTGGCCTCAAAACTCATATTATAGGGCATAGAAAAATATAGCCATTGGGGTCAAAAACTGCCTAGAATGACCTGTCAGTCGACCACTCGGTCGACGAGCCAACGGTCAAATTTTTGACCATTTGAGGTCGTCAGTCGACCGCCCCTCAGCATGTCGGGGGACCGCTCGGTCGACCGGGACCAACCCGAGAGTTGGTGAAAAACACCTAGAGGGGGGGTGAATAGGTGTAAGTGCTAATCTAGAACTCAAATGCAAAACTAAGTGCGCTAAATGCGGAAGCTAATGCAAATCTTGCACAAACTTAATACAACACAACAAGTGTAGCCGAATTCCCCGTGAAGGGCTCTGGACCAACTCATCTTGATTCCCCTTGAATGGGTTGAGGTGCTATGTGAAGCTCTTGTAGGTTAAGTATAAGTTAGGCACACACACAAGCAAGCCAAGCAAATACAAGATATAGCAATATGAAATATGCAAGGCAATACAAGCAAATAGATATGATATGGCAAAATGAATTATGCTCAACACAAGCAAATATGATATGATATGAAGTATGATGCTTTGCACAAATGTAAAGAGAGAGAGTTAGAGAAGAGTGGATCAAACGCAAACACAAAGATATGTTACGAGGTTCGAGCACCCTTGCTCTACATCCCCGCCTACACCACCGTGTAGGATTTCCAATCCACTATAGGAGTACCGAACTCCTCTCTCAACCTTACAAAGCCACCGAGGCTATACAACCACAATCCACCTCTACCGAAGAGGGATAAGGCAAGTAGCCAATACAACCAACACAATCACCTCTACCGAAGAGGGATCCAAACTCAATACCACTCCGATCAACCTCTACCAAAGAGGGATACAACAAAAGCAAGGAGGGTTTACAACTTAGAGGCTTAACCTCAAACACTTCTCTTTTTCTCTCTTTTCTTTTTCTCTTTTTCCACAAAAACAAGATCCTAATAGATTAGGATAGTATGATAGCTCAAGTGTGGAAACTAGGTGTTTGGAAAACAAGCAACAAAGAAAATCACTTGGGAAAATTCTTGCAAAGGATATAAAATGAAAACCAAGACAAATCTCCCAAAATACTCTTTTCTTTGATTTTTCCAAAAACCTAAAAACAATAAAGATTAAATCTTTTGGCACTTAAACTCTTTTAAAAACTTGTTTAAACACTAGAGAAACACAGAAATTTTTCTTCTTAAAAACCTTGGCCAAAATCCCAAAGAGATGGGGTTTATATAGGCCAAAACAGAAACTAGCCGTTAGAGCTGAGCTGGCAGCTCTGACAGGCAGCGGTCGACCGCCAACGGTCAGAAATATGACCATTGGGCAACTGCGGTCGACCGGCCCGGTCGACCCAAACAAACAGAGAGCAGAGCTCTCATCTCGGTCGACCGGCACGGTCGACCCAAGCAAAACAGAGAGCAGAGCTCTCGGCCCGGTCGACCGGTACGGTCGACCTTCCCAAGTCTGCCAAACGTGCACAGATCTGTGCACGTCCGGTCGACCGGCCCGGTCGACCGGACTTCAGCCAAGTCGACTAATAAGGTTAGTAGTCGACTGGTTGAAGCCTGGAACAGATTTCTGGGTCAGCAAAACAGTTAGAAATATTTTCTAAAAATCTTTTAACACTTCTAAAATTCTATAAAAACTTGTTTTATCATTTTATATTAAAACTCAAACAAGTGATAAAAATTTCAAGACAATATATCAACATATCAATTCATTTTTGAGTCTTGCAAATTTTATCAAAAACAAAACTTGTATTTTTATCAAACTTGGTTTTTCAACACATGAATAGGGATATCAAAATAAGTTTGTTTAGCAAGTTAAACTATGTATGTATATCTAGAATACATCTAATATACATAGAATTAAAGTAAACTTGTTTTGATCTATTATTCATGAAAACCAAAATCCAAATCATGAAACGTGTGTGTATGTGCACTTGAGCATATCAACTATACTAAGCTTTACAAATGGATCTAAAACACACTATCTAAACTATGGATACCTAAGTCTTCTTGATGATCTTCATCTTCAAGTTGACTTGCTCCAAAACTCCATCCATGGGCTAGGCAAAGTGTGATCTTGAAGATTTGGCCCTGGAATCATTTTGAATAGCTTCTAAACTCCTTGTTGAAGCTAATCACCAACTAATATCTTGGTTAATGATCTGAAACTTAAACAACACAAGATTATTAGTAAACATAACTACATGAGTTAATCATCATCAAAACTAGAGTGGAAGGCCTATGGGCCAACAATCTCCCCCTTTTTGATGATGACAAAACTCATGGAGTTATATATGCATGGATTAAAGTTAAGCTTCAAAGAAGCTCCCCCTTAACTCATGCATAACCAAATAAACATAATAATATGCAATGAATGCTCTTAAAAACATGAATGCATAAATATGCATAAACAATAAAGGTTCTAGATACCAATGAATATTCAAAGCAAAGCATGCTCTAGATACCAATTAACAAATAAACATTATCTAGATGCTCTAGATACCAATAAACATACATTAAACTATATTAAACTTAATATATGCAAAAATATAAGTATGCATATATAAAACAAAACCAAATATTTCTCCCCCTTTTTGTCAATCATCAACAAAGGGGTAAACAATCAAAACAATATAATGAGGGGTAAAAAAAATTTTCTCCCCCTTTTTGAGTCAATCAAAACAATACAAACAATGGTCTCCCCCTTTTTGTCTAAAACAAAAACAAAGTCAATAAGGGGTGACTTCAAACATGATATCAATTAAAAATATGTCAATGAAGCATCTTGATACCAAATGAAAATAAACAAAGATCAATAAATGTTATATGCTATATACATTCATGAAGAGGAAGACGCTAAGTTAGCTTCCCTACACATATGCATTACATGAAGGAGGGATGTTAAGCCCTAATTCACATAACACACATTATGTAATGAATAAGAGGAGATGTGAAGCTCCCCCTACACACGTGTACCACATAAAGAAGAGATGTTAAGCTCTTCAATACACAATACACTCAACATGAATCTATATGTAGGAGAGATGTTAAGCTCTCCTTGCATATAAGAAATTTAAATCTAAACTTTTGTATTTTCTTAAACAAAATTAAAGAAAATTTTTAGATACCAATTGAAAAACAAACAATTTTTAGATACCTATTTAAATTAGACATAATAAATTTTGAATGTCTAAACACAAATTTTGATACCAATAGTAAATATTTTACCAATTGAAAAGATTTTACATAGAAACATTGATACCAATTGTAAGAATTAATCATTTTAAAAACATATAAACAAATTTGATATTGATATCATATGTTTAAAATAACAACTTTTAATCATAAAGTGTGGGAGTACAACTACCAATTGAAATACAAAATCAAATTTTCTCCCCTTTATGAATTACAAACTAAAATGATGCATAGTCTTGATATCAATTTAAAAGTGATCAATTTAAACAAAATTGAAACTCAAGCACTAGCATAAACACAAATATATATATGTATGGAAAATAGATACCAATAGAAATTGATATACTTGGAATTTAAAGCATACATACATACAAAACATATATGAGTATACAAGAAGATCAAAATGATACCAATTGAAAGAGTTCAATGATACCAATTGACATAACAATAAGTTCAAGTGTATACATCATATTACCAATCCACCCATCTCATGCACAAGTTTAAAAGGATTTTCAATATAAACATACAAGGCATGGACTCCCATCCATCCTCCCATTGATGGTAGGGGTTTTCAAAAATAGATTTGAAAATAAGCTTAGTTTGAAAAATTCTACCAAAATGAAGAATACCGTAGCTAGTTAAATGGAAAGTTTTGTTAACTAGTACGAAATCCTTCAAGCAAGGAATAAAACAAAATAATTTTGATAAAACACATGTAAATCACATGGTACTTGAAAAACACTCAATATTCAATAAAGTCCATACATGCTCATGAAAAACATACTCATGAGAAATATTTTTAAAGGATGATGAGTGTACAAGAAATGTGTGACATGGCATTATGAAATTTCCAATTAAGCTCAATTATTCCTTAAACATGAAAACACGAAAATCATCAAAACTTATTTAATCTTCAAGGCATATGTATGTCTTATACAAACTAAAGTATACATACATATCCAAAACTCAACGAGTCCACAAAATATATGCATTAAGGCACGTGGCTCAAAAGGATAAACATGTATATCTAATAGTTTGGACAAGATACACATATACATGAAGTTAAACAATTAAACGCAAAATCAAGAAAAACTAAATCTTCATTAACAATTTTCATTTCAAGGTATATGTATGAATTGTCAACACAATAAGTATATATACATATCCCTAAACACAATTGAGTCCATATATAGATTTGCATGAAGGGCAAATGACTCAAAGGGTATACATGTATATCTTAAAGTTTGGCAATGCAAACATATACATGAAGTGAAACACACAATCATAAAACAAATTCAAAATTGAGAATACAAGTTAAAATGTGTGAATCATCAAAACTAGACTATACTAGCACATCTAATGGGTTCAAATAAGCAATCAAGCCCAACATATATAGATTTATTTGTAGCCCACTATATGCACAAGTATAAATCCTAGTCTTAATGAAAACTAACATCTAACAAGTAATCTTAACATGAAGCATCAAAACACAATATAAAAATCATCATGATAAACCTAAAACATGATTACTATGTAAATTCACATGCATTAGATTCATGATGTACATTATAGCTTAAACAAAGGTGAGAACACTAAGTATGGGTTCACATAAGCATGTGTGTCTCAAATACTATACATGTATGTCAAGGATCTAATAAACATGGAATGAACATACTAATCCATAGACATCAAGGACATGCTATAAAAGATAAACATGGAAAGCATGTAGACATAATAAATGGGAGTAAAGGATTGTTACCAAAACCGAAGAAGCAACTTTCCTTGTCTCCAAAACATGGTGGTCCTCTCCACCCAACCTTCCCTTGAAAGTGATGCATCCAATTGATTTCCTTTAAGTTCGGAACGCATCCACTCCAAGGTGTTATCACTCTCACGTCATGTGAGAGCCCACACCTACATCAAAAATAATAGGAGGGGTGGTCTTTGGTACCCATACTCTTTTGGGTCCATGGGGGTTAGTATCTTCTCTAACCCAAACAAAATTCTTTGCTAAATTAGGAGTATGTAATCTATCAAAGCAAAATTTAGCAAGGTGGCCCTTACGTCCACAATGTGTACAAGTGTACACATGAGCATACATATGGTGATGGGTGTGTTCGTGAGGAGCATGTGTATGCCGTGAAGGGTGTGCATGCATAAAAGTTGGAACTTGTTTCTTTCGAACCAAGGATTCCAAGCGTGTGTGGTTCATGGCACATTGGCTCATAGTGGAGCCCAAATAATCTACCTTCTTCTTAAGCATGGATATATCATTATTAATCTTAGAAGAAGAAGTACATGCATTAGGTAGACTAGATGTAGAAGCTACACTAGCATGGCAAACATGTGCATCAATTTTATTTTTCAAAACTTCATTCTTCTTTAAACATACATCTAAATCATTTGAAATAGAAATAATTTTGTTTTTCAAAGCAACGTTCTCTTTTAAAACAAAATCAACTTTAGAAGATAAATTTTCATTTTTCTTCAAAAGAACATGACAATCATTTTTAGATTTTAAAAAATCATTTTCTTTAAGTGCAAGATCAAGTTGAGATTTTAATGAATCCCTCTCATTAGCAATCTCCTCTTTCTCTTGCAAAACAACATCAAGTCTAGCAATCAAATTTTTATTTTCATTATTAATGCCTAGACTTTTCTTTTTCAACAAATTATATTTTTCTATTAATTTTTCACACACAATAGAAAGTTCTTCATTCAAAGCATGGGCATCAATATGATCATTTGAAGAACTAGCATCATCATCACTATCTAATGGAGTTTCCGAGTGTACCTCAAGGGAGTCATTCCCTTGGACCATGAAGCATTGTGAATTGGATTCTCCACTAGATTCCTCCGGTTGATTTGGCAATAGAAGCTCGGAGGTGGTGGTTGTTGTCAATTTGTTCCACACTGCAAAGGCGGAATCAATGTTAGAAACACACATAAGATAATCTTTAGGTAATGTGCTTCTAATGGCCTCAAGGGCTTATGCATTGGCCCCTATATGATTGCTATCACTAAGGAAGGATTCCTTGGTAATGGCAAGGTAAACTTTGTGACCTAGGGTTTGTAAATAAAAGGTCATTCTAATCTTCCAAACATGAATGTTGGAAGGGTCAAACATAGGTGGGGTCATGAAGGCCATGGCAAACTATATGAGTGTGCAAACACGCAAATGCAAACAATAGATTAGCAAGCAAATGGATCTCACTCCTAGGATGTTAAGCCTAATATCAGGAGCACTAGCTCTGATACCAATTGAAAAACACCTAGAGGGGGGGTGAATAGGTGTAAGTGCTAATCTAGAACTCAAATGCAAAACTAAGTGCGCTAAATGCGGAAGCTAATGCAAATCTTGCACAAACTTAATACAACACAACAAGTGTAGCCGAATTCCCCGTGAAGGGCTCTGGACTAACTCCTCTTGATTCCCCTTGAATGGGTTGAGGTGCTATGTGAAGCTCTTGTAGGTTAAGTATAAGTTAGGCACACACACAAGCAAGCCAAGCAAATACAAGATATAGCAATATTAAATATGCAAGGCAATACAAGCAAATAGATATGATATGGCAAAATGAATTATGCTCAACACAAGCAAATATGATATGATATGAAGTATGATGCTTTGCACAAATGTAAAGAGAGAGAGTTAGAGAAGAGTGGATCAAACGCAAACACAAAGATATGTTACGAGGTTCGAGCACCCTTGCTCTACATCCCCGCCTACACCACCGTGTAGGATTTTCAATCCACTATAGGAGTACCGAACTCCTCTCTCAACCTTACAAAGCCACCGAGGCTATACAACCACAATCCACCTCTACCGAAGAGGGATAAGGCCCGTAGCCAATACAACCAACACAATCACCTCTACCGAAGAGGGATCCAAACTCAATACACTCCGATCAACCTCTACCAAAGAGGGATACAACAAAAGCAAGGAGGGTTTACAACTTAGAGGCTTAACCTCAAACACTTCTCTTTTTCTCTCTTTTCTTTTTCTCTTTTTCCACAAAAACAAGATCCTAATAGATTAGGATAGTATGATAGCTCAAGTGTGGAAACTAGGTGTTTGGAAAACAAGCAACAAAGAAAATCACTTGGGAAATTCTTGCAAAGGATATAAAATGAAAACCAAGACAAATCTCCCAAAATACTCTTTTCTTTGATTTTTCCAAAAACCTAAAAACAATAAAGATTAAATCTTTTTGGCACTTAAACTCTTTTAAAAACTTATTTAAACACTAGAGAAACACAGAAATGTTTCTTCTTAAAAACCTTGGCCAAAATCCCAAAGAGATGGGGTTTATATAGGCCAAAACAGAAACTAACCGTTAGAGCTGAGCTGGCAGCTCTGACAGGCAGCGGTCGACCGCCCGGTCGACCGCCAACGGTCAGAAATATGACCGTTGGGCAACTGCGGTCGACCGGTCCGGTCGACCCAAACAAATAGAGAGCAGAGCTCTCATCTCGGTCGACCGGCACGGTCGACCCAAGCAAAACAGAGAGCAGAGCTCTCGGCCCGGTCGACCGGTACGGTCGACCGTCCCAAGTCTGCCAAACGTGCACAGATCTGTGCACGTCCGGTCGACCGACCCGGTCGACCGGACTTCAGCCAAGTCGGCTAATAAGGTTAGTAGTCGACTGGTTGAAGCCTGGAACAGATTTCTGGGTCAGCAAAACAGTTAGAAATATTTTCTAAAAATCTTTTAACACTTCTAAAATTCTATAAAAACTTGTTTTATCATTTTATATTAAAACTCAAACAAGTGATAAAAATTTCAAGACAATATATCAACATATCAATTCATTTTTGAGTCTTGCAAATTTTATCAAAAACAAAACTTGTATTTTTATCAAACTTGGTTTTTCAACACATGAATAGGGATATCAAAATAAGTTTGTTTAGCAAGTTAAACTATGTATGTATATCTAGAATACATCTAATATACATAGAATTAAAGTAAACTTGTTTTGATCTATTATTCATGGAAACCAAAATCCAAATCATGAAACGTGTGTGTATGTGCACTTGAGCATATCAACTATACTAAGCTTTACAAATGGATCTAAAACACACTATCTAAACTATGGATACCTAAATCTTCTTGATGATCTTCATCTTCAAGTTGACTTGCTCCAAAACTCCATCCATGGGCTAGGCAAAGTGTGATCTTGAAGCTTTGGCCCTGGAATCATTTTGAATAGCTTCTAAACTCCTTGTTGAAGCTAATCACCAACTAATATCTTGGTTAATGATCTGAAACTTAAACAACACAAGATTATTAGTAAACATAACTACATGAGTTAATCATCATCAAAACTAGAGTGGAAGGCCTATGGGCCAACAGTTGGGTGATCCAGTCGGTTGTCCTGCGATAGACCGGGTCCATGGCAAAGGGCTGTTCATGTCCTAGTGCACATTTGGTCAACCGACCTATCAACCAAGCCCTGGTTCGGTCGACCGCCAGTAGCCCAAATCATGGATATATAGGATTGAATATGTTGTCTTGATAATACCTATAAATTTCAGTAAAACTCCATAAATTTCACAAAAACAAGTTCATGTAAATATTTGAAGTACAAATATGTGTGATTAAAATTCAACACATATTACAAATAATTTGAACTATTTTTTAGGCTTAGAAATTTAAAATTAAACCCAAAATTGTATTTTCCAAAAACCTAGATTTTAAAATGGAAATTCATTTTCTCCAAAACTTGTATCAATACAAAAACAAGATATTGAAATACACTTGAAGCATAGAGTGTATGGATAGAGTCCAATATACATTATAAATGATATATCTTTATTTATGACAATAAATCCCAAACTTGGTTTTGATAAAAATTAAACTTTAAACACATGACTAGATATACATCAAAATAAGCTTTTCTAAACATATGATGCATAAATGCATATGGATGAAATCTAACAAACATATAAATCATATAAACTTATTTTGTTTCTATCTACTCATGAAACCGAAAGATATATTCTTAAAAACACAGTTAAACTGAAACCAAAAACTATTTAAACTTGTGTGCGTATACTTAATCTTATCAAAACTAAACAATCCTTACATAAAATCTAAACACTAAACTAAACAAACCTAGACACAAGTCTTCTTCTCCAAGTCGACTTGATCCAAACACGATCCATGAGCTTGACTCCTCTTGAGTATTAGATTCGATCTTGATACGCGAGCTCTTGAATCAACACGTGGTTGCTTCAAAACTTGACTTTGAATCTTTTGTTGAAGCTAAATGCCTACTAAGATCTTGATCAATATATAAAACTATATAAACACAAGATCATTAATAACTTAACTTCATAAGTTAGTCTTCATCAAAACTAAGGTGAAGGGCCTTTTGGCTAACAATCTCCCTCTTTTTGATGATGACAAAACTTATGAGGTTATATATGCATAAATTAAAGAAAAGCTTCAAAGAAGCTCCCCCTTAACTCATGCATAGCATAAAAAGAAGATATTCAATATAACTCAAATACCAAAGATATTCAATAAAGCTTATAAACAAAAACACATGTATATATGCATAAATAATATGAAAACATGCATATATAAATACTACATAAACATTGATCATACACATATTTTGCATTCTTTTCATTACACTCCTACATTTATCATGTAATAAATTTGCTAATTTTCTTATCTTAAATGTCTATTTTACAGAAAATAATCATGAAGAGAAAGAGGACTAAACCAAATAAATACCAGTTAAAATCAAATTTAACTTGATCTATTTGGTTAGCTGAGGATGATTCCAGATCTGGTCAGAACAAATCAAGGATTGGGGCAAATGTTCAGCTGAAGATCAGAGCAAATCAGAAAGATAACCCCAAATGAAAACTGGTAAAATTTTGATTTTTATAAATCTATTTTGGTTAGCTAAAAATTAATTGAGGATAACATCAAATACAGAGTCCGAATTCAAAATTCAAAGTGATAAATGGATAGAGAGAAGATCAACGGATGAGATGAAACAATTTTGACTCAGATTTTGACTGGATATATTTTAGCATTTGAATTATAACTTTTACTACTGAAACTCAAATCTAATAATTCAAGATGATCCAGAAAGAAGACTTAAAGGGATACAACTCTTAAGTTGATCACTATTTCTAATTTTATCATTTGATAAGTTATATTCAGCAATCAACACGCCAACTCTTGTAGTGTCTTGATGATGTAATGTGGAAGAGACAGGAATCAACTCTTATGGGCTATGCACTGATTGCCTCCACTTCAAGGTAACATCGTCGCCACAGATTTAAGGTAAGTATTTGACCAGAGGAGGTAAGTATTTCTTTTAGGTTTTATTTCTTTTCTTTTAACTTTTAGTTTAGATCACCAACGCCACAATCTCCCAGCTCTTTCATCACTTTTTGTAATTTCTTTGTATAAATCCATTTTCTATTTTCTCCGCCTTCTCAATCTACCACTTTCCTCCTAACTTAACTTTAACCTATTTTCCTTTTCTTTTAAAGAACTAAAAGAAGATTTTTAACCATTGATTGTAACTTAAAAGAGAACTTGCTAAAAAAGTGTAACACCCCGCTCCCAGAATACGTACTTAGTTGCGTATTCAGATTTTTCGATTGTATTTTTTCGATTTACTTCTTGTATTTATTTTGTATTATGAATTATTTATATGATCGTTTTGTCTAGGATCCGGATTCACGGACTCGGAGTCAGCCCTAGTCTGAACCGAGGACCCGATCCTAGGGTATTACTCGATTTGATCTTTCTGGTATTCAGATTTGACCGATTTCAGTTTTAAACATTATTTTCCAATATTTTAGATTTTCTATGATTTTTTGGAATTTTCTTGAAATTAAATTGAAAATCTTCAAAACCGGTGTCGACCAGTGCCGCTGACCGATTCCCAGATTTTTAATTTATAAACGGATTGGAATTACTAGAAGTGTCTTTTTACATTATTTCTTAAAATCATATTTTCTATCTAAATACTTTTTCTGAGGATTTTATGAATTTATGAAAATTCCACCGGATTGGGTTTCGGCCAGTATCGCTTGTTGATTCCAGGATTTTTAGTTTACAATCGGAATTGAAATTCTGAATTCTGCTTTCACTTTACATCTTAAAATCATATTTTATTCTTTAATACATTTTCTGAGATTTTTCGGAATTTATCAAAACCCGGCCGACCCGGTGTAGACCGGTATCGGCGGTTGACTTCCGGATTTTTAATTTGAAAACGGGATTTTATTTCTGAAAACCGATTTCTTATTATTCCTCAAGATGATGTTTTCTACCTCTGGGTATTTTGGGGATTTTTCTGGAACAGTCGATATTTCTCGACCATATTATAATATTATTATTTTGTCAAATCTCTTCTTTTCTTTCTTTCTTTCCTTTTCTTTTCTTCCACCGACTTCAGCCCACTCCCCTCCACGTGGGCGACACGACCTCACACCCCCTTCATTAATTCTCCTCCCATCAATCACATCCCTCCATCATCACTCCCTCTTTCTTTTTCTTTTTCTTTTCTTTTTCTTTCTTTTCTTCTTCTCTTCTCCTCATTTCTTTTCTTCTTCTTCTTCTCCAAGAGATGGCCGACGCCCCAACCGGCCACCACCGCCGGCGCTCCGGCCACGTCGCCGGCGAGTGATCCCCCCAACTCCGACGGCCAAGCTTTCTCTCCTCCATCACCAACAACCCCACCATCTCCATCCTCCTCAAAACCACCACCAAATCCACCTTCTTCTTCTTCATCATCTTCTTCAAATCACCTCCACCACCACCTTCTTCTCCACCCAAATAACACCACCCACAACACCATACTCCTCCTCCTCTTCTCATCTCCTTCAATTCTTCCTCCACCACAAACCTCTCACCCCAAAACCAAAATCCCCTCTTTTTCCCCTTTCTTTGGGGTGGCCGGCGCCACCCCGGATCTGGGCGCCGCCGGCGGCGTGCCGGCGGCCGTGGGCGACCAGGGGGCCTACCTGGGCCCCCTGTACGTGGTCTGAGGGGGGCAACAGCCCCCCTCTTTCTCTCCCTCTCTCTTGGAAGTGGCCGGCGCCACTCCCCCCTGCCGGTGGCCGGCGCCGCCCAGCGCCGCCACCTGGCGTGGCCGGCCGGCGGCCAGGCCGAGCGCCCCCAGAGGGGGGCGCTGTGCGTGAGCAAGGGGGGGCAACAGCCCCCCTGAACTCTCTCTCCCTTCTCCCTTTCATTTCTCTCTCCTGTCCTCTCTCTCTCTCTCCTGACCAATCTATCTCTCTCTCTCTCCAGATTATCTCCTTCTCTCTCTCTCCAGATTATCTCCTTCTCTCTCTCTTCAGATTATCTCTCTCTCACTCTAGTCCTCTCTCTCTCTTGAATTCTCTTTCCTCTCCCTAATCTCTCTCTAGATCTCCCTCCTCTTTGTAAATTGCTGACGCGGATCTCACCCCCGCGTCCAGGCAACTCCTTAACGCGAGTCTTCGAGTTCTTGACATCTATTTAATGCGGCCTTCGCGTTATTGTATCGACGCAACGCGGAGTCCATGCCCGCGTCTGTGTCCCTCTCGTGTCAACACGACGCGGAGCTAATGCCCGCGTCTGTGCTCTTCCTTTGCTAACGCGACGCAGAACCCACGTCCGCGTCCGCGTTCTCCTCGTGTCCTGACTTGAACGCGGGTGTCGAACCCCGCTTTTGTGGCATCTACGCGACGCGACTTCCGCGTCTGCGACTCCCGCGTCTCACTCTCAAAAACCCGCGTCTCCCTGTGCACTCTCTCTTTCCATATGCTTCTCTCTATAGGTTTCTCTCTTTCTCTCTCTAACTCTTTCTCTCTCCTCTTCACTTTCTCTCTCTAATATTTATATATTATTATATATATGGCATTAGGGTAGGACGAGTAATAATAATAATAAAAGATGCCAGCTATGGACCTGTGGTATGCTTTGTCATGATTGGTTGTATCGGGTTTTACTTCGGATTTTCGGTTTTATGATTATTATACTATACTTGCTTACACCTGGTTTCACCAACCGTATTCTATTCCACCAGTCTCCTGTTCTTATCTTATCATACCGTGAGTACTTCCTGTTTGATATCACTTGTTCTATGTCTACTTGCTCCTACATGCTTATGCTCACGACACTGTTTTCAATGCATGATTATGATTCGGTTTTATCGTTACACGTGTGCTTATCTTTGCTCGCCACTTGGCATTCGTATCACCACTCGCCTGGGGAGTTCTATCTGACTCCCCTGGATTCTTATGTCCAGGTCATGGAGCTTGGAGCGTGTGGATTCCCCCAGTTGCTGATCAGAATGGCGCAGCGGTAGCGTGGATCTCCAGCAGATCACCCAGAGCCCTATCCTTCCAGGCCCCCTGTGCGCCTCTCGAGTTTTCCTTTTGTAAACTCGTGAGTGTCTTTGTACTATTCATACATGTGTATCACCTTGTATTATCGCATTTGCGCATATCAGTGATGTAATATTCATGTAATATTTGTCACCTCTGGTGATAACTTTGTAATTGTACTCATATGTTGGAATGTATAATGCACCATGTGCTTCCGTACTCTGATTCTTGCCTGTACTGATGCTTAGCGTATATACGTGAGGGTATTTCTGACCTGCGTATATACGTTGCAGTAACGTCTTCGTACCCGCCGGGATCGGGGCGTTACAGATTGGTATCAGAGCCTAGGCTCTCACCTCCTCAGTACGTCCAGACGGCAAATTAATGGTAATGAAATTTGCAACTGGAATGCATGAGTCCTGGTTATACACTCCAACTACAAGTGCAGAGTTATCTATTCTTTCTTGATCATTCTTCCTTTGATTCCTAATCCCTTCCATCTTTCCCCTGTTTTGGTTTTTCGAAGCCTTTATACCAACTTAAAATATGAATAGACTAGAGAAGTAGTGGCTGGTTCTGAATGAAGCTATTATATGATCTCTTCGGCCAACTCTTTGAAGTTCGGGTATTCTAAGGATTGATCCACGATCGGGTTATATTTCAGAAGTCAGTAGTCGGAATTCTCTATGGATATTCTATATTCTCGGTTATATCTTTCAGAGTGATCGATGCTTGGTATTCGGAATTCTTAACTATCGGTCTTCTTTATTATGCTCAGGACTATCAGGGTTTTCTTTATCTTCAGTATTCTGGCTCATCCTCAGAGCGACATTAAGTATGCAGTACAGCGAGAATTCTATTGCAAAGTTGTGTTATCAGTCGGTATTATTCGGCATTGTTCGAAGATTTATACAGCCGAAAGTGCAGAGGATATCTATATTCTGATTATTGTTCAGTCAACTTGAGAGCCCTACCTATAGTACTTCATATCTTAATTGGTATAATTTCCGTTCTTGTCCTCTTTGTGTTCAATTTACCCCCTATCGAAATTGCGAGGACGCAATTTTTGTAAGGTGGATGGATTGTAACACCTCGCTCCCAGAATACGTACTTAGTTGCGTATTCAGATTTTTCGATCGTATTTTTATGATTTACTTCCTGTATTTGCTTTGTATTATGAATTATTTATATGATCGTTTTGTCTTGGATCCGGATTCACGGACTCGGAGTCAGCCCTAGTCTGAACCGAGGACCCGATCCTAGGGTATTACTCGATTTGGTCTTTCTGGTATTCAGATTTGACCGATTTCAGTTTTAAACATCATTTTCCAATATTTTAGATTTTCTATGATTTTCTAGAATTTTCCTGAAATTAAATTGAAAATCTTCAAAACCGGTGTCGACCAGTGCCGCTGACCGATTCCCGGATTTTTAATTTATAAACAGATTGGAATTACTAGAAGTGTCTTTTTACATTATTTCTTAAAATCACATTTTCTATCTAAATACTTTTCTGAGGATTTTATGAATTTATGAAAATTCCACCGGATTGGGTGTCGGCCAGTATCGCTGGTTGATTCCAGAATTTTTAGTTTACAATCGGAATTGAAATTCTGAATTCTGCTTTCACTTTACTTCTTAAAATCATATTTTATTTTTTAATACATTTTTGGGATTTTTCGGAATTTATCAAAACCCGGCCGACCCGGTGTAGACCGGTATCGGCGGTTGACTTCCGGATTTTTAATTTGAAAACGGGATTTTATTTCTGAAAAACGATTTCATATTATTCCTCAGGATGACGTTTTCTACCTCTGGGTATTTTTGGGGATTTTTCTGGAATAGTCGATATTTCTCGACCATATTATAATATTATTATTTTGTCAAATCTCTTCTTTTCTTTCTTTCTTTCCTTTTCTTTCTTCCACCGACTTCAGCCCACTCCCCTCCACGTGGGCGACACCACCTCACACCCCCTTCATTAATTCTCCTCCCATCAATCACATCCCTCCATCATCACTCCCTCTTTCTTTTCTTTTTCTTTTCTTTTTCTTTCTTTTCTTCTTCTCTTCTCCTCATTTCTTTTCTTCTTCTTCTTCTTCTCCAAGAGATGGCCGACGCCCCAACCGGCCACCACCGCCGATGCTCCGGCCACGTCGCCGGCGAGTGATCCCCCCCAACTCTGGCGGCCAAGCTTTCTCTCCTCCATCAGCAACAACCCCACCATCTCCATCCTCCTCAAAACCACCACCAAATCAACCTTCTTCTTCTTCATCATCTTCTTCAAATCACCTCCACCACCACCTTCTTCTCCACCCAAATAACACCACCCACAACACCATACTCCTCCTCCTCTTCTCATCTCCTTCAATTCTTCCTCCACCACAAACCTCTCACCCCAAAACCCAAATCCACTCTTTTTCCCCTTTGTTTGGGGTGGCCGGCGCCACCCCGGATCTGGACGCCGCCGGCGGCGTGCCGGCGGCCGTGGGCGACCAGGGGGCCCACCTGGGCCCCCTGTGCGTGGTCTGAGGGGGGGCAACAGCCCCCCTCTTTCTCTCCCTCTCTCTTGGGAGTGGCTGGCGCCACTCCCCCCTGCCGGTGGCCGGCGCCGCCCAGCGCCGCCACCTAGCGTGGCCGGCCGGCGGCCAGGCCGAGCGCCCCCAGAGGGGGGCGCTGTGCGTGAGCAAGGGGGCAACAGCCCCCCTGAACTCTCTCTCCCCTTCTCCCTTTCATTTCTCTCTCCTGTCCTCTCTCTCTCTCTCCTGACCAATCTATCTCTCTCTCTCCAGATTATCTCCTTCTCTCTCTCCCTCCAGATTATCTCCTTCTCTCTCTTCAGATTATCTCTCTCTCACTCTAGTCCTATCTCTCTCTTGAATTCTCTTTCCTCTCCCTAATCTCTCTCTAGATCTCCCTCCTCTTTGTAAATTGCTGACGTGGATCTCACCCCCGCATCCAGGCAACTCCTTAACGCGAGTCTTCGAGTTCTTGACATCTATTTAACGCGGCTTTCGCGTTATTGTATCGACGCAACGCGGAGTCCATGCCCGCGTCTGTGTCCCTCTCGTGTCAACACGACGCGGAGCTAATACCCGTGTCTGTGTTCTTCCTGTGCTAACGCGACGCAGAACCCACGTCCGCGTCCGCGTTCTCCTCGTGTCCTAACTTGAACGCGGGTGTCGAACCCCGCGTTTGTGGCATCTACGCGACGCGACTCCCGCGTCTCACTCTCAAAAACCCGCGTCTCCCTGTGCACTCTCTCTTTCCATATGCTTCTCTCTCTAGGTTTCTCTCTCTAACTCTTTCTCTCTCCTCTTCACTTTCTCTCTCTAATATTTATATATTATTATATTTATGGCGCGGGCGCGAGTTCCATGGATTTCGGACTTTTCGGCATTCCGGTGATTTAGGCGAGTGTCCTCGCTCTCGCCTCCATTTGGGTTTCCTCGCTTTATCGGGTCGACATGTATTTTATTCCATGTTTAAATGTATTTTGTATTGGCTGAGTCCCTTATTTGTGTATGGCCGAGTGCCAATGACTGGACATGTATTGCTCTGTGACGAATGCTTGTATTAGGGTAGTTTAATGCTTGTACATATACCATGCCTGTGATGTATTTTACTGCTTTATACCATGCGTGGCCGACCCTTCGTGGTCGTTGAACTCTGGGTTTCTGCCCACTCTTAGGATGGCTGGTAGCCACCGAGAGTGCGCTTAAACCCCGAGCGTTCTTGGTCTCTCAGCCATTCAGCCTCCGGTCTCTCACTATCTCGAAAGGGAAGTGATTGGGACCGTCAGGTCTCTCGGCCCTTCAGCCTCCGGTCTCTCACTATCTCAAAAGGGAAGTGAGTTGAGACCGTCAGGTTTCTCAGCCTCGGTCTCTCACTATCTCGAAAGAGAAGTGAGTTGAGACCGTCAGGTCTCTCAGCTCCGCCTGGTTATCATGATCAGCGTTCAGCGCTTTACCACTAGATTCGTCTAGGCGAGATGCTGCCGGATTTTCTACTCGCACTTTAAGTCGAGTTGTCCCGGTAATCTTGCCAGACGCTCCAGTGTTAAATACTGTTTGCTGTCTGTGCCTCCAGCTTGCTCAGCTTCGCTTGGTTGTGCTCAGCTACTACTCTATCACATGCCATGTACTTACCTGATGTGTTAACACTTGACATGCTTTACTTAGTACCTGTCAATTGCATGCTAATATCTTACACCAGTCTATCTCACTTGTCAAATGATATGTTATCACCAGACCTGCTACTACTTGGCAAGGCCCCTTGTTATGACATGACTTGCCACCGGACTAATATCAATCTCTTGACATGATTGGCCACCTGCCAAATATCATCCTCCTGTCATGCTATCACTTGACACCCGGCATGATATACTTGCCTCTTGACATATTAATACTTGACCTGTGATTATCTCATTTACGGGAATACTATACTTGTTATCCTGCATTACATGCAGTGACTTGAATCTTGTACTTGTTATCCTGTATTATATATACAGTGACCTGAATCTATAGTACTCATGTACTCATGAACTCCTGATCCTGTCTTGTACCTGCTATTCCCGTAAATTGATAATTACATAATAAATCTTAAAAAGAACAACTTGCATCGGGTCGGGGGAAACTTGTGGCTATCAATACATGTTCGTGTTTACAGTGGTACTAGGCATGTTGTGCAACTAAAACTTCCGGTCTGACCTGTGGGCCTCCAGGCGACCGAGGGGAGTGCTGGCTTCCTCCTTCTTGGTACCATCTTGATAAGGGCATCCTATAAGACCCTCCTGATCGCCTTGCGGCAGGTTCCGTCCACGTAGCAACGGAACAATCCTAGGCCGTGGTCCCGGGTATGTACGGGACCCACTGTAAACATTGTTCGTTGATACCCCCGTTGGTTTCCAATAACAACCTTGGTTTACTCAGATGTGGATATATGTGTTCACATATCTAGACATCAGGGTAGGACGAGTAATAATAATAATAAAAGATGCCAGCTATGGACCTGTGGTATGCTTTGTCATGATTGGTTGTATCGGGTTTTACTTCGGATTTCCGGTTTTATGATTATTATACTATACTTGCTTACACCCGGTTTCACCAACCGTATTCTATTCCATCAGTCTCCTGTTCTTATCTTATCATACCGTGAGTACTTCCTGTTTGATATCACTTGTTCTATGTCTACTTGCTCCTGCATGCTTATGCTCACGACACTGTTTTCAATGCATGATTATGATTCGGTTTTATCGTTACACGTGTGCTTATCTTTGCTCGCCACTTGGCATTCGTATCACCACTCGCCTGGGGAGTTCTATCTGACTCCCCTGGATTCTTATGTCCAGGTCATGGAGCTTGGAGCGTGTGGATTCCCCCAGTTGCTGATCAGAATGGCGCAGCGGTAGCGTGGATCTCCAGCAGATCACCCAGAGCCCTATCCTTCTAGGCCCCCTGTGCGCCTCTCGAGTTTTCCTTTTGTAAACTCGTGAGTGTCTTTGTACTATTCATACATGTGTATCACCTTGTATTCTCGCATTTGCGCATATCAGTGATGTAATATTCATGTAATATTTGTCACCTCTGGTGATAACTTTGTAATTGTACTCATATGTTGGAATGTATAATGCACCATGTGCTTCCGTACTCTGATTCTTGCATGTACTGATGCTTAGCGTATATACATGAGGGTATTTCTGACCTGCGTATATACGTTGCAGTAACATCTTCATACCCGCCGGGATCGGGGCGTTACAAAAAGCTTCTATCGTTAGTCCCTCTTTGTGGATCATGACCCGCATAGCCACTTACTATAGCGGTAGAATTGAGTACTTGCACATTCTATTCTAAAGTGCTGATTCTAAAGTTCTGAAATTCAGTATTCTTGTGTGCAGGTAAAAACTCAATCAAACATTTATGCATAATTAAAAACAACATGCATGTATAAATAAATCTTTCTCCCCTTTTTTATCAATCATCAACAAAGGGTGAAGAAAAAACTAAAATGTATTTGCGATATACATTTATGAAAAGGAGAGACGTCAAGTTAGCTCCTCCTGCATACATGCATTACATGAGGAAAGAGATGACTAAACACTAACTTATATAAGCATATAATATACAATGCATAAGCAGAGATGTTAAGCTCCTACTACACCGTGTACTATATACAGAAAAGATGGCAAGCTCTACCACAATCATCATGAATCTATATGTAAAAAACTGTAGGTCACCTAGAGGGGGGGTAAATAGGAGACTAGCTAATCTAATGATGAATAATGCAGAATTAAAAACTATTTAAACAAACTAAAACTATTACGCAAAACACACAAGGTATACACAAGAGTGTAGCCGAATTCCCGGTGAAGGGCTCTAGACTATCTCCTCTAGATTTCTTTAGATTAAGAGTTGAGGTGCCGCTATGGATCTCTTAGTTGAATACAAGTGTGAGCAAAAATCTCAAGCATATAACAATTAAGCACAAGATATATTAAGCATATAAAGATATAAGCAAAGTAAGCATGCAAGATATAAATACAAGTGAGAGATGAGAAAGCAATCACAAACACGGGAGATTTATTTCGAGGTTCGAGACCCTTGCTCTACGTCCCCTCCTTCAACACTATAAAGGATTTTCACTAAAACCCGATCCCACCGGATCACTCGGTGCCGCAACACCTACAACGAGTTCACACTAGAACTTCTTAAACTCACTAGTCCCTCTCTTGTTCCTGTAAGAACAACACACGCAAGCACACTAGCTTGCCGAGGCCGCACCTCTAACAACTCCTCCAACCCCACATCGGAACACTTGGTGATTGCTTCATTTGACCACCATAAACACTTCTCACTGAGGCCACAACCTCTACAATACTTCACAATATAAAGATATAAATTTGTGATCACTTCTCTTGATCACAAAAATAACTCTCACAACAAAGCTCCTATAGGATGGATTTAGCAATTGAAAGCTCAAGTATGTGTGAGAAAAACTAGGATAGAGATGTGGTGAAAAACTCAAGAAATCACTTTTGAAAACAATTTTGAAAAACTCTCCTTTTGATATGAAAATATTATCTCTAAAACAAGTGGAGAAAACCTCTACAAGAGATGGGAAAAACTTGCTTGAAAACCCACTTCAAATCTTATGTAAAACAGCCCAAGGGAACTCCATTTTATAGGCTCTCAAAAACTAACCGTTGTAGGCCAAATCAGCAGCTGATGGTGCTGTTGGCTGACCGGCCGGTTGACCGGCCAACGGTCAAATTTCTGACCATTGCAGCCTACCGGTCGACCACCCGGTCGACTGATACAAGGTTTTGACCAATCGGTCGACCGCCCGGTCGACCGAGAGATCCATAGAGCAAAGCTCTCTGGACGGTCGACCGGTCGGTTGACCGAGGCCTTAGCGGTTGACCGCCCGGTCGACCGGCTCTCAAGCCAAAATGGTTGTGCCCGTTTGTGCACATCGGTCGACCGCCAGAAGACCTGGTCAGTCATTTTTTAGGGATTAAAACTTGGTTTTATATTTTCTTATAAAATCTCATAAAATCACTAAAAATCTACAAAAATGAGTTCTTTGAAATACTTTGAAGTACAAATATGAGTGATAAAAAATCAACACATATTATAAATATTTTGAACCATTTTTGTAATATAGAAATTTTCCTTAAACAAAAATCTGTATTTTTCAAAAACAATCTCCAAATTGAAAAATGATTTTTCTAAAACTTCTCTAAATAAAAACAAGATATTTTAAACACTTTTGAAGCTTAGTGTGTATGGATATGATCCACTACACATATGAGATGAAATATCTATATTTTTTATAATAAGCTCTAAAATAAGTTTTGGTAAATCCAAAACGATATTTTTCTAAACACAAAACTAACTTATAAAAACATATATAAATTTTTTGTGTGTGTATGAACTTGAGCAATCCACCAACTAACCTATCCTTTACATTTTATCTAAAAATAAATCTTGACACTTACAAAACCCAACACAAGTCTTCTTGAAAATTTTCTGTTGAAAATCTTCTTCTCCTTCTTGACTTGGTCCAAACCTTGATCAATGAGCTAGACTCCTCTTGAGTACTTGATGTAATCTTGATGCGCGAGCTCTTGAATCAAGACGTGCTAGCTCCAAAACTTGACTTCGAATCCTTTGTTGAAGCTAAACACCTACTAAGATCTTGATCAAATATCTGAGACTAAATAAATACAAGATCATTAGTACTATAACTACATGAGTTAATCATCATCAAAATTAGAGTAATGGACCTTTGGGCCAACAATCTCCCCAATTTTGATGATGACAAAACTCATGGAGTTATATAAGCATGGATTAAAGTTAAGCCTCATAGAAGCTCCCCCTTAACTCATGCATAGCAATAAATATAAAGATATTTAATAAAGTGCATAAACTAAATAAAAATATATATGCATAAACTTACCAAATTCTTCTTCCCTTTTTGCATAAACAAGAAAATAAACATGCAAATATAAACTTACAAAATTCGTCTCCCCCTTTTTGTCAATTCATCAACAAAGAGGCGAAAACAAATTAATAATAAAAATATATATGCGATATACATTCATGAAGAAGAGAGTTGTGAAGTTAGCTTCCCCTGCATACATGCATTATATGAAGAAGGTATGATAAGACCCTAACTCACATAAAACATAATATACAATGTATAAGTGGAGATATTAAACTTTCCTTACACACGTGTACCACATAAATAAGAGATGTCAAGATCATCAATGTAAGATACACTCAACATGAATCATATATAGAGAAGATGTTAAGCTTCCCTTGTTGGCCCGAAGGCCCATCACTCTAGTTTTGATGATGATCAACTCATGTAGTTATAGTACTAATGATCTTGTGTTTAATTAGTGACAGATTCATGATCAAGATCTTAGTAGGTGCATAGCTTCAACAAAGGATTTAAAGTCAAGTTTTGGAGCTAGCACGGTGTTTGGACCAAGTCAAGAAGGCTTCAAGTGAAGACTTCAAGAAGATGAAGACTTGTGCCTAGGTTTGTTTTATAAGATTTGTTTTAGTTAAAATGTAAAGGATAGAATAGTTGGTGGATTGCTCAAGTATATCATATACACACACACTCTTGATAGTTTTGTTTTTACAAAAGAATTTTTTATTTTAGAAAATATAGTTTTGGTTTTTGGTACTTCTCATATACATGTTTTTAACCAAAACCTTATTTAGTGCTTAAAGTCAAAAACATAGATATTTCACCATGTTTGTGTAGTGGATCATATCCATACACACTATGCTTTAAAAAGAGTTTAAATATCTTGTTTTTGTTTCTAGTGAAGTTTGAAAAACAAAGTTTTGGAAAAATCAAGTTTTGGAAAATACTATGTTAGTTTTTGAATCAATATTTCCAAGTTACAAAAATAGTCCAAATCATTTGTAACATGCCTTGATTTTGTGCAAGCATGCTTGTTTATCAAAGTATATTGGTAAAACTATTTTTGTAGATTTTTCAGTATTTTATGGGATTTTATTTCAACCAAAAAGACCAAGTTTTAAATCCCTTTACAGTTCTGTCCTGGCGTAAGCCGGTCGACCGAGCCGGTCGACCGACGTGCACAGACGTGCACGCCAGTTCTGGCAGGAGGGCCGGTCAACCGACCCGGTCGACTGTCCAGAGAGCTCTGCTCTCTGGAAAGCCCCGGTCGACCGGGCGGTTGACCGGACAGAGAGACTTGCTCTCTGTATCCTGGCCTCAGTCGACCGACCGGTCGACCGATGGCACAACGGTCTGAAATATGACCGTTGGCCGGTCAACCGGGCGGTCGACCGACAGTTCTGACAGACCCCAACGGCTAGTTTTTCTAGCCCTATAAATTTGGGGGTTTGGGCATTGTTTTCTACAAGATTTTGGAGACTTTTAGAGCCAGTTTTTCCTACTTTTTTCAGAGGTTTTTCTCCACAAAATTGAGAGCAAATATTTCCAATCAAAAGGAAAGTTTTATCAAGAGTGTTTAAAAGAGATTTTCTTGAGTTTTCCTTCACCATCTCTTTCCTTGTTTTTTCACACAAACACTTGAGCTATCCATTGATTATTCATCCTATAGGAGTGTTGTAGTGAGAGTGTTTATTGGTGATCAAAGTGTTTAGATCACCAAGAGATCTTTTCTTGTTCTTTGAGGAGGCGGACAAGTGTGTTCGCGGTGGTTTAGAGTTCGTGTGTGAACTCTTTGTTTGAGGTGCGGCCTCGCCGAGCTCGTGGGGCTTGCGGTGTGTACGGACTAGGGAGTCCGAGAGCTTGTAGGTGTTGCGACACCGAGTGATCCGGTGGGATCGATTATAGTGGAAATCCTTCGTGTGTCGAAGGCGGGGATGTAGAGCAAGGGTGCTCGAATCTCGAAACAAATCCCTTGTGTTTGCGATTGCTCATTCTCTCTCTCCCTTACTTGTTTATATCTTGCATGCTATTATTGTGTTTATCTTTACATGCTTGATATTCATTGTGTGCTTTATTGATATATGCTTGGGGATTGTTTGCTAACACTTGTATTCAACCAAGAGAGCCAACGCGGCACCTCAACCCATATCTAGGGGAATCTTGAGGAGTTAGTCCAGAGCCCTTCACGGGGAATTCGGCTAGACTCTTGTGTTATACGTGGTGTTTAGTTTAAGATTATTAGTTTAGGTTATAATAGTTTTTAATTCCGCATTATTTGTCATTAAGTGACCATTAGATTAGCCATCACCTATTCACCCCCCCTCTAGGTGATTTACAATTGGTATCAGAGCTTGGTACTCTGATTTGGGTCTTACAACCTAGAGTTAAAGATCCTCATTTTTAGGCTAATCACAATATTTGTACACACACCATGGACTTCATGTCACCACCCACCTTTGACATTCTTAACATCCAAATTTGGAAGGTTAAGATGTCTTTATTCCTCAAAGCCCTAGGCATTCATGTTTATCTTGCCACAACTAATGATGCATATTGTTTAAATGGTAAGAATATTGAGGCTAATGCAAAAGCCCTTCATGCTCTAAAGTCTACCCTAAATGATGAATATTTATCTAGGATTTCTAATTTTGATTTGGCTTTTGTAGCATGGAACACCCTCATCTCCCTTGGCGAAAAAGATCTATATTATGCCGGGAGCGATTCGGATGTTGGAAGCGACGCCTCCAACTTGTGCTATATGGTCCAAGGGGATAACCCCCTTGAGGTAACTACCGAATCCGAGGTAGAAGATGATAACATGTCATATGATGAGCTTAGCACTTTTTGTCAACTCCTTCTTGAAAAATATGACATGATTAAGAAAGATAATAAAAATTTGAAAAAGAAATTTGATTGCATGCTTAATGAAAAAGATTCATTAGAAAATAAGGTTGCATGCATTGAAAAAGAAAATGAAATTTTGAAAAATGAAAATATTTCCCTTATGTCTAAATTAAATGATCTTTGTGAAGGAAACACTAGTTTGAAAAATGAAATTATTTTTGTGAAAAATAAAAGAAAATTGTTTTGCAAGAAAATAACTCTTTAAAAAGAAAATTTGTTGAAAAGAAAAAGAAAATGTTTTTCAAAAGAAAAAGAAAAATGATTTTATATCTCACCATGCTTTACATGCCCACATTGATCAAAATGAGATAAATGTTTTAAAAAATAAAATTGATTGTTTGAGCTCTACCTTAAGCTCTTGTGCATTTAACCACACTAGATTGGAGTCCTTGTTTTCAAAGAAACAAGGTCCACATGTTCATGCACATCATCATCATGCATATGCACACTTTGCACGTCATGACCACACACACACTCATATGCATCCTAAGGTGTACAAATGTACACATTGTGGCCGCAAAGGCCATTTAGCAAAGTTTTATTATGATAGGATACATCATTTAAATTTTGCTAATCATAAAAATGTTTGGGTGCCTTACAAAGCTAACCCCCAAGGACCCAAAAGAAAATGGGTACCGAAATTCCCACCTTGTGTATTTGATGTAGGTGAGGGCTCTCACACGACGTGAGAGAGATGGTGCCTTGATGGTGGATGCACATGGACTTGATGGACACATATATGGATGCATCGCTATCAAGGAGTTTTGGTGGGACAACCACCATGTTTGGAGATTTGGAACATAGTTCCTTAGTTGGTAACTATTTCTAAACTCCTAGTTTATTTACATGCTTATTCATTTGTGATATAATATAGCATGTTCATGTTTTTATGTGTTTTGTGCTTCATGTGGTAAATACTAGGTTAAATGTAGTTTTTATCAAAACTTGTATTTATACATGTACAAATAGTGAGAACAAATTGATTCATATATGTTTGCACTTCATGCTCATTTGTACCCACTATATGCACATATATAGGCTAATTTTGATGATCCTTTCATTTATACTTGTTTTGCCTATTTTCATGTTTTTACTTCATGTATATGTATTTTGTATTCAAATCTAATAAATATACATGTATACCCCTTGAGTCTCTTGCCTTCATGCAAATACCTTTAATAGACTCTTTTATGTTTGGGATACGTATGTATATTGTTAGGATTGGATAAATCATACATATACCTTGAAGTTTGTTTAATGAAAAATGTTTTCATATTTGTTTTGATAAATGTTTGATTTGAGCTTCATTGTCTATTTTCATGAAAATGCTACATACTTGATTATTGAACACTCGCACTTCATTTCTTTAGTCATGACCTTGTTTCATGAACACTTTTATGAGCTTTATCGTTTCGAGTGTCAATTCTTGTATATTTGGCATGATTCATGAAATACATATGTTTTGATTTAATGTTTTGAAGGATCTTTAACTAGTTTTTCAAAAATTATCTTTAACTAGTTAATTATTCTTCATATTGGTAGTGATTTTTAATGCTAAAATATTTTCAAATCTATTTTTGAAAACTCTACCCATCATGGGCGGATGGCTGGGCGTGTATGCCTTGTAAGCTTAATTTGAAAAATCATTTACCTTGTGCATATGAAGGGTGGTAGGTTATGAGTCATATACTTGATTTACATTGTCATTTTCAATTGGTATCATTGGATCTTTTCAATTGGTATCTAAATTGACATTTTTGTATATACTCATATTTTATTTTCTATATATGTATGCTCTAATTTTCAATTGGTATTATCATTCTCATACATATATATGATTTTCGTGTGCTTGATTTTCAATTGGTATACATCTTTAAAGCACATAGTATGTTTATGTTAAGCTTGATCTAAAATTTTATTTTCAATTGGTATCTCAATTGACATTTTTATAAGCTTATGCATATTTTTCAATTGGTATCAAAATGCTTCAAATTTGTTATAAATTTACAATTGATATCAATATGATTCTATTTTGATTAAAACTCAAAATTTGTGATGTTTATTTACTTTTGGTATCTTAAACATTGAGTGTTTTTTTACAAGAGCTCTGATACCTTTAAAAATTTTGTTAATTGATATCTTAAAATTTGGTTTACTAAGATATCTCAAAATTTGTTTTATTAAGAAAATTCAAAAAGTTTGAAAATTAAAAATGTTTTGATTTGTATTGCCTATATGCAAGGAGAGCTTAACATCTCTTCTACATATAGATTCATGTTGAGTGTATTTTGTATTGAGAAGCTTGACAACTCTTCTTTATGTGATATACGTGTGTAGGGGGAGCTTCACATCTCCTCTTATGCATTACATATTACGCATTATGTGAATTAGGGCTTGTCATCCCTCCTTCATGTAATGTATATGTGTAGGGAAGTTACTTAACCGTCTTCCTCTTCATGAATGTATATCGCATATAACCTTTTATTGATATGTTTGATTTGACCCCTTATTGATCTCTTTGTTTATTACAAAAAGGGGGAGAAAAATTTGATGTTTTTGTTTTTACCCCTTTGTTGATGATTGACAAAAAGGGGGAGAAAGATTTTGGATTTATATGCATGTTTTTGTGAAAAAGGATTGTTTATGCATATATGTTTTGTTTTGCAAATAGGAGAAAAAGAATTTGACTTGTTTTATGCTTGATTGGCATGTTTATCTCCTAGATTTGCATACATGTTTATGAGCATACATTGCATATTTATTTGTTTATTTGAGATGCATGAGTTAAGGGGGAGCTTCTTTGAAGCTTTACTTTAATCCATGCATATATAACTTCATGAGTTTTGTTATCATCAAAAAGGGGGAGATTGTTGGCCCAAAGGCCCATCACTCTAGTTTTGATGATGATCAACTCATGTAGTTATAGTACTAATGATCTTGTGTTTAATTAGTGACAGATTCATGATCAAGATCTTAGTAAGTGCATAGCTTTAACAAAGAATTTAAAGTCAAGTTTTGGAGCTAGCACGGTGTTTGAACCAAGTCAAGAAGGCTTCAAGTGAAGACTTCAAGAAGATGAAGACTTGTGTCTAGGTTTGTTTTAGTTAAAATGTAAAGGATAGAATAGTTGGTGGATTGCTCAAGTATATCATATACACACACTCTCTTGATAGTTTTGTTTTTTCAAAAGAATTTTTTATTTTAGAAAATATAGTTTTAGTTTTTGGTACTTCTCATATACATGTTTTTAACCAAAACCTTATTTAGTGCTTAAAGTCAAAAACATAGATATTTCACCATGTTTGTGTAGTGGATCATATCCATACACACTATGCTTTAAAAAGAGTTTAAATATCTTGTTTTTGTTTCTAGTGAAGTTTGAAAAACAAAGTTTTGGAAAAATCAAGTTTTGGAAAATACTACGTTAGTTTTTGAATCAATATTTCTAAGTTACAAAAATAGTCCAAATCATTTGTAACATGCCTTGATTTTGTGCAAGCATGTTTGTTTATCAAAGTATATTGGTAAAACTATTTTTGTAGATTTTTTAGTATTTTATGGGATTTTATTTCAACCAAAAAGACCAAGTTTTAAATCCCTTTACAGTTTTGTCCTAGCGTAAGCCGGTCGACCGACGTGCGCAGACGTGCACGCCAGTTCTGGCAGGAGGGCCGGTCGACCGGGCGGTCGACCGGACAGAGAGACTTGCTCTCTGTATCCTGGCCTCGGTCGACCGACCGGTCGACCGATGGCACAACGGTCTAAAATATGACCGTTGGCCGGTCGACCGGGCGGTCGACCGACAGTTCTGATAGACCCCAACGGCTAGTTTTTCTAGCCCTATAAATTTGGGGGTTTGGGCATTGTTTTCTACAAGATTTTTGAAGACTTTTAGAGCCAGTTTTTCCTACTCTTTTCAGAGGTTTTTCTCCACAAAATTGAGAGCAAATATTTTCAATCAAAAGGAAAGTTTTATCAAGAGTGTTTAAAAGAGATTTTCTTGAGTTTTCCTCCACCATCTCTTTCCTTGTTTTCTCACACAAACACTTGAGCTATCCATTGATTATTCATCCTATAGGAGTGTTGTAGTGAGAGTGTTTATTGGTGATCAAAGTGTTTAGATCACCAAGAGATCTTTTCTTGTTCTTTGAGGAGGCGGACAAGTGTGTTCGCGGTGGTTTAGAGTTCGTGTGTGAACTCTTTGTTTGAGGTGCGGCCTCGGCGAGCTTGTGGGGCTTGCGGTGTGTACGGACTAGGGAGTCCGAGAGCTTGTAGGTGTTGCGACACCGAGTGATCCGGTGGGATCAATTATAGTGAAAATCCTTCGTGTGTCGAAGGCGGGGATGTAGAGCAAGGGTGTTGCGATTGCTCATTTTCTCTCTCCCTTACTTGTTTATATCTTGCATGCTATTATTGTGTTTATCTTTACATGCTTGATATTCATTGTGTGCTTTATTGATATATGCTTGGGGATTGTTTGCTAACACTTGTATTCAACCAAGAGAGCCAACGCGGCACCTCAACCCATATCTAGGGGAATCTTGAGGAGTTAGTCCAGAGCCCTTCACGGGGAATTCGGCTACACTCTTGTGTTATACGTGGTGTTTAGTTTAAGATTATTAGTTTAGGTCATAATAGTTTTTAATTCCGCATTATTTGTCATTAAGTGACCATTAGATTAGCCATCACCTATTCACCCCCCTCTAGGTGATTTACATCCTTTGCACATAGGCAATGTATATCAACAAATTTTGAAATCACTTTAAAACAAATTTTAAATTTTCTTAGGTCAACAAAATAAATTTTGATACTAATGAAAACAAATTGTAGTTGACAAAACAAAAGTTGGTACCACTTGTAAATAAACAAAGTTTTAAGATACCACATGTAGATTTTTGATACCAATTGAAATTGAAATATTATAAATTTTGATACCAATTGTAGGTTTTTGATACCAATTGAAAAGTGAAATATGAAGTATATTTTGATACCAATTAAAATTCAATTGAAATACCAATTGAAAACAATGCATAAGCTTATTAAGCATTTAAATTTAAGTCAAGCTTATTATAAACATAATTTGTGCTTTAAACTTGTAAATATTATAAAACTAGCATAATCAAATCATATATATGTATGAAAGTAAAAATACCAATTGAAATTGATATTAATTGAAGTTTAAAACATACATATATAAGAAACAAATATGAGTATACAAACATAAAATTTCTTGAAGATCAAGTGTATAACTCATAACTATCCACCCTATTCATGCAAATGTTTAAAGATATTTATTAAAGCATACAATGCATGGTCTCCCAACCATCCGCCCTTCAAGGTTAGAAGTTTTTAAAAATATGATTTGAAAATAGTTATAAATTGAAAACACTACTAAGCGAAGAATAAATAAATAGATTAAAGTAATTTTTGAAAACTAGTTAAAGATTCTTCAAAACATGAAACCAAATCATATATATCTTATGAAACATTACTAAGTACACAAAAATTGACATTCAAAATCTATAAAGCTCAAAAAAATGTGCTCATAAAACAAAGTCATGAGTAAACAAAGAAATATGAGTGCATAAGAATCATGTGAATAGCACATTCATGAAAATAATCAATAAAGCTTAAAATAAACATGAATTTCTTTTTATCAAAAACATGAAAATCATAAAATTTATTTTTCATCAAATTTAAACAAACTTCAAGGTATATGTATGTTTTATCAAGACTAAAAATATACATACATATCTTAAACACAAATGAGTCCATAATAGAATTTGCATGAAGGCAAGTGACTCAAAGGTACACATGTATATTTATTAGCTTTAGACAAAATAACATATACATGAATCAAAAACATATAAAAATAGGAAAACAAGTGTAAATAAAAGAATCATCAAAACTAGGTTATACTGGTATATGTAATGAGTACAAATGAGCAATGGATACAAATATGTAATAATCAAGTGTAGCTCACTATTTGTACAGTATATACATAAGTTTTAATGAAAACTGCATTTAAATAAGTATTCACCTCATGAAGTACAAAACCAAAACATGCTAAGAATATTTATAAAAAAGCATGTAAATAAAATAAAAGTTTAGAGATAGTTATCAAACCATATGGACTATTCTCTAAGTCTCTAAACCATGGTGGTCCTCTCACCAAACTTCCTTGAAGGTGATGCATCCATAAATATAACCTTTGAGCTTAAACCGCATCCACCATCAAGGCACCATACGTCTCACGTCATGTGAGAGCCCACACCTACATCAAATACAAGAGATGGGAATTTTGGTACTCATTTTCTTTTGGGTCCACGGGAGTTAGCATCATAAGGATCTGAAACATTTTTATTTGCAAAATTTGTAGAATTTAATCTATCAAAGCAAAATCTTGCAAGATGGTCTTTGCAGCCACAATGTGTACATTTGTACACTCTAACATGCAAATGAGAATGAGTGTGATCATGATGTGAAGGTACACCTAGAGGGGGGTGAATAGGTGTACGGCTAATCTAATGAACTAAATGCGAAAATTAAAACTTAATTGCAACTACACTTAATGCAACCAACGAGTGTAGCCGAATTCCCAGTGAAGGTCTCTGGACTAACTCCTCTTGATTCCTCTGAATAAGAGTTGAGGCGCTATATGAAGCTCTCGTGGTTAAGCACAAGTGAGAATCACAAACACACAAGCATGTAAATGATATGGCAATATGAATCAAAGCACAAATAAAGAGAGGGAGAGTTTAGAGTAAATGGATCAAACGCAAACAACGAGATTTGTTTCGAGGTTCGAGCACCGAGCTCTACATCCCCGCCTTCACCGAGAAGGATTTCCAATCCACTAAATTGTCCACCCAGGACTCCCACCCAGGGAACCTCCACCAAGGATTTTGGGGCAATACAATCAGGAGTACCTAACTCCTCTCTCAACCAATACAACCTTCACCGAGGCAACACAAACACCACCTCACATAAGAGGGATAGGCCCTTAGCCAAACAACCACAATCCACCTCACACTTGAGGGATTCCAACACCAACTCCACCTCACACTAGAGGGAGCAAATCACAACCTCAACCTCTACCCAAGAGGGAGCTAACCACAACCCAAATCAACCTCTACCCAAGAGGGATAACAACAAAGAAGGAGGGTTACAACAAGGTGGTATATTTCAACCACAAACAATCTTTTCCCACAAATACAAGATCCTATAGATAGGATAGGAGATATAGCTCAAGTGCGAAAAATCAAGGTATTTTGGAAATCCAATAGCAAAGAAAATCCTTGGGAAAACACTTGTAATATGATAGAAATGAAGATCTAAAGCAATATCCCAAATCCCTATTTTTCTTTGATTTTTCCAAACCCTTGAAAACAAAATAAAGATGAAATCTCTAAGCTCTAAAACACTTTTGAAAACTTGTATAAAACACTTGTAGATAAGAGAATTTTTTGCTCTTAAAATCTTGGTTAAAATCCCATACAAATGGGGTTTACATATAGGCCTCCAACAAAAACTAGCTGTTGGGGCTGTTTTTCAGCCCTGGCGGCTGGCGGTTGACCGGTCCGGTCGACCGCCAACGGTCAAAAATTTGACTGTTGGAGCTTCGTCGACCGTCCCAATCCAGAGAGCAATTTGCTCTCTGGCCGGTCGACCGCTCGGTCGACCGTGCCTAGCTCACAGTCGACCGTCCGGTCGACCGCCCCCACCCGAGAGTGGGGCACTTGCAGTCGGTTGACCGCTCGGTCGACCGGGTCAAGTAGCTGGTCAACGTGCACAACTTTGTGCACGTCGGTCGACCGGTCCGGTCGACCGTCCCGGTCGACCGCCAGAGCCTGGCAGGTAGATTTTGGGACAAAAAACTTAGGTTTTAATATTTAAAATAAATCCCATAAAACTTATAAAATTCCACAAAAATAGTTTTATCATAATATATTGATATACAAACTTGTGTAAAAAATTTCAACACAAATTTTAAATTTTTGAACTATTTTTGTATTATGGAAATTTCGCCGAAAACCAAAACCTGTATTTTCCAAAACTTGGATTTTTCAAATGGAAATCCGATTTTTCCAAAACTCATTCAAATACAAAAACATGATACTTAAACAACTTTTAGGCATGTTGTATATGGATATAATCCAATATACATGAAACATATATATATCCATGTTTTTGACTATAAATCCAAAAATATATTTTGTTAAAATACAAAACTCCAAACACATGAATAGGCATATCAAAATAAGTTTGACTAAATAGTTGAAGCATGCATATATATAGAACAAATCTAATATACATTTAAACCTTGTAAACTTGTTTTGAATTTATCTATTCATGAAAACCAATATCGGTTAAATCAAAAACCGAAAAACTAATAAACATGAAAACTTAAACAAGTGTATGTGTGTTGTGAACTTGAGCATATCACACTATCTAGTATTTACAAATGGATCTAAAAATATAAACTAAACTATGTACCGAAGTCTTCTTGATGAACACCGTCTTCAAACCGACCCGATCCAAACCGTGATCCACCGAGCTTGACTCCAACAAGTGCTATATATGATCTTGATGCTCGGGCTCTTGAATCACCATGTGAGAAGCTCCAAAACATCTTTGTTGAAGATAATCACCTACTAATATCTTGCTTAAAGATCTGAAACTAAACATCACAAGATTATTAGTAAACATAACTACATGAGTTAATCATCATCAAAACTAGAGTGGAAGGCCTCTGGGCCAACAATCTCCCCCTTTTTGATGATGACAAAACTCATAGAGTTATATATGCATGGATTAAAGTTAAGCTTCAAAGAAGCTCCCCCTTAACTCATGCATAGTAATAAACAAATAAATATGGCAATGAAGCACATAAACATGTATGACATGTATGCAAATACAAGGAGATAAAACATGCATAAACAAGCATGAGACTCATCAAGCAATGAAGCACATAAACATGTATGACATGTATGAAAATACAAGGAGATAAAACATGCATAAACAAGCATGAGACTCATCAAATTCTTTTTCTCCTATTTGCAAAACAAAACATACAAAACAAAACATATATGCATAAACATAAATCCTTAAAACATGCATATATACTAAAATACTTCTCCCCCTTTTTGTCAATCATCAACAAAGGGGTTAAAGTAAACATAAAACAATGTTCTCCCCCTCAAAGAGGTGAACTCAAATCAATCAATAAAAGATTTATGCGATATACATTCATGAAGAGGAAGACGCTAAGTTAACTTCTCTACACATATGCATTACATGAAGAAGGGATGACAAGCCCTAACTCACATAACGCATAATATGCAATGCATAAGAGGAGATATGAAGCTCCCCCTACACACGTGTATCACATAAAGAAGAGTTGTCAAGCTCCTCAATATTAGATACACTCAACATGAATCTATATGCAGAAGAGATGTTAAGCTCTCCTTGCATATAGGCAATATAAATCAAAACATTTTTAATTTTCTTATTAAAACAAATTTTGAATTTTTCTTAAATTACCAATTAAAGGTAAACAAATAAACATCTTGATACCAATTGAAAATTTTTCATTTTGAACATATGATATCAAATTAAAATCAATATTCATTTTTCAATTATTTTTCATCTAAAGTATTAGAGTGAAAATCAAAGGTAAACAAAATACCAATTGAAAGATAAAATACGAATTTTCTCCCCCTTTATGAAATACCAAATAAAATGATGCAAAGTTTGTATAAGGATATCAATTGAAACATAATCAATTGAAACATGATAGTCATTTAAAATCAAGCTTAGCATAATCAAAAAATTGTGCTCAAAGATATAGAGATATAGTAAGCACGAATAAAACATGTATATGAGTATACAAAAAGAATGTCAATATTGATACCAATTGAAATGATCTAATGATACCAATTGAAAACATAATATGATCAAGTGTATAACTCATATTTCTTTCCACCCATTTCATGCACATGTTTGAAAAGGATTTTCAATAAGAAGCATACAAGGCATGGTCGCCCAACCAACCGCCCTTAAAATGGAAGGGTTTTCAAAAATAGGTTTGAAATTATAAAATGTTTGAAAACTCTACCATATGAAGAATACGAACTAGTTATATGAAAAATTTGTAAACTAGTACGAAATCCTTCAAGTAAGGAATGAAACAAAATATTTTTCATGAAACATAAAATTCACTTGATAGCCAACACTCAAAGTCAATGAAGCATGAATATGACTCATGAAAACAAAGCATGAGTAAACAAGAAAGGTGAGTGTACAAATAAAATGTGAAGAACATAATCATGAAAGGTAGGCAATAAGCTCAATTGAAATTCCTTTAAACATGAAAACATGAAAATCGTCAAAACTAAATTTTTATTAAAACAATTTATACTTCAAGGCATATGTATGTTTTGACAAAACTAGAAGTATACATACATATCCCTAAACACAATTGAGTCCATAATAAAGATTTGCATGAAAAGCAAATGACTCAAGGGGTATTCATGTATATCTTAAAGTTTTGGCAAAATAGACATATACATGAAGTGAAAAACACATGATCATAAAACATGTCCAAGATGGGGAATACAAGTTAAAATGTATGAATCATCAAAACTAGGCTATACTAGTACATTTAACAAGCACAAATGAGCATGTAAGCACAAACATATAAAAGTCTATTTGTGGCTCACTAGATGTACAAGTATATATATATCCAAGTTTTAATGAAAACTAACATCCAACCATGTAATCAAATCATGAAGCATAAAACGAGACATAAACCAACATGATAAACAAAAATACGATCATTATGTAAATGTACATGCATTAGAACTATGATATACATAATAGCTAAACAATGGTGAGAACACAAAATATGAGTCCATATAAACATGGGTGATCTCAAATGCTATACATGCATGTCAATGGTCTAATAATCATGGCATTTAACATACTAATTAAAATATCAAAACATGCAAAAATGAATAATAGAAAAGCATGTAAACATAAAGAGGAGTAAGAGATCATTACCAAAACCGAAGAGGGCAACTCTCTAGTTCTCCAAACCAAGGTGGTCCTCCCACCAAACTCCCCTTGAAAGTGATGCATCCAAAAAGTTTTCTTTAAGCTCGGAACGCATCTACTTTAAGGCACCATCGCTCTCACGTCATGCGAGAGCCCACACCTACATCAAATACAATAGGGGTGATCTTTGGTACCCACACTCTTTTGGGTCCATGGGGGTTAGTTCCTTTCCTAACCCAAACAAACTTAGTTGCTAAATTTGAATCATGTACACGATCATAGCAAAACTTAGCAAGGTGGCCCTTACGTCCACAATGTGTACAAGTGTACACATGAGCATACAATGTGTTATGGGTATGACCGTGAGAAGCATGTGTATGCCGTGTATGGTGTGCATGCATAATAGGAACTTGTTTCTTTTGAAACAAAGATTCCAACAATGTATGGTTCATGGCACAATGGCTCAAAGTGGAGCCCAAACAATCAACACTCTTCTTAAGCATAGATATGTCATTTTCAATCTTAGAAGAGGTGCATGAAATAGATGAGTTAGAATGTAAAGCTACACTAGCATGGCAAACATGTGAATCTATATTATTTTTCAAAGAAACATTTTTATTTGAAACAATTTCTAATTCCTTTGAAATAGAAGCAATTTTCATTTTTAAAGAATCATTTTCTTTTAAAACAAAATCTAGTTTTGAAGTTATAGCTTTATTTTTCTTTAAAACTTCATTACAATCATTTTTAGATTTCAAAAATTCATTTTCCTTTAGGGCAAGGTCTAGTTGAGATTTAAGTGAGTCACGTTCACTAGAAATCTCTTCCTTCTCTTGCAAAACTAAATCAAGTTTTGAACATAAATCCTTATTTTCTTTGTTAAGTTCAAAACTCTTCTTTTTCAAAAGATTATATTTTTCTAATAATTTTTCACATACAATAGAAAGTTCTTCATTCAAAGCATTTGGATCCACATAATCATCACATGAAGAACTAGCATCAACGCTATCTAATTGAGTTTCTGAGTATACCTCAAGGGAGTCATTCCCTTGGACCATGTAGCATTGTTGCTCAGATTCTCTACTAGATTCATCCTCCGTTTGGATTGGCAATTGAAGCTTGGAGGAGGTCAACGTGTTCCACACTGCAAAGGCGGAATCACAGTTAGAAACTAAGCACAGATATTTTTTGTTAAGCGTGCTTCTAAGTGCCTCAAGGTCTTGTGCATTGGCCTCTATATGCCTGCTATTACCAAGATAGGATTTCTTGGTAGCGGCAAGGAAAACATGCAAGCCTAGGGTTTTCAAGTACATGGACATCCTAAATTTTCACATGTCAATGTTGGAGACATCAAACATGGGAGGTAACAAGCAATCCATGAGTGTGTGTAAACAATATAAATGTGCAAATGCAAATGATAGATTAGCTAAACCAAAATCACACTCCCAGGTGGTTAAACCAAATATCAGGAGCGTAGGCTCTGATACCAATTGAAGGTACACCTAGAGGGGGGTGAATAGGTGTACGGCTAATCTAATTAACTAAATGCGGAAATTAAAACTTAATTGCAACTACACTTAATGCAACCAACGAGTGTAGCCGAATTCCCGGTGAAGGGCTCTGAACTAACTCCTCTTGATTCCTCTGAATAAGAGTTGAGGCGCTATATGAAGCTCTCGTGGTTAAGCAAAAGTGAGACACACAGACACACAAGCATGTAAATGATATGGCAATATGAATCAATGCGCAAATAAAGAGAGAGAGTTTAGAGTCAATGGATCAAACGCAAACAACGAGATTTGTTTCGAGGTTTGAGCACCGAGCTCTACGTCCCCGCCTTCACCGAGAAGGATTTCTAATCCACTAACTTGTCCACCCAGGACTCCCACCCAGGGAACCTCCACCGAGGATTTTGGGGCAATACAACCAGGAGTACCTAACTCCTCTCTTAACCAATACAACCTCCACCGCGGCAACACAAACACAACCTCACACAAGAGGGGTAGGCCCTTAGCCAAACAACCACAATCCACCTCACACTTGAGGGATTCCAACACCAACTCCACCTCACACTAGAGGAAGCAAATCACAACCTCAACCTCTACCCAAGAGGGAGCTAACCACAACCCAAATCAACCTCTACCCAAGAGGGATAACAACAAAGAAGGAGGGTTACAACAAGGTGGTATATTTAAACCACAAACAATCTTTTCCCACAAATACAAGATCCTATAGATAGGATAGGAGATATAGCTCAAGTGTGAAAAATCAAGGTGTTTTGAAAATCAAATAGCAAAGAAAAATCCTTGGGAAAACACTTGTAATATGATAGAAATGAAGATCTAAAGTAATATCCCAAATCCCTATTTTTCTTTGATTTTTCCAAACCCTTGAAAACAAAATAAAGGTGAAATCTTTAAGCTCTAAAACACTTTTGAAAACTTGTATAAAACACTTGTAGATAGGAGAATTTTTGGCTCTTAAAATCTTGGTTAAAATTCCATACAAATGGGGTTTATATATAGGCTTCCAACAAAAACTAGCTGTTGGGGCTGTTTTTCAGCCCTGGCGGCTGGCGGTCGACCGGCCCGGTCGACCGCCAACGGTCAAAAATTTGAATGTTGGAGCTTCGGTCGACCGCCCGGTCGACCGTCCCAATCCAGAGAGCAATTTGCTCTCTCGGTCGACCGCCGGTCGACCGTGCCTAGCTCACAGTTGACCGTCCGGTCGACCGCCCCCACCCGAGAGTGGGGCACTTGCAGTCGGTCGACCGCTCGGTCGACCGGCTCAAGTAGCTGGTCAACGTGCACAACTTTGTGCACGTCGGTCGACCGGTCCGGTCGACCGTCCCGGTCGACCTGCTAGAGCCTGGCAGGCAGATTTCTGGGACAGAAAATTTAGGTTTTAATATTTAAAATAAATCCCATAAAACTTATAAAATTCCACAAAAATAGTTTTATCATAATACATTGATATACAAACTTGTGTAAAAAATTTCAACACAATTTTAAACTTTTTGAACTATTTTTGTGTTATGGAAATTTCGCCGAAAACCAAAACCTGTATTTTCCAAAACTTGGATTTTTCAAATGGAAATCCGATTTTTTCAAAACTCATTCAAATACAAAAACATGATACTTAAGCAACTTTTAGGCATGTTGTATATGGATATAATCCAGTATACATGAATCATATATATATCCATGTTTTTGACTATAAATCCAAAAATATGTTTTGTTAAAATACAAAACTCCAAATACATGAATAGGCATATCAAAATAAGTTTGACTAAATAGTTGAAGCATGCATGTATATAGAACAAATCTAATATACATTTTAACCATGTAAACTTGTTTTGAATTTATCTATTCATGAAAACCAATATCGATTAAATCAAAAACCGAAAAACCAATAAACATGAAAACTTAAACAAGTGTGTGTGTTGTGAACTTGAGCATATAACACTATCTAGTCTTTACAAATGGATCAAAAAACAAAAACTAAACTATGTACCAAAGTCTTCTTGATGAACACCGTCTTCAAACCGACTCGATCCAAACCGTGATCCATCGAGCTTGACTCCAACGAGTGCTATATATGATCTTGATGCTCGGGCTCTTGAATCACCATGTGAGAAGCTCCAAAACATCTTTGTTGAAGCTAATCACCTACTAATATCTTGTTAAAGATCTGAAACTAAACATCACAAGATTATTAGTAAACATAACTACATGAGTTAATCATCATCAAAACTAGAGTGGAAGGCCTCTGGGCCAACATGATGTGCATAGTGTGTATATGTATGCCGTGGGTTATGTGCATGAACATGTAGAGCTTGTTTCTTTTGAAACAAGATTTTCAATTTAGAATGGTTAAATGCACAATTGCTCAAAGTTGAGCTCAAACAGTTAATTCTATTTTTTAAGACTTGATTCTCATTTTTATCAATTATAGCATGAAGAGCATGGCAAGAGTAAGAATCAACAATCTTTTTCTTTTGAAACAATTTTTCTTTTCAAAGAGTTATTTTCATCTAAAATAATTTCTTTTTTTTCCACCAAACTAATTTTAATTTTCAAAGAATTATTTTCTTCACAAATATCATTTAATTTAGAAGGCAAGGAAATATTCTCCGTTTTTAAAAATTCATTTTCTTTTGAAATGCATTCAAATTTATTTTTCAATCTTTTATTATTCTTTTTAAGAACATCATAATTTTCAAGAATTTGTTGACAAAATAAAGCAAGTTCATCATATGACATGTCAATATCCTCATCATGCTCGATTCAAAATTTACCTCAAGGGGGTTATCCCCTTGGACCATGTAGCATATGTTGGAAGCATCACTTCCATCATCCGAGTCACTCCCTGCATAGTATTGCTTTTATTTACCAAGGGAGACTAGAGTGTTCCACACTATAAAAGTCGAATCAAAATTAGCAACCCTAAATAAATATTCATCATTTAGGGTAGATCTTAAAGCATAAAGGGCTTTTACATTAGCCTCAAGGTTTTTGCCATTTAAACAATATAAATCTTTAATAGTAGCAAAATAAACATGAATACCTAGGGTTTTGAGGTACATTGAAATCTTAACCTTCCAAATTTGGATGTTAAGAATATCAAACATAGGAGGTGTCATGAAATTCATGTGTGTGTAAACAAATATTGTAATTAGCTAAAATGAGAATATTTAACTCAAGATTGTTAGACCCAAATCAAGAGCACCAAGCTCTGATACCACTTGTAGGTCACCTAGAGGGGGGTGAATAGGTGACTAGCTAATCTAATGATGAATAATGCGAAATTAAAAACTATTTAAGCAAACTAAAACTATCATGAAAAAGACACAAGATATAACACAAGAGTGTAGCCGAATTCCCGGTGAAGGGCTCTGGACTATCTCCTCTAGATTCCTAAGCAAATAACAGTTAAGCACAAGATATATCAAGCATATAAAGATATTAGCAAAGTAAGCATGCAAGATATAAACACAAGTGAGAGATAAAGAGAGCAATTGTAAACACGGGAGATTTGTTTTGAGGTTCGAGCACCCTTGTTCTACGTCCCCGCCTTCAACACTATGAAGGATTTTCACTAAAAATCGATCCCACCGGATCACTCGGTGCCGCAACACCTACAACGAGTTCATAGAACTCCTTAGACTCACTAGTCCCTCTTTTGTTCCCGCAAGAATAACACACGCAAGCACACTAGCTTGCCGAGGCCGCACTGTAAGTACACCTAGAGGGGCGTGAATAGGTGTACGGCTAATCTAATGAACAAAATGCTAAAATTAAAACTAAATTGCAAACACACTTCGTGTAACCAACGAGTGTAGCCGAATTCCTGGTGAAGGGCTCTGGACTAACTCCTCTTGATTCCCTGAATAAGAGTTGAGGCGCTATATGAAGCTCTCGTGGTTAAACACAAGTGAGGCACACACAAATAACACAAGCATATAAATGATATGGCAATATGATGCAATGCTCAAAGTAATAGAGAGAGTGTTAGAGTCAATGGATCAAACGCAAACACACGAATATATTTCGAGGTTTGAGCACACAGCTCTACGTCCCCGCCTTCACACAGAAGGATTTCCACTAACTTGTCCACACAGGACTCCCACACAGGGAACCTCCACTGAGGATTTGGGGCAAATACAATCGGGAGTACACAATTCCTCTCTCAATCGAATACAACCTCTCACTAGAGGCTTTGCACAAAGCCACCACAAATCAATCACCTCACACTTGAGGGATGGGCACAAAGCCAAACAACCAATCAACCTCTCACAAGAGGGATAGGGCACAAAGCCACCACTCCAAAATCAGCCTCTACACAAGAGGGATAACACAAAGTAGGAGGGTTTACAACTTAGTGATCAAAAGACCACAAACCAATTCTTTTCCACAAAAACAAAGATCCTATAGAGAGGATAGAATGATAAGCTCAAGTGTAGAAAAACAAAGTGTTTTGAACAAAGAAAATTACTTGGGAAATCTCCAAATAGGTATAGAATTTTAGACCAAAAACAAATTCCCAAAAAGACTATTTTCTTTGAAATAAAAACACTTTGAAAACAAATGAAGATCAAATCTTTGAAGCTCTAAAATTCTTTTTAAAACTTGTAATAAAACACTAGAGAAGCTCTGAAATTTTAGCTCTTGAAACTTGGTGAAAAACTTTCAAGGATTGGGGTATTTAAAAGCCCAATCAAAATCTGCCCGTTGGCAGCTGATTATGCCCAGAATGGCCTTCCAGTCGACCGGCCGGTCGACCGGTCAACGGTCAAAAATTTGACCGTTGAGCCTGCCGGTCGACCTCCCGGTCGACCGCACCCAGAACCAAAGAGCAACGACTCTCTGGCCGGTCGACCGCCCGGTGGACCGGGACAACCCGAGAGTGGGTTGCCTTTAGTCGGTCGACCGCTCGGTCGACCGGCCCAAAGGGCTGGCCTGCGTGCACGTTCTTGTGCACGTCGGTCTACCGGTCCGGTCGACCGACTCTGGGTCCGGTCGACCGCCAAAGCCTGGCAGAACAGTTTATAGGACTTGAAAACCGGGTTTTTATTATCCTATAAAATCCAATAAAAACTCTAAAAATCCACAAAAATAGTTTCAGTATAATGCTTTGATATACAAACATGTGTGAAAAAATTCAACATATATTTCAAACAATTTGAACCATTTTTGTGTTATGGAAATTTTACCGAAAAACAAAAATCCGTATTTTCCAAAACTAGGATTTTTGAAATGAAAAATCGTTTTGTCCAAAACTCATCCAAATACAAAAACATGATATTTAAACAACTTGAAGCATGTTGTATATGGATATAATCCAATATACATGAAAGATACATATATCAATGTTTTTGACTTAAAATCCAAAAATACGTTTTGTCAAAATACCAAAACTCAAAACTCATGAAATAGACTATCAAACTAAGTTTGTTTAAATAGTTGAAGCATACATGTATATAGAAAAAATCTAATATACATAAATCATGTAAACTTGTTGATTCAATCTATTCATGAAAACCAAGATCGGTTAAACCAAAACCGAAAACCAAAACATGAAACTTAAACAAGTGTATGTGTTGTGAACTTGAGCATATCACACTATCTAATCTTTACAAATGGATCTAAAACATAAACTAAACTATGTACCGAGGTCTTCTTGTAGAGCGCCGTCTCCAAGTCGACTCGATCCAAATCATGATCCACCGAGCTTGACTCCAATGAGTGCTAGATATGAACTTTGACGCTTGGGCTCTTGAATCACCATGTGAAAGCTTCAAAAACTCCTTTGTTGAAGCTGATCACCTACTAATATATTGGCTAAAGTATCTGAAACTAAATATCACAAGATTATTAGTAAACATAACTACATGAGTTAATCATCATCAAAACTAGAGTGGAAGTCCTCTGGGCCAACATTCTCCCCTTTTTGATGATGACAAAACTCTTGGAGTTATATATGCATGGATTAAAGTTAAGCTTCAAAAAAGCTCCCCCTTAACTCATGCATAGCAATAAACAATAAATATATGCAATGAATACTAAACATGAATATGCATAGACATTTATAAAATAATGAAATGAACATGCTTTTGATACCAAATAAAAAACATGCTCTTGATACCAATCATGAAATGCATCAACATGCATAAATCAATGAACTAAACACGCTCTTGATACCAAATAAATTATTTCTTCTTTTCATAAACATGTTCTTTTAAATAATGATCTTGATACCAATAAAAAAACAAACTATGTTTTGATACCAATATAAAAACTATGTTTTGATACTTATATCAACATAACATAAAAACAAACTCTCTTGATACCAATATAAAAATATGCACATAAAAACAAAACATGCATATAACTCAAATACTTCTCCCTCTTTTTGTCAATCATCAACAAATGGGTGAAGGAAAACAATAAAACATGTTCTTCCCCTTTTTGTCCGAAACAAAAAAAATACTTCAAGGGGTGAAATCAAAACAAACATGATACCAATTAAAAAATATATCAATGAAGTGCATCATGATACCAATTGTAAGTGAACAAATAGGTAAACCAACAAAAATTTTGAGAAATACCAATTGAAAGTAAACAAGGCATTGAAATCCAATCTTTAAGAAACAATTGAAATTTTGATACCAAAATGAAAGATGTAAACATATAGATAATCTTGATTACCAATTATAAGTAAACAAATAAAAAATCTTGATACTAATTGTAAAAATTAGTACCAATTGAAAATATTATACACTTTTTGATATCAATTTGAAAAACATAAACCAATTGTAAGATATTTTTCATTTTGAGCATATGATACCAAATTAAAATCAATATTAATTTTTTAATCATTTTTCATCATAAAGTGTGGGAGTAGAATACCAAAGGTAAACAAAATACCAATTGAAAGATGAAATACGAATTTTCTCCCCCTTTATGAAATACCCGAAAAAATTATGTATAAGCTTGTATAAGTACCAATTGAAAACATAATCAATTGAAATATGATAGTCTTTAAAGAAATCAAGCTTAGCATAACTAAAATTTGTACTCAAAGATATAGAGATATAGTAAGCACAAATAAATCATATATATGTATGAAAAAGTAGATACCAATCGAAATTGATACTATTTAAAAAGCATACATATATAAAAAAACATATATGAGTATACAAAAAGAATGTCAATATTGATACTAATTGAAAAGATCCAATGATACCAATTGAAATTATAATTAGAATCAAGTGTATAACTCATATTTTCTACCACCCATTTTTCAATAATAAGCATAGAAGGCATGGTCGCCCAACCAACCGCCCTTGGATGGGTAGGGGTTTTCAAAAATAAGTTTGAAAATATAGTATGTTTGAAAACTCTACCATATGAAGAATACCACAACTAGTTATATGAAAAATTTATAAACTAGCACGAAATCCTTCAAGTAAGGAATAAAATAAAAATATATTTCATGAAAAACATGTAGATCACATGATCACCAAATACTCAAAATCTATAAAGAACAAATTGTACTCATGAAAACAAAATCATGAGAAAACATTAAATAAAGTGAGTGTAAAAGTGTTATGTGAAACACATTATCATGAAACTAGGCAATCGAGCTCAAAATTCCTTAAAACATGAAACACAAGAAAATCATTAAAACTATAATCCTTCAAGGTATATGTATGTCATGTACAAACTAAAGTAACATACATATCCAAATATAAACGAGTCCACAAAAGTATATGCATGAAGGCAAGTGGCTCAAGGATGTATATGTATAACTAATAATTTAGACAAAATAGACATATACATGAAGTTAAACATAAACATGAAAACATGTACAAAATGAAATTACAAGTCAAAATGTATGAATCATCAAAAGTAGAATATACTAATACATCTAATTGGTACAAATGAGCATTTAAGCACAAGTATATAATAGTCTATTTGTAGCTCACTAGTTGTACAAGTATATATCCAAGTTTTAATGAAAACTAACATCCAAACAAGTAATCAAAACATGAAGCATAGAAATCAAAATAAAACTCATAAACATACATATGATCATTATGTAAATGTATATGCATTAGATCTATGATGTACATGATAGCTAAAACATGGAGAGAACACAAAATATGGGTTCGTATTAAACATGAGTGTCTCAAATACTAATCATGTATATCACTAATCTAAATAAACATGGCATATATCATACTAATCATGAAACATCAAAACATGTTAAAAACAATGATATGAAAAGCATGTAAACAATAAATGAGGAGTAAGAGATTGTTACCAAAACCGAAGAGGCACATCTCCTTATCTCCAAAATAAGGTGGTCCTCCCACCAAACTCCCTTGAAAGTGATGCATCCAAATAGTCCTCTTTTAGCTCGAAACGCATCCACCTCAAGGTACCATCACTCTCACGTCATGCGAGAGCCCACACCTACATCAAATAGCATAGGGGTGGTCTTTGGTACCCACACTCTTTTGGGTCCATGGGGGTTAGTTCCTTTCCTAACCGAAACAAATTTAGTTGCTAAATTTACATCATGTATCTTATCATAGCAAAATTTAGTAAGGTGGCCCTTACGTCCACAATGTGTACAAGTGTACACATGAGCATACATAGTGTTGTGTACATGAACGTGCGAAGCATGTGTATACCTTGATTTGTGTGCATGCATGGAAGGAACTTGTTTCTTTCGAAACATAGATTTCAAACGTGTATGGTTCAAAGCACAATGGCTCAAAGTGGAGCCCAAACAATCCATATTCTTCTTTAACAAGTTTATATCATTTTCAATGTTAGAAGAAGTGGAGCATGCAATAGATGAGCTAGACTGTGAAGCTACACTAGCATGTCAAACATGAGAGTCTATATCATTTTTCAATGATTTATTTTTATTTAAGCAAACTTCTAAATCTTTTGAAATAGAATCAATTTTGTTTTTCAAAGAAATATTTTTTTTACTACAAAATCAAGTTTTGAAGTTATACTCTCATTTTTCTTCAAAATATCATTGCAATCATTTCTATTTTTCAAAATATCATTTTCTTTTAGGGCAAGTTCAAGTTTAGATTTCAATGAATCCCTTTCATTAGAAATCTCCACTTTCTCTTGCAAAATCAAATCTAGTTTTGAACATAAATTCTTATTTTCTTTGTTAAGTTCAAAACTCTTCTTTTTCAAAAGATTATACTTTTCTAACAATTTTTCACAAACAATTAAAAGTTCTTCATTTAAGGCATTGGCATCAAATAATCATTACTAGAAGAACTAGCATCATCATCATCTAATTGAGTTTCCGATTATACCTCAAGGGCATCATTCCCTTGGACCATGTAGCATTGTTGCTCAGATTCTCCACTAGATTCATCCTCCGTTTGGATTGGCAATTGAAGTTTAGAGGAGGTCAACGTGTTCCACACGGTAAAGGCGGAATCACAGTTAGAAACAATCATAAGATATTCTTTATTAAGCGTGCTTCTAAGTGCCTCAAGGGCTTGTGCATTGGCCTCTATATGCTTGCTATTACCAAGATAGGATTTCTTGGTAGCGGCAAGGAAAACATGCAAGCCTAAGATTTTTAGGTACATGGACATCCTAAATTTTCACATGTCAATGTTGGAGACATCAAACATGGGAGGTGTCAAGCAATCCATGAGTGTGTGTAAACAATATAAGTGTACAAATGCAAATGATAGATTAGCAAACCAAGATCACACTCCTAGGTGGTTAAACCTAATATCAGGAGTATAGGCTCTGATACAAATTGTAAGTACACCTAGAGGGGGGGTGAATAGGCATACGGCTAATCTAATGAACAAAATACGGAAAATAAAACTAAATTGCAAACACACTTCGTGTAACCAACGAGTGTAGCCGAATTCTCGGTGAAGGGCTCTGGACTAACTCCTCTTGATTCCTCTGAATAAGAGTTGAGGCGCTATATGAAGCTCTCGTGGTTAAACACAAGTGAGGCGCACACAAACAACACAAGCATATAAATGATATGGCAATATGATGTTAGCCCAAAGGCCTTCCACTCTAGTTTTGATGATGATTAACTCATGTAGTTATGTGTACTAATAATCTTGTGTTATTTAATTTCAGATCATTAATCAAGTTATTAGTTGGTGATTAGCTTCAACAAGATGATTTGGAAGCTACCCACTTGATGATTCAAGAGCCCGAGCGACAAGATCATATATAGCACTCAAAGGAGTCAAGCTCGGTGAATCACGAAGTTTTGGATCGAGTCGGCTTGAAGACGGCGCTCTACAAGAAGACATCGGTACCATAGTTTTAGTTTTGTGTTTAGATCCAAATTGTAAAGATTAGAATAGTATGATAAGCTCAAGTTCACAACACACACGTTTCAGTTTTTGGTTTTCGGTTTTTGGTTTAACCGATCTTGGTTTGCATGAATAGATTTTATATCAAAACAAGTTTACATGGTTTAATGTATATTAGATTTGTTCTATATACATGCATGCTTCAACTACTTAGACAAACTTACTTTGATATACCTATTCATATGTTTTAGGTTTTGTGTTTTAACAAAACTTATTTTTGGAAGTAAGGACAAAAACATGGATATATATATTTCTTGTATATTGGATTATATCCATATGCAACATGCTTCAAAGTTGTTTAATATCATGTTTTTGTATTTGGAAGAGTTTTGGTAAAATCAGATTTTCATTTGGAAAATTCAAGTTTTAGAAAATACAGTTTTTGGTTTTTGTAAAAATGATAAGACAAAAAAATAGTCCATATTGATTGATATTTGAGCTAAACTTTTTGCCACATGTTTATATATCAATGCAAAATGATAAAACTATTTTTGGTGATTTTTAGAAGTGTTAAAAGATTTTTCAAAATATTTTTAAACTGTTTTTCTGACCCAGTTTTCTGTTCCAGGCTTCAACCAGTCGACTAGTCTTCTGACCAAGTCGACTTGGGATGAAGTCGGTCGACCGGGTCGGTCGACCGACGTGCACAGATCTGTGCACGTTTGGCAGACACAGGGACGGTCGACCGTCAGGGTCGATCAGGTCTGAGAGCAAAGCTCTCTGTTTGTTTAGGTCGACCTGGCGGTCGACCGGTTTCTGCCAACGGGCAAAAATTGACCGTTGGACAGTCGACCGGATTGTCGACCATTAGTTCTGTTTTGGCAGAAATTGCTGCCAACGGCTATATTTTTCTGGGGGCTATAAATACCCCATTGATAGCCTATTTTCTCTAAGATTTTTGGTGCGAATTTTTCCCTACTCTCTGGTGTTTTCACAGCAATCAAAAGAAGTTTTTGGACTTGAACTGAACAATCTATTTGGTGTTTTTGCTAGGGTTTGGAAAATCAAAGAAAAGGGTTTTTGGGAAAAGAGTTTTGATTCAACTTCTCTATCTTGGTTTCAGTTTTTCCCAAGGATTTTTCTTTGTGATTTTGATTTCCATTCCATTGGTTTTCTCCACACTTGAGCTAAAATCTACTATCTCTTCTATAGGATCTTTGTGTGGGAGAAGAAATTGTTTGTGGTTGTTGTTTAGACCACCAAGTTGTAAACCCAATCTTTTCTTGGCTTTGTGCCTTTGGGTTGTATCCCTCAAGTTGTGAGGTGATCCTTGTGTTTGCTTTGTGCTAATCCCTCAAGTTGTGAGGTGATTGTTTTGTTGGATTGGAGCTTACCTCAAGGAGGAGGTTGTGGCTGTAAAGAGAGGAGTTGGGTACTCCTTGTGAGAGTTCTTTGTGGACTAGCTAGTGGATTAGAAATCCTTCGTGTGTCGAAGGCGGGGATGTAGAGCTGGGTGCTCGAACCTCGAAACATATCTTGTTGTTTGCGCTTGATCCATTGACTCTCTCTCTATCTCTCTTTACTTTGTGCCTTGCAACTATTCATATTGTGCATTCATAATTGCTTGGCTTGGTTGTGTGTGCATCACTTGTTGATTGCACTTGAGTGTATTGCATTAAGTTTTTAAATTCCGCATTGAGTTCATAGATTAGCTATATCACCTATTCACCCCCCCTCTAGGTGATTTTTCAATTGGTATCAGAGCCTACGCTCCTGATATTTAGGTTTAACCACCTAGGAGTGAGATCTTGGTTTGCTAATCTTCATTTGCATTTTTCATTTGCACACATTTAGGTTGCTGTCATGGATAGCCCTCCTATGTTTGACCATATTAGACTTGATACTTAGAAGGCAAATATGAGTAGACATTTAAAAAGCCTAGGACATCTAGTTTATCAAGCCTCTACTCAAGAATCATTCCCTAATAGTAGCAAACATAAAAAGGCTAATGCATTAGCACTTAGAGCACTTAGAGCATCTCTTAGTGAACATCTTTTACCGGTGTTTGATCGTTATGACTCGGCTTTTGCAGTTTGGAGCTTATTGACGTCTCCCGAGCTTCCAAGGATTATCAACAAGATGAGGAGATCTATGAGAGAAAAGTCCGAAGAGCATTGCTTCATGGTCCAAGGGAATAACTCCCTTGAGGTACAATCGGACACTCAATTAGATGATAGCTCTAGTTCCTATTGCTATGCTTAGAAGTTCAATCTTTAAATTTGGAACTTGCTCAAAAGCTTGAAAATTTCTTGGAAAAACACAATCTTTTGAAAGAGGACAACCTTATTTGAAAAATGAATTAAAGGATTTATGTTCTAATTTTGAATTGATTTTGCAAGAAAAGGAAGAGATTGCAAGTGAACGTGACTCACTTAAATCTCAACTTGAACTTGTTTTAAAGGAAAATGAATTTTTGAAAAGCAAAAATGAGTGTGATGATGTTGTGAAAAACAATGAGATTTTATCTTCAAAATTGGATTTTACTTTTAACGATAACCTTTCTTTGAAAAATAAAATTGATTCTATCACTAAGGAACTTGATCTTATTTTAAAGAAAAATGAATCTTTGCAAAATGAGATTGATATTCATGTTTGTCATGCTAGTGTAGCTTCTTGTTCTAGCACACCTATTGCATGCTCCACTTTATCTTCTAATATTGAAAATGACATAAATGTTTTGAAGATGAGTGTTGATGGTTTGGGCTCCACTTTGAGCCAATGCACATTGAATCATACACGTTTGGAAACCTTGGTTCACAAGAAACAAGGTCCATCTTTTCATGTACACCCATCACGGCATACATATGCTCATCACGGACACAACCATAACATGTATGCTCATGTGTACACATGCACACATTGTGGTCGAAAAGGCCACCTTGCTAGATTTTGTTATGATCGTATTTATCATGAAAATTTAGCAACTAATTTTGTTTGGGTTAAAAAGGATACTAACCCCCGTGGACCCAAAAGAAAATGGGTACTAAAAACCACCTCCTTGACTTTTGATGTAGGTGGGAGCTCTCGCATCACGTGAGAGTATTGGTGCCTTGAGGTGGATGCGTTCCAAGCTTAAAGAGAACCATTTTGGATGCATCACTTTCAAGGGGATTTGGTGGGAGGACCACCGTGGTTTGGAGAACTAGAGATGCACCTTCATCGGTTTTGGTATCATTCTCTAACTCCCATTTTTATGCTTTTTCTCATGTTCATCAACTCATAGCATGTCTTGTTTTATTGTTCATTATGCTTATGTCATGTTGATTAGATTAGTGTTATACATGTTTAGTTACTTGAGATACCCATGTCTCATATGGATCTTATCTTTGTGTTCTCACCTTGTTTAGTACTATCATGTATGCCATAGATCTAATGTACATGCATATACATAATGATCATATGGATGCTTATGATGTTTTGTTTTAATGACTCATGTTTTATTGTTTCATGATTAGTATGATATTTGCCATGTTTATTAGACTTATGCTTTACATGATTAGTTATTGAGACACCCATGTTTAGTATGGACCCATATTTTGTGTTCTCTTTATGTTTTAGCTATCATGTTAATCATAGATCTAATGCACATGTTTTTGTCATGCTAATCATATGGTTGACTATGACTTTTTGTTTAATAATTCATGTTTTTGATTATCATGATCATGTTGATTGTTGACCCGTTTTATGCTACATGTTTTGATTACTTGTTTAGATGTTAGTTTTTATTAAGACTAGGAGTTATACTTGTACATATAGTGGGCCACAAATAAATCTTTATATATGTTTGTGCTTGGATGCCTATTTGTACCCATTAGATGTTCTAGTATAGTCTAGTTTTGATGATTCATGCATTCTAACTTGTATTCCCTATTTTGGATTTGTTTTTGTGATCATGTCTTTTAACTTCATGTATATGTCCATCTTGTCTAAACTATTGATTATACATATATATCCTTTGAGCCACGTGCCTTCATACATATACTTTTGTGGACTCATTGTGTTTAGGATATGTATGTATACTTTAGTTTGTACATGACATACATATGCCTTGAAGTTTAAATCGTTTGGATGAATTTCATGTTTGCTAGATGATTTCACATTTATGATGAATTTCATGTTTTTAAGATGATTTCAATTGGTGATTTCACATCTGAGATGAATTTCATGTTTTCAATATTAAGCTTGATTGTCCATTTTCATGTTGATATGTTTCTCACAACACTTGTACACTCACCCTATTTAATGTTTTCTCATGACTTAGTTTTCATGAGTACAAATTATGCAATATAGATTTTGAGTGTCTTAGTGCCATGTGGTTTACATGTGTCTTCATGAAAAATATTTTTGTTATTCCTTGTTTGAAGGATCTCGTACTAGTTGATTCATATAACTAGTTGTGATATTCTTCCTTGGTAGTAGTTTCAAACATACTATATTTGCAAACCTATTTTTGAAAACCCCTACCATCAAAGGGCGGTTGGATGGGAGATCATGCTCATGTATGCTTTATAGTGAAAATCATAGTAAACTTGAACATGAAATGGGTGGTAGGTTATATAAGATATACACTTGATCCTATTGTTGTTTCAATTGGTATCATTGGATTCTTTCAATTGGTATCAATAATTGACATTTCTTGTATACTCATATATTTTTGTGTATGTATGCTTACTTTTCATAGAGTATCAATTTCAATTGGTATCTACTTTTCATACATATATATGTTTTATTTGTGCTTATTATATCCCTATATCTTTGAGTACAAGATTTTGATTATGATAAGCTTGAGTTTCAACTTTGTTTCAATTGAGTTAGCTTTCAATTGGTATCTTATTTCGAGCCTTATCATAGTTTTAATTGGTATTTCTTAAAGGAGGAGAAAATCTTATATCTCATCTTTCAATTGGTATTTTGTATTCCACTCCCCTGCTTTATGATAGAAAATGATAGTTTAAATTTGATATCATATGATTAAAAAGAGTAATAATTTCAATTGGTAATAAGATTTATGTTTAGAAATTCAAAATTTGTAATATTTAATTGCAATTGGCATCAAGATTGTTTATGTACAATTGGTATGATATTTGTTTACTTATCAATTGGTATCAAGATTTTTGTTTTTCAATTGGTATAGTTTCACTTTTAAATTGGTATCTATATGCACTTCATTGACACATTTTTTAATTGGTATCATATTTGATTTGACCCCTAATTAATATTGTTTTTGTTTTAGACAAAAAGGGGGAGCATATTTTGTTTTTGAAATATCCCTTTATTGATTCTTTGTTTTTGAACAAAAAAAGGGAAGAAGAATATGTTTTTATTAGTTTTGTTTTGTTTTTAACCCCTTTGTTGATGATTGACAAAAAGGGGGAGAAGAATTTGAGTTTATATGCATGTTTGTATGCATGTGTTATGTTTTTATTAAGTTCAATTGGTATCCAAAGCATTATTTAAAGAACATGTTTAGTTTTGGTATCAAGAGCTTGTATAAGAGATCATTAGTTTTGTTTTACATATATGAAGTTTAATTGGTATCAAGAGCATGTTTATTTGTTTTTGTTGATTGGTATCTAGAGCGTGTTTATTTGTTTTTGAAAATTTCATTGGCATCTTTCATTGGTATCTAGAGCCATTTATTGTTTTATGAATATCTATGCATGTTTCATGTTTAGTATTCATTGCATATATTTGTTGTTTATCCCTATGCATGAGTTAAGGGGGAGCTTCTTTGAAGCCTAACTTTAATCCATGCATATATAACTCCATGAGTTTTGTCATCATCAAAAAGGGGGAGATTGTTGGCCCAAAGGCCTTCCACTCTAGTTTTGATGATGATTAACTCATGTAGTTATGTGTACTAATAATCTTGTGTTATTTAGTTTCAGATCATTAATCAAGTTATTAGTTGGTGATTAGCTTCAACAAGATGATTTGGAAGCTACCCACTTGATGATTCAAGAGCCCGAGCGACAAGATCATATATAGCACTCAAAGGAGTCAAGCTCGGTGAATCACGAAGTTTTGGATCGAGTCGGCTTGAAGACGGCGCTCTACAAGAAGACATCGGTACCATAGTTTTAGTTTTGTGTTTAGATCCAAATTGTAAAGATTATAATAGTATGATAAGCTCAAGTTCACAACACACACGTTTCAGTTTTTGGTTTTCGGTTTTTGGTTTAACCGATCTTTGTTTGCATGAATAGATTTTATATCAAAACAAGTTTACATGGTTTAATGTATATTAGATTTGTTCTATATAAATGCATGCTTCAACTACTTAGACAAACTTACTTTGATATACCTATTCATATGTTTTAGGTTTTGTTTTAACAAAACTTATTTTTGGAAGTAAGGACAAAAACATGGATATATATATATTTCTTGTATATTGGATTATATCCATATGCAACATGCTTCAAAGTTGTTTAATATCATGTTTTTGTATTTGGAAGAGTTTTGGTAAAATCAGATTTTCATTTGGAAAATTTAAGTTTAGAAAATACAGTTTTTGGTAAAAATGATAAGACACAAAAATAGTCCATATTGATTGATATTTGAGCTAAACTTTTTGCCACATGTTTATATATCAATGCAAAATTATAAAACTATTTTTGGTGATTTTTAGAAGTGTTAAAAGATTTTTCAAAAGATTTTTAAACTATTTTTCTGACCCAGTTTTCTGTTCAGCTTCAACCAGTCGACTAGTCTTCTGACCAAGTCGACTTGGGATGAAGTCGGTCGACCGGGTCGGTCGACCGACGTGCACAGATCTGTGCACGTTTGGCAGACACAGGGACGGTCGACCGTCAGGGTCGACCGGGTCTGAGAGCAGAGCTCTCTGTTTGTTTGGGTCGACCGGGCGGTCGACCGGTTTCTGCCAACGGGCAAAAATTGTCCGTTTGGACGGTCGACCGTTAGTTCTGTTTTGGCAGAAATTGCTGCCAACAGCTATATTTTTCTGGGGGCTATAAATACCCCATTGATAGCCTGTTTTCTCTAAGATTTTTGGTGCGAATTTTTTCCTACTCTCTTGTGTTTTCACAGCAATCAAAAGAAGTTTTTGGACTTGAATTGAACAATATATTTGGTGTTTTTGCTAGGGTTTGGAAAATCAAAGAAAAGGGTTTTTGGGAAAGAGTTTTGATTCAACTTCTCTATCTTGGTTTCAGTTTTTCCCAAGGATTTTTCTTTGTGATTTTGATTTCCATTCCATTGGTTTTCTCCACACTTGAGCTAAAATCTACTATCTCTTCTATAGGATCTTTGTGTGGGAGAAGAAATTGTTTGTGGTTGTTGTTTAGACCACCAAGTTGTAAACCCAATCTTTTCTTGGCTTTGTGCCTTTGGGTTGTATCCCTCAAGTTGTGAGGTGATCCTTGTGTTTGCTTTGTGCTAATCCCTCAAGTTGTGAGGTGATTGTTTTGTTGGATTGGAGCTTACCTCAAGGAGGAGGTTGTGGTTGTAAAGAGAGGAGTTGGGTACTCCTTGTGAGAGTTCTTTGTGGACTAGCTAGTGGATTAGAAATCCTTCGTGTGTCGAAGGCGGGGATGTAGAGCTGGGTGCTCGAACCTCGAAACATATCTTGTTGTTTGCGCTTGATCCATTGACTCTCTCTCTCTATCTCTCTCTTTACTTTGTGCCTTACAACTATTCATATTGTGCATTCATAATTGCTTGGCTTGGTTGTGTGTGCATCACTTGTTGATTGCACTTGAGTGTAATGCATTAAGTTTTTAAATTCCGCATTGAGTTCATATATTAGCTATATCACCTATTCACCCCCCCTCTAGGTGATTTTTCATATGATGCAATGCTCAAAGTAATAGAGAGAGTGTTAGAGTCAATGGATGAAACGCAAACACACGAATATGTTTCGAGGTTCGAGCACACAGCTCTACGTCCCCGCCTTCACACAGAAGGATTTTCACTAACTTGTCCACACAGGACTCCCACACAGGGAACCTCCACTGAGGATTTGGGGCAAATACAACCGGTAGTACACAACTCCTCTCTCAACCGAATACAACCTCTCACTAGAGGCTAGGTACAAAGCCACCATAAATCAATCACCTCACACTTGAGGGATGGGCACAACGCCAAACAACCAATCAAGCTCTCACTAGAGGATAGGGCACAAAGGCACCACTCTAAAATCAACCTCAACATAAGAGGGATAACACAAAGTAGGAGGGTTTACAACTTAGTGATCAAAAGACCACAAACCAATTCTTTTCCACAAAAACAAAGATCCTATAGAGAGGATAGAATGATAAGCTCAAGTGTGAAAAAACAAAGTGTTTTGAACAAAGAAAATCACTTGGGAAATCTCCAAATAGGTATAGAATTTTAGACCAAAAATAAATTCCCAAAAAGACTATTTTCTTTGAAATAAAGACACTTTGAAAACAAATGAAGATCAAATCTTTGAAGCTCTAAAACTCTTTTTAAAACTTGTAATAAAACACTAGAGAAGCTCTGAAATTTTGGCTCTTGAAACTTGGTGAAAAATTTTCAAGGATTGGGGTATTTATAAGCCCAATCAAAATCTGCCTGTTGGCAGCTGACTAGGCCTAGAATGGCCTTCCAGTCGACCGGTCAACGGTCAAAAATTTGACCGTTGAGCTTGCCGGTCGACCGCACGGTCGACCGCGCCCACAACCAGAGAGCAACGGCTCACTGGCTGGTCGACCGCCCGGTCGACCGGGACAACCCTGGAGTGGGTTGCCTTCAGTCGGTCGACCGGCCCAAAAGGCTGGCCTGCGTGCACGTTCTTGTGCATATCAGTCGACCGGTCCGGTCGACCGACTATGGGTCCGGTCGATCGGTCCGGTCGACCGCCAGAGCTTGCCAGAACAGTTTATAGGACTTGAAAACTGGGTTTTTATTATCCTATAAAATCCCATAAAAACTCTAAAAATTTACAAAAATAGTTTCAGTATAATACTTTGATATACAAACATGTGTGAAAAAATTCAACACATATTTCAAACAATTTGAACCATTTTTGTGTTATGAAAATTTTGCTGAAAAACAAAAATCCGTATTTTCCAAAACTAAGATTTTTGAAATGAAAAATCGTTTTGTCCAAAACTCATCCAAATACAAAAACATGATATTTAAACAACTGAAGCATGTTGTATATGGATATAATCCAATATACATGAAAGATACATATATCAATGTTTTTGACTTAAAATCCAAAAATACGTTTTGTCTAAATACCAAAACTCAAAACTCATGAAATAGACTATCAAACTAAGTTTGTTTAAATAGTTGAAGCATACATGTTTATAGAACAAATCTAATATACATAAAATTATGTAAACTTGTTGATTCAATCTATTCATGAAAATCAAGATCGGTTAAACCAAAACCGAAAACCAAAATATAAAACTTAAACAAGTGTGTGTGTTGTGAACTTGAGCATATCACACTATCTAATCTTTACAAATGGATCTAAAACACAAACTAAACTATGTACCGAGATCTTCTTGTAGAGCGCCGTCTCCAAGTCGACTCGATCCAAACCGTGATCCACCGAGCTTGACTCCAATGAGTGCTAGATATGAACTTTGACGCTCGGGCTCTTGAATCACCATGTGAAAGCTTCAAAAACTCCTTTGTTGAAGCTGATCACCTACTAATATCTTGGCTAAAGTATCTGAAACTAAACATCACAAAATTATTAGTAAACATAACTACATGAATTAATCATCATCAAAACTAGAGTGGAAGGCCTCTGGGCCGACACGCACCTCTTACAACTCCTCCAACCATACATCAGAACACTTGGTGATCGCTTCACTTGATGTCCACAAACACTTCTCACCGAGGCCACCACCTCTACAACACCTCACACTACAAAGATGTAAATTTGTGATCACTTCTCTTCATCACAAAAATAACTCTCACAACAAAGCTCTTATAGGATGGATTTAGAAATGGAAAGCTCAAGCATGTGTGAGAAAAACTAGGATAGAGATGTGGTGAAAAACTCAAAAAATAACTTTTGAAAACACTCTTGAAAAACTCTCCTTTTGATATGAAAATATTAGCTCTAACACAAGTGGAGAAAACCTCTACAAGAGATGGGAAAAACTAGCTTGAAAACCATTTCAAATCTTATGAAAACAGCCCAAGGGAACCCCATTTTATAGGCTCCCAAAAACTAGCCGTTGCAGGCCAAATCAGCAGCCGATGCTGCTGTCGGTCGACCGGCCGTTCGGCCGAGCAACGGTCAAATTTTCGACCATTACAGCCTGTCGGTCGACCGTGCGATCAACCGATACAAGGCTTTGAACTATCGGTCGACGGCCCGATCGACCGAGGCCAGATCCAGAGAGCAAAGCTCTCTGGATGGTCGACCGGGGCCTTAGCGGTCGATCGCCCGGTCGATCGGCTCTCAAATCAAAAATGGTTGTGCACATCGGTCGACCGCCTGGTCGACCGTCAGAAGACCTGGTCAGTCATTTTTAGGGATTAAAACTTTGCTTTATATTTTCTTATAAAATCCCATAAAATCACTAAAAATGTACAAAAATGAGTTCTTTGAAATTCTTTGAAGTATAAATATGTGTGATAAAAAATCAACACATATTATAAATATTTTGAACCATTTTTGTAATATAGAAATTTTGCCTTAAACAAAAATATGTATTTTTCAAAAATAATCTCCAAATTGAAAAATATTTTTTCTAAAACTTCTCCAAATACAAAAAATAAGATATTTTAAATACTTTTGAAGCTTAGTGTGCATGGATATGATCCACTACACATATGAGATGAAATATCTATGTTTTTGACATTAAGCTCTAAAATAAGTTTTGATAAATTCAAAACGATATTTTTCTAAACACAAAACTATCTTATGAAAACACATATAAATTTTGTGTGTGTGTATATGAACTTGTGCAATCACCAACTAATCTATCCTTTATATTTTATCTAAAAATAAATCTTGACACTTACAAAACTCGACACAAGTCTTATTGAAAATCTTCTTTTGAAAATCTTCTTCTCCTTCTTGACTTGGTCCAAACCTTGATTCAATGAGCTAGACTCCTCTTGAGTACTTGATGCGATCTTGATGCGCGAGCTCTTGAATCAACATGTGCTAGCTCCAAAACTTGACTTCAAATCATTTGTTGAAGCTAAACACCTACAAGATCTTGATCAAATATCTGAGACTAAATAAATACATGATCATTAGTACTATAACTACATGAGTTAATCATCATTTAAATTAGAGTAATGGGCCTTTGGGCCAATAAAAAGATGTTAAGCTCCCTGTGCTTATAAGCAATACAAACCAAAATAAAATTTTCTATCAATAAAATATTTTTTTTATATATACCAATTGAAAGAAAAATAATTTTTTACCAATTGATATCCATAGAAATAAATGATCCCAATTGAAAGTAAATTTTAAATCAATTTTTTTTAGATCAATACTAAAATCATTTTGCAATATAGATACCAATTTGAGAATAATATCAATTGCAGGTGATTGATGCCAATATTGAAAATATTAGCGTTTTTCAAAATAAAATATTTTTCTTCATAAAGAGTGGGAGTAAGATACTAATTGAAAATAAATACAATTAAAAGATAAATCAAGAATTTTTCTCTTGTTTGTGAAATACCATTAAAACTAATGCATAAGCTTGTAAAGATACCAATTACCATTAAGAATATGAATAAAGCTTAGCATGAAATCAATTTGTGCTATAAAAATATGTATAAAATTTTTAAATTGAGCACAAGAAATCATATATATATATATGTATGATCAATTTAATACCAATTGAAATATGATGCATATATATAGAAAATATGAGTATACAAAAATGGGATATCCTTGAAATCATGTATAACTCATAACTATCTACCCTTATCATGCACATGTTAAAGAGATATTCAATAAGGCACACACAACATGGTCACCCGACCAACCGCCCTTAGAGGTAGGGGTTTTCAAAATAAGATAAATAATTTTAGTATGGTTTGAAAACTCTATCAATTGAAGAATATGAAACTAGTTTTAAGATAATTTTGAAAACTTGTACAAAATCCTTCAAGTAAAGAATAAAACATAATTGTATCCATAAAATATGAAAATTACACGAGAATCGATACCCAAAAATTTATAAAGAACATAGATCTTCATGAATCCAAAAATCATGAGTAAACACAAAATATATCAAGTGCACAAAGATCATGTAATAAGCATAATCATGGAGATAAGACAATAAAGCTCAATCAAAATTCCTTTATCATAAACATGAAAATTATAAAAATTCAATTTTTATCAAAACAAAACAAATTTCAAGGTATATGTATGTTTTGTCAAAAATAAAATACATATACATATCCAAACATGAAATGAGTCCACAAAAATAGTATATGGCACGTAATATAAGTGTCTCAAGAATAGAACATGTATATCATATAGTTTTGGTCAAATTTACATATACATGAAGCTAAATATATTTTATGAAAATATGTACAAAAATAGGGAATACAAGTGTAAATGCAAGAATCATCAGAATCATATTATACAAATACATCTAATGAGTATACATGAGCAATGAGGCACCCGAACATAAGAATCAAGTGTAACTTACTGATTGTATAAATATAAAAATAAGTTTTGATAAAAATTACATCTAAACATGTAATCAAAACATGAAGCACAAAAACATCAAAAACAAAAGTGATCATTAGAGTAAATGCAAATGCCATTTCAACAATAATATGCATATATATCTAAATCGTAGTGAGAACACAAAAGAAATAAATTTATATGAATATGAGTGTAACTCAAATACTATATATGTATATCACAAGTCTAATAAATATTGCATTTAAATACAATGAACATAAAAAACCAAGATATGCTAAAAATTATTAATAAGAAAGTATGCAAACATAAATAAGGAGTTAGAGATAGTTACCAAAGCAAATGAACTAATCTCTATATCTCTAAACTATGGTAGTCCTCCTACCAAAACTCCTTTGATAATGATGTATCAATGTTGTAGCATTGAGCTTAAACGCATCCTCCACTAAGGCACCAATACACTCACGTCTTGTGAGAGCCCACACCTATATCAAATATAATAGGGGCGGTTCTTGGTACTCAAACTTTCTTGGGTTTATGGGGGTTAGCATCTTTCCTTCCTAAACATGTTAATTTACAAAATTTAAATCATTTAACCTATCATAACAAAATTTTACAAGATGGCCCGTGCGACCATAATGTGTACATGTGTACACTCTAGCATACCAGGTGTCATGTGTGTGAACATGATGAGCATGTATATGCCGTGATTTGTGTGAATGAATATGTGGAGCATAATTCTTTTAAAACGTGGATTCCAATCTTGTGTGGTACATGGCACATTGGCTCAAAGTGGAACCCAAATAATCTACACTCTTCTTTAAATCATGTATATCATCATCAATTTTGGAAGAAGATATGGAGCATAAAATATGTTTATCCTAAGATGATGAAGCAATAGAATCATGACAAACATGAGCATCAAATTATTTTTCAAAGAAACTTTTTCTAAAGAAATGCTTTCTAGTTCATTAGAAATTAAAATATTTTTATTTTTCAAATAATCATTCTCTTTTAAAACAAAATCATGTTTTGAAGATAAAACCTCATTTTCTTCAAAACATGATCTAAATCATTTTTATTTTTCAAAATCTCATTTTCTTTTAAAACAAGATCGAGTTGGGTTTTCAAGGAATCATTTTCACTTGAAATCTTAACCCTCTCTTGTAAAACCATATTAAATTTTGAAAATAAGTTCTCATTTTCTTTCCTTAAATGAAAACTCTTATTTTTTCAAAACCTTATACTTCGAAAGCAATTTTTCACAAAACTCAGAAAGCTCTTCATTCAATGCATGTGCATTCATACTATCATGATCATTAGAAGAGCTAGCACAATCATCTAGATGAGTATCTGAATTTACCTCAAGGGAGTCAATTCCTTGGACCATGTAGCATGCTTACTCAGACTCATCCACTACTACTTCTCTATCCACATTGTTTGAAGCTTGTTCCTTGAGAGAGCTCAATGTGTTCCACACTACAAAAGTGGAATCACAATGAGAAACCATAGATAAATAATTTTTGCTTAGTGATTTTCTAAGTGCAATCAATGCTTGTGCATTACCCTCAATATACTTGCCATTATTAATATAAGAACTTTTAGTAGTAGTAAGATAAACATGCAATCCTAATGCTTTTAAATGTGCACTAATCATAAACTTTAACAAATCAATGTTAGATGCATCATAAGTGGGTGGTGCAGGATAATCCATGAGTGTATATAAGTATGTATGCAAAATAAATATTAGATTAGCAAATGAGGATATCACTCCTAAGTGGTTAAACCGAATATCATGAGCGCCACCTCTGATACTAATTGAAAGTACACCTAGAGGGGGAATAGGTGTACTAGCTAATCTAGGACAAATGATGGGAAATTAAAAACTTTAATCGCTAATACACTATATGTTACCAAGAGCGAGTCCGAATTCCCCATGAAAGGCTCTGAAACTTCTCCTCATGATTCCTCTAAACTAAGAGTTGAGGAGCTTCAATAGCTCTCTTAGTTGAGCACAAGTATGGGCACACAAACAATACCAAACATGTTTATATAAGCAATGAAAAGCAGTGCAAGATACATAGTAGAGTTAGAAAGTTAGAAGATCAAACGCAAACGCCGAGATATGTTTCGAGGTTCAAGCCACTGCTCTACGTCCCAGCCTTCACACAGAAGGATTTTCTCTATGTCCACACATGACCTTTCACAAAATGACCTCCACTGAGAAATTACAAATACAATCCGAGAGTATACAACTCCACTCTCTAAATCACAATCACCTCTACACAAGAGGGAAGGCACAAAGCCAAGCATAAAGTAAAAGAGAAATACAACTTGGTGATCACAAGGATCACAAGCAACTCTTGGTGATCTTGAAAGAGATCACAAATAATTTTCTAACAAAATAAAGATTATAAAGAATAGATTTAAAGTGATTAGCTCAAGTATGTAAGTAAAACAAAATTTTTGAAAAGAAAACACGAAGAAAAACTCATGGGAAAATCTCTTTATAGATGAAGAATTGAAAACTCTAAACTTAATTTCGCAAAACTTTGTTTGCTTTAATTTTTAAAAAACTTTGAAGCAAATAAAGAATAAGAATTTTGACCCAAAAACTTCTTTCAAAAACTTGTTGAAAACACTTGAGAAGTAGAGAAATTTTGCTCTTAAAATTCTTGTAGAAAACTGGCCTCAAAGCTCATATTTATAGGGCCTAAAAAAATATAGTTGTTGGGGTCAACAACTGCCCAGAATGACCTGCCAGTTGACCGCCTGGTTAACCAGCCAACGGTCAAATTTTTGACTGTTTGAGGCTATCGGTCGATCACCCGATCAACCGCCCCTAGGCAATCAGCCTATCGGTCGACCGCTCGGTCGACCGGGACCAACCCGAGAGTTAGGTTGATCCGGTCGGTGGCAAAGGGTTGTGCACATCCTTGTGCACATTCGGTCGACCGCCAGTAGCCCAAATCTGGGATTTATAGGATTGAAAATGCTATCTTGAAAATACCTATAAATTCTCATAAAACTCCATAAATTTCACAAAAATAAGTTCATATAATTATTTGAAGCACAAATATATGTGACACATATTATAAATAATCTGAACTATTTTTGAGGCTTAGAAATTTAAACTTAAATCGAAAACTGTATTTTTCAAAAACTTAGATTTTGAAATGAAAATTCATTTTCTACAAAACTTGTATAAATGAAAAATAAGATATTGAAACACATTTGAAGTATAGAGTGTATGGATAGAATCTAATATACATTGTAAATGATATATCTTTGTTTTTGATAATAAATTTCAAACTAAGTTTTTATTAACACAAAACTTTAAACACATAACTAGATATACATATGGGTGAAATTCACCATATATATAAACCATGTAAACTTGTTTTGATTCTATCTATTCATGAAACCAAAATATATATTCTTAAAAACACAGGCGATTAAACCAAAACCAAAAATTATTTAAACTTTTGTATGTGTGTGTGTACTTAAGCATATCAAAACTAAACTATCCTTACACAAGATCTAAACACTAAACTAAACAAACTTAGATACAAGTCTTCTTCTCCAAGTCGACTTGATCCAAACACGATCCATGAGCTTAACTCCACTTGAGTACTAGATGTGATCTTGACGCGCGAGTTCTTGAATCAATAGGTGCTAGCTTCAAAACTTGACTTTGAATCCTTTGTTGAAGTTAAACACCTACTAAGATCTTGAACAATATCTGATACTATATAAACATAAGATCATTAGTAACTTAACTTCATAAGTTAGTCATCATTAAAAACTAAGGTAAAGGGCCTTTGAGCTAATAATTTTTGCTTGGTATTGTATAGGCCACCATAAATTCAAGAAAGAAAAAAAGGTGATTAAAGAAGTCTAAAAGTTTAAAAGAGGCCCATGAGCCCATCAATCCCAAGTAATTCAAAGATAATCATACCCTAATTTAGAGATAAAAGAGACAATCAATTAAAATCAAGTTGCTTGAGCTCCAAGTCAACAATAAAGAAGGAGAATTCAAATTTAAACTCGAATTTTTAGATAACTTGTTTCCTTATTTGTCTAGGAAATAAGATTATTTTAAATTTCAGAGATCAAACGAAGATTCTGAGGATATATCCCTATATGGACGGACGAGATGAAGCCAGAACCCAAAGACACAGAGCCCCCAGCTTTGTCGCGTTTTCTCCAGGAAAGCTGTAAAAACGCGACTATCTTCTAGCTGCATGCGTGGCGGTTGGGTGTCTCTGTTCGACTAGGACTCTACCATCTATTTTCCTTATAAATAGAGAGGTAGAGCCAAAGAGAGGGAGCATCACAGAAAATCTAAGTTTAGGCTTCCTTTAGTTTTCTATTTCTTTCCGAATTTTGTTTGTATTTTCTAAGTTTTAAAAACAAGAAGAAAATTTTGTAAGGAAAAGAAGCTTTTATATTTGATGGTGACAACATCAAATAAAGGTTCTTTATTTTTCCATCTTCCTATTATTAATTATTTGTTTTCTTCTTTATTTACTTCTTTGTTATTTCATGCAATCTTCTTCATATAATATGCTTAGTTTAGATTACACCATGAGTAATTAAATCCTTTTTTCATGACTGGCTAATATCACCACCATGAAGCTATAGTATTAAATAGATAACGCAATTAAATTCTATACATGCTTTAACCCTAAATTTATCTTGAAGGCACATGATGATCGTAATTATGCCGACTATTTGCTAGTACTCTTTAACTATTTTCTTTATCTATGCTTGACAATTGTCTTGATATTTTAATATTAAATTTTAATTAGTGCTATTTCAATTAGAATCTTATTATTTGTCTTATATGTTTTACTTGAATCCTAGGGTAGATTATCATATTTAGATTTTAGTGTGAAGGTAATCATTAGTTGATATTATTAATTTATGGTGGTAGATTATTAGTAGGTTATGATCCTTCTTTACATTGATCAAAACCAACCTCTTTTTCAACCTAACCTTTTTTTTTAAGTTCTTCAAACAAAAGAAGAAAGTGTATGGAAACAAGCATACTGAAATGCTTCTATCACATCTCTCCCTGAGGTTGGACCCGTATAGTCCTCGCTACGCAGTTAAATTGCGAAGAGTTCAGAGCCATCCTACATCAGATAATACTTTTCATATTTTCTATTTTCTTAGCAATCAGTAACGAGCATTCACTGTGCGTCATGCGCGCAGACCTCTGGGCTTGTCAACTCAGAATTTCTATCAAGGGCAATGCAGGCATTACGAAAATACACTTGCATACGTGTTGTCTTTGGTTGGGGACAGGGACCCGGAGTGGGTGAAACCTTGGTCAAGGAGTTTTTTCACTTTTGTTGCAAACTATGAAGACTTTCTCACCCGATAGTTTAGCAACAAGGGGCCTAAAGACCATTTTCCCAAAAAAAAAAATAACAACACAACATTAGGAAGACAGGGATCTTTTCCAGCAAACAATACAACTCCTAGAAGGAAAAAAAAAGAGAAAATGAAAGGAGAAAAGAATTACAACTCTCAGTTTAACAGTAGAATAACAGCAAAACAGTATATCATGGAGAAAATAGGGTGTGGCTGAAAAAGAAGAACTTGCGCAATTCGGACAGGTCCTGATAAGATCTCATCGGAGACGATAGATCCCAAACTTCTTTAAATACATTAACTGCAAGATCATAAGAGATGATCTTTCCGGGCATGTTAAGGAGCAGTATCCCTCCTCGTCCTCCTTTCTCCTCTCCTCCTCGGACAACAAGAACAAGAACAGGCGCAAATCCCAGATAATTTCTCGCAGCACATCTAATATTGTCCGTTACCCCGTCGGTCCAGATCGACCGTTCTTGCGTCTCCGGATACAAATCCTTCGCAGATTCTAAATCCACTTTGGCCAGGATTGACCACTGGGAACACTGTGGATCCATCTCTAAAATGTGAAATACCTCGGACCTTTCATCATCAGACCTCGCAAACATCTGAAGCTTCTCTCCTGATTTTCCCATGTATACCACTTTCGAGTACTCGGGTGCTTCTGGTGGCATCAGCAACTTCTTGATGCACTCTCCCTCTGGGTCAAATGAAAGAAAACATATCTCACCTGCCAATATCAGAGCACTGTTCCAATAGACACTCTCCCTCTTAACAGCGTGAAGGCCTCCAAGTTCTTCTATCGGCTTCTTGTCCACTGAGAGCATCCATGAGCGGGTCTGAGATGAATAGATGTGGATTTGGCACCATATGCTGACAACTTTGTAATGCGGGGACTTTGAGGGGTCGAAGATGAGGCTGAGGTTGCAGTCCACTTCTTTTGGTACAGGAAGTTCGACGAATTCTCTGGTGGTGGGGTTGCAAACATAGTATGCAGGCCTCTGAGCCCGTCTTTTTGTGGCTCGGTAGCAGATGATGAGGCCGTTGCAGGAGGACTCGATGGACATCCGGTCTTCATCAACCGCGGCTGGGATGAAGGAGAGAGTGGGATCCGGAAGTGCATGAGGATTTCCGTTTAGGGGGAAGTACTTGGCGCCATTGATATGATCACACAACAAGAAACCAGAGGGGGACGGGCGGGGATTGCGAGCAGAGTGATGCTGGATGAAGCGGGGACTGGATGTGAGGGAGAGCCATCGCTTGCAAACGCAGCGAAGTCTTACAATCTCCTTTGCTGAAAGTCGGGTGAGTATCTGTTGTATACTAGTCTACGGACTAATATACTATAATCTAAAATTTTAAGTGGAGAATGGATCTTATTCAACTTTTTTTTTCTTTGCTTGCTTGCTTAAAAAAAACAAAGAGATACACTAGCCTTTTATAGGCAAAATACATATATGATGATGACTCTTCATTCCTTCTAATTGAAGATGATGATTTTTTATTTCTCTCAATTGATGATGACTCCTAATTAAAGATGATGACTCTTCATTCCTTCTAATTGAAGATGATGACTCTTTATTTTTCTCAATTGATGATGATTCCAAATTGATGATGATGACTCTTCATTCCTTCTAATTGAAGATGGTGACTGTTTATTTCTCTCTATTGATGATGACTCCAAATTGATGATGATGACTCTTCATTCCTTCTAATTTAAGATGATGACTCTTTATTTCTTATGATCTCTTCTTCTTCCAAAATTAATGTCATAAAAACATTTTTATTTGATATTCCAACACACCCCCTCAAATAAAAATGTTTTCATACCGAGCATTTCTTTTAGCCTTCTGAAAGGTTCAATAGGCAATGGCTTGGTGAAAATATCTGCTACTTGCTCTATGGTATAGCAATACTCCAACTCCACAGTTTTCTGCTTTACATGGCCTCTGAGAAAATGAAACCGTGTATCTATATGTTTGCTCCTCCCATGATGTACTGGGTTCTTTGCAAGTTGGATGGCCGATTTGTTGTCCACAAATATTACAGTCGCTTCTTCTTGTGGATGATCCAATTCCTTTAAAATGTTCTGCAACCAAATAGCTTCACATACAGTAGATGAAGCTGCCACATACTCTGCTTCGCATGAAGATAAGACCACAACTCCTTGCTTCTTTGAGGTTCATGAAAATGCAGTTGACCCAAGATAGAAGACATAGCCAGTGGTGCTTTTCCTCTCATCTTGGTCACCTCCCCAGTCGCTATCTGAATAGCCTACTAACTTGTAGGCTGTCTAAAAATCACTAAAAGACAAGCCATTAAAAGCAGAATTCCAAGCTCTAGACGCAAAGCTAATTTTGGCCGCGTCTCAGCAGCACCAAGGCGCGAGGGTCGAAACCCACGTCTCAGCATCAAGGCGCGAGGGTTGAAACCCGCGTCTCAGCAGCACCAAGGCGCGAGGGTCGAAACCCGCGTCTCAGCATCAAGGCGCGAGGGTCGAAACCCGCGTCTCAGCAGCACCAAGGCGCGTGGGTTGACACCCGCGTCTCAGTTATAACCGTCCCGGTTTCGGGGCTAATCACGGCCCACATAACGGGGAAAGTTAGCCCCCATTATGGAGTGTTTTCAGGAGGCACGTACGCCCCTGAAACCCCAATAAATAGCCCCGTCGCTATGAAGAGTAGGGACTTTTTTTTGGTCAGAAGATTTCGGAGAGAAAAGAGAGAGAGTTAAACCCTTCAGAGAACTTGCTGTGTTCAAGTTGCTCATTGCCTATCTTCTCTTTGAGAGTTTTGGTAGACAGAGCTGAGTTACTCCGTCAACCACCCGAAGAGGAGACCCCCGGAAGATCTCGACGTTCACCCGGTCAACGGAGAACAAGATTCACTCTCCATCGCCACTTGAAGAACCCAGCCTTAAACAAAGGGAGGATTCAAGACTCAATATCCTCCCTCCCTTGTAATCGGAAGACTGATCTGTTGTAATCTTCTATCCAATCAAAAGAATTTTGCAATTGAATCTTCCTTTTCCGACGCATACAAGAGATGGCGACTCCGCTGCGGACAACGTTTGTTACTGACGAACAAATCGTGGCGCAAGGTGACGTCCTCCATAAGGGGAAGATGGTCGAATCACTCGTTGTCGAGTTCGACCAGGCAAAGTATGAAGAGTTTCTCTCTTCCGGCTCCAAGAGCCCAAGGACCCGCGTCTGCCGCAGGGTTTCGACTGGGAATCGCCCCGAAGCCCGATCTGAGGCTCTCTCGGGCGCTGCTGCTGCAAAGGGTGTCGTAGCCAACTGTGCCAAGCCGGATACACACGCCAACGTCTCTCAGGAGGCCCGCGTGGTCCCAGGCACAACTGTCGTTGCGACCAACCGCGCCATGCGGAACACACGCGTCAGCGTCTCTCAGGAGACCCGCGTGGTCAAAATCTCTGGTGTCCAGCCAGTCCACCCCCTCCCTCAGCACCAGGTCGTCGTTGGTTTCTCTCCACCTCCATGATGCAACCGAAACGCTGAGCGTCGACAGAGGAGGCGTGCGCGTCAACTGCAAGTTGGAACTTCTGATTGTCCAACTGAGGCAGGACGCAAAGTCCAATCCGGCGCCTTGGCCGCGCCACGTCCAGCACGCGAAGTCCGCGTTTGGCGGCCCAAACGCGAGACTCCCCAAATTAGGTCCTCTGAAGTCCAACTCACCAAACGCCAAGGCGAAGCCTGCGCGCCTCGTCAAGTACAAGAGGCACGCGCCCTTAGGCGTAGGGCCCAGCAGCCCACTCACTCTCAAGCGTCTTTGCCCCGACGCGCCAAGCAGCAACGCGACAATCGCGTCTCATCTCAACAGAGACGCCAGACACGCGTCGTACAGCTGCGGCGCGAGAACCACGTCTCTGAATCCCGCGTCCAGGCTGTACAGCACAAAGATGCCTCGCGCCCTCGAAATTGCGAGGCTAATCTCTTCGATCCTCTTTCCATGGATCTAAGAGATTACTTGACGAAGAAAAGAAGTGCTAATCAAATCACTTCATCATGTTGCTGCCAACGGCTCATCTCCATACTCTCCGAATGCCGTTGTAATTCAGGCGTGAACCAGCAGTCTTTGGTTAGACAGCTGACCCTGATTCCCCCTCAGCCAAAAGAAGACGCTCTCACAAGCGGAGGATATTCTCTGACACTGAGTATCCAGAGCTCACTGCTAACATGACAAGCAGGAGCAGGGAAAACAGCCTGTAGTCAGCTCCAACGAGTCTGACTCTGAACCGGAAGGAGTGTACCGACACACTCGCACCCGGACCGGGGCCATTCCCCCGATTGACTATAATGCCCTAGCCCAGGGCGTTAAAATGACTGACTCTCATTCTGCTGTAGCAGAATCGCAGGCCTCGAACTCTTCCATCAAGAAGGAGGCCTTCACCTACATGACGAACACTCCTGAGGAGACAGCCCGGCGCTTGGAGCTGCAAGCCCAGGTCCAGAAGGAACAACTCGATATGATTCTTGCTCAGCGGGAATCTATCGACTCTCTCAAGCAGATGCTCGCACAGTTGCTCGAAGACAGGAAGAAATCTCCCCCTAGAAAGTCTAAGGGCAAACGAAAAGAGGGAGAAAGCTCATCTTCCGAACACTCCGAGAAGAAAGGGCAACCCACCTCTGGTTCGTCTAAATCCTCGTCGCAGGAAAAGAACGATCAAGACCAGGGAAAGGTTCATTCCAAAAGAATGAATCAGTTGGAGCAGCGCCTTGAAGCCCTTACCAATCGGAAAGGTCTCCAAGAAGCAGGAGTGGTCCGCCCATATCCAGCCGAGTGGGACTTGGTTCCGTATCCTTCCAAGTTCAAGGCTCCAACCCTCCAAGCATTTGATGGGAAAGGTTCACCGAACCAACACATCTACTATTTCAAGTCCCAAACTGGGAATGTGGTAGATAACGACGCCATCCTGGCACGTTTATTCATTGGCACTCTAAAAGGGCTGGCCTTTGAATGGTTCATGAAGCTTCCAGAAGGCTCCATCAAGAATTGGGGCGACTTGGAGAAGCTCTTCTTAACTCGCTTCTTTGAAGACGACTCGGAGGTCAACATGCCTACCCTTTTAGCCACCAAGCAGCGAAAGGGAGAGTCCGTTAAGTCTTTCGTAGAAAGATTTCGGAATGTAGCACTCCGATGCCCAAGTGGTATGACCCAGGTCACCCTGGTGGAAACATGCCACCACAACCTCCAAACCTCACTCCTTGCTCAAATAGGAGTTGCTGAAAGCCGCACCTGGAAGCAATTGGTCCAGCAGGGTGAACAGGCTGAGGAGATTGTTGCCTGCATTAGAGCGGAAGAAGGTAAGCCCAGGCCTGAGAGGCCAGCAAGGCGTGCGCCAGACACATCCCTCCAAGCCAAAAGGAAGGATAACTTGGCAGCAGAAACCAAATCCCCTGCTAGACCTCAACTGGTCAAGGGAAGTGGCTCTTCAAGCCAACCACGGGCCAACAAGCAGTATTCCTTCAAGGATGAACATGTCGACTCGCTCTTCAAATTACTCAACAAGAGCAATCGACTGAAGCTTCCTGAAGCTAGGCGCCCCGAGGAAGTCGGTAAAACCGACAGTCCCAGCTACTGCATGTACCACAGAATGTTGGGGCACCCTACCAAGAGCTGTTATGTCTTTAAGGACATCCTTCAAGCCCTGATTGACGCGGAGGTATTGAAACTCTGGCCAGAACAGAAGAAGGTGACGGCCAATGTGACGTCAGTTCTCCAGTTCGAAAGACAACCCCCAACACCTTCGGGGGTGATCCCTATTCCAAGAGGAGAGCTGAGAATGGTCAACACAAACCCTCACCAGCAGCAAGAGAAGGGCCTGGTACCTGTTCCCACGCCTCGGGGAGAAGTCATGTGGGTTCATCCCGACCTTATTGATGGCCAGCAATGGACTACTGTAACCAGCAGGAAGTCCAAAGGCAAAGCAAAGGCCTCATCCTGCAACGTGGTGTGTGCCTCTTCTCGAGAGGCGGAAACTGATGTTCCCTTGCTAACCGACTCAGAAGAGGAGAAATAGTTCTGGCCACAGAACCCAGTCAACTGGTGGCGGAGACCCGTTCGGGGCAGCCATATTTGAAAAAGTATGGCGAAACGGTGGTAACTCCTCCAAGACCCGCTGCAGAGCCAGCCAAACCCTCCACGAAGCAACCCGGGGAGAAACAAAAAGAACTTCAGTTTTCTCGAGTTCTTTCAAAAGACATAGCGGAAGGATCCACGGCACCTTACCGCTTTGATGTCCTGGCTCAGTTAGCCAACATCCCAGCACGGATTACTCTTTATGAGCTTCTCAGATTATCAAAGTCGACCAGAGAAGCTCTACAAGAAGCTCTGGCTAATGCTGAAGTCTTCATGACCTAGCCACCGAAGGAGGAAGATGTAGAGGATTGCCTCCACGCCTCCCAAAATATTCCCTGCATCACCTTCACGGCAGATGATATGCAAGTCAAAGGGAAACATGATCGACCCCTTTACTTCGCAGGGTATATTGGATCATCTGAAGTGAACCGCATTCAGGTGGATCCAGGGTCCGCGTTAAGCATCATGCCTCGCCGGGTCATGCAACATCTGGGCATTCCTACTCATCGTTTGAGCCCTACCCAGACAACCATCTATGGGTTCAATGCCAATAGTACCCGTCCAATGGGGAAGGTCAAGCTCAAATGCCAGATTGGAAGCCTAAAGTCAGAAGTGACATGCTACGTCATTGATGCCGACACTTCCTATAACCTACTGTTGGGGCGGCCGTGGATTCACCGCAACTCCATCGTTCCCTCTACTCTCCATCAAGTCATGAAATACGTTGACGAGAGTGGAAAAGTGCGAACGTTGATTGCCGAAAGGCATCCGTTCAAGGGAGTCGAGAACAATTTCACAGATTTTCTCCTATACCAGGAATCTGTAGAAGCAGATGGAGTCCCGCAACCAGAGGAGCCAGACTCTGGTAATGAAGCTGACACCGAGCCAGAAAAAGAAGAGTGCTTGTGGGAGTTGGAACCACTTGTAAAGAGCATTAATAAGCTCGATGTTGATAATACCACCGACGATGTAGGCGGTTGGTACATTAATGAAGAATTAGATTTAGCGTATTTTCCTATGTTTGCTTCTGATTCCGTACCGTCAGACACTAGCACCGAAGTAGATGATGATCTCTGGTCGGCAATGGATGCTTTGACATCGTTGCATGTACCAATGAATCGTCCTTCGAGACATACCAAGATAATGGTAATGCGCAAGAATCTATATTTATGGTTCCAGCAAGACGGAAAGACCAAAAACCAATCCTTTTTGGGCGAATCTCGTCTGAACCGACGCCCCACGAAGAATCGGAAGGCGAGGAGGAATCCCCTCAGTTCGGTCATTACGAACCAAAAGCACTCAGAATGATGAAACGCATGGGTATGACCTAACAAGCAGACCCGGGTTGAACTTCGACAAAGGAAGGAGAACGCTACTTCGGTCCTTTGTGCCGAAAGGAAAAGCGCCTGATTATTATCATCGGACCCGCAGGGGATTGGGCTATGTATCAACTCCAGCTCCATCAGCCTCTGATACTCAAGAATCATCAGGCCACGATTACTCTTCAGGCACATCATCATGGGAGTCGGATGTCAGTGTCGGCAACATCTTCAGAGAACTTTCAGTGAACATGGTTTCAACAAGCCACCTGGAAGACGGAGATGAAGAAATGATCCAATCCGATACAGATCCTTGGATCAAACATTTAAATACTCTTTGGGACACCCGCTTTGAACAGCGCGAGCCACCTACAGAAGACAAGGTTATCCAGATCAATCTGGGGGATGAGGCTAATCCTAAGCCCATCTTCATAAGTGACGGCCTGTCACCGTCAGAGAAAAAGGATCTAATATCTCTTGTTCAAGAGTATATAGACGTCTTCGCCTGGAATTACGAAGACATGCCCGGACTTGATCCTCAAGTGGCCATGCACCGCCTCAATATCAATCCGGACATAAGGCCTGTCAAACAACAACAGCGACGGTTCCGTCCAGAGATAATGGAGGCGATTCAATCAGAAGTCAGAAAGCTTATAGATTCTGGCTTCATCAGGGAAGAGCAACATCCCGATTGGGTAGCCAACATCGTCCCCGTTGCTAAGAAAAACGGAAAGACCCGGATCTGCATTGACTTCCATGATCTAAACGAGGCTTGTCCCAAAGACGAATTCCCACTGCCAATCACAGACGTCATGATTGACAATACTTGTGGATTCGAACGAATGTCCTTCATGGACGGGTTCTCAGGATACAATCAAATCAAAATGTATCCTGACGACGAAAAGCACACCTCTTTCAGGACACCACTGGGGGTATACTGCTATACCGTCATGCCCTTCGGACTAAAGAACGCAGGGGCAACATATCAAAGGGCCATGAACGCCATTTTCCAGCGGCAAATACGCAAAACGGTAGAATGTTACGTTGATGATATTGCGGTGAAAAGTCGCGCTAAAGGTGATCACATAGCTGATCTAAAAGTTGTCTTCGACATCATGCGGGCCCATCAGTTGAAGATGAACCCTACCAAATCCTTCCTGGGGTGGCCAGCGGCAAGTTCCTAGGGTTTGTAGTGACTTCCACAGGAATTCATTTAGATTCGAAAAAGATTCGCGCTATCCAGGAGATGCAACCTCCGAGGAATCTCAGGGAACTCAGAGGATTGCAAGGACGATTGGCATACATCCGCAGGTTTATCTCAAATCTCTCCGGTAGATGCCAACCCTTCGCTAAGCTAATGAAGAAGGGTGTTTCGTTCATTTGGGATGACGCTTGCCAACAAGCATTTGAGGAAGTCAAGCAATACCTCACACAACCACAAGTCCTTGCAGCTCCGATATCCGGAAAACCTTTCCTGGTATACGTCCGAGCAATGGATCATTCTTTTGGAGCTCTACTAGCCCAGAATGATGATCAAGGACGAGACCAAGCGATCTACTATCTGAGTAGAACAATGATCGGAGCCGAACATCGGTATAATCCGATCGAGAAGGAATGTTTGGCGTTAGTGTTCGCCATTCAGAAAATGCGACACTATCTGGTAGGCCAAGCTATAAACGTCATATCAAAAGTCAACCCCCTGAGGTTACTTATGACTAAGCCTTCATCATTGAACGGCCGGCTGGCAAAATGGGCCATATTGCTATCCCAATATGAGATGCACTTTTTACCACAAAAGGCTATTAAGGGACAAGCGGTGGCGGATTTCCTAGCTGAACACCAAGATCCGAGGGCAGCCAAAGTCTACGAGGATATCCCAGACGAGGTCGCCGAAGTCTGTTTGACTCAAACATCGTTTGAAAGCCAAGTGTGGCAACTCTTCTTTGATGGTGCATTCAGAACAAGCCCAAAAGGACACATAGTAGCGGGAGTAGGAGTAGTACTCGTTTCCCCATAGAACTATGTGATTCCTCGAGCTGTCTCGTTAACCGAGCCTTGCTCCAACAATGTAGCGGAATACAACGCTCTTCTGATTGGGATGCAGTTCGCCGATGAGATTGGCGTTAAAAATCTCGAGGCATACGGCGACTCTAAACTCATCGTCAGCCAAGTTCGCGGGGAGTACGAAGTCAGACATGAGGACCTAATACCCTACTACAACGCAACTATCCACATGGCCGAGAGGTTCACAAACTTCTACATCGATCATGTACCGCGCAGGCAAAATGCGCATGCAGATGCACTCGCATCCCTCGCGGCCTCCTTAGCTCTTCCAGCTGGAGCAATGGAGAAGATATTCGTCTACAGCCACGACCTGTATTGCCCGAGAATTGCTCTCAAGGACTATCAGGAGTCAAAGGGAGATTGTCAAGACAAAGAAGCGCTGGAATCGTCAACCAGTCCGGAGCTTAGAGACTGGCGATTCCCCTATATCGACTATGTCTTGTACGGTATCCTGCCTGAAGACACCAAGGAAGCGGCTGCCATTCGAAGGAAAGCCCCCAAATACTACTATAATGCGATCACACGAACATTGTATCGTCGATCGCATGACAGGATATTGCTCCGCTGCCTTTCACCAAAGGAAGCACTGGAAATATTGAAAGAAGCCCACGACGGCATGTGTGGAGCTCATCAACCTGGCCCAAAACTGGCATGTCGACTTCAAAGGTTGGGTTACTATTGGCCCAAGATGATTGCCGATGCCGTCACCTATGCCAAAAGATGTCACGCTTGCCGAGTACATGGGGATTTCATCCAACAAGCGCCAGGGTACCTTCACTCTACGACCTCTACCTGGCCATTTGAAATGTGGGGGATGGATGTAGTTGGTCCTATCAGCCCGCCGTCATCAAAAGGACATCGGTTTATTTTGGCAATAACCGATTACTTCTCCAAATGGGCTGAGGCTGTTCCTTTGAAGGAAGTGAAGTCATCTGATGTGATCAAGTTCGTGAAACATCACGTCATTTATCGTTTTGGGGTACCTCGGCGAATTGTCCACGACAACGGACCCCAGTTCATCAGCCAGGCTTTCCAGAGATTCTGCGCCAAGTTCAGAATCCAGAGTGTGTCCTCAACGGCATACTACCCCGCCGCTAACGGCCTCGCAGAAGCTTTCAACAAGACCATTGGCAAGCTTCTCAAGAAATTCGTCTCGAAAAGTCAACGTGACTGGGATGACAAGCTAAGTGAATGCTTATGGGCTTATCGCACAACTGTCCGAACCCCGACTAAAGCTACGCCATTTTCTCTGGTATATGGGTGTGAAGCCGTGCTTCCACTGGAAATCCAAATTCCATCTCTACGAGTCGCCTTGACAGCGGAGATGACATCAGAGGAGAAGCACCGACAGCGACTCCAGGAATTGGAGGCCTTGAATGACAAACGTCTACAGGCCCAACAACAAATCGAGCTTTACCAAGCCCGGATTACCAGAGCCTTCAACAAGAAAGTCAAAGTGCAAACTTTCAAGAAAGGCGACCTTGTCTTAGCCGTCAGAAGACCCATGGTGATGACGCACAAGACAAAAGGAAAATTCTAACCCAAATGGGAAGGGCCATTTGTAGTAGAGTCAGTCTACTCAAATGGGTCATATCGTCTCATAACTTCAAATGGCGATACACTCATGATGCCGATCAATGGCAGATTTCTGAAGAAATACTATCCTTAGATAGTGTTCTTCTACCGATTAAGTTAAAAGTACACCTCTGATCAAAACAAGAAGAGCTTCTTCATTAACATCCGACGCCTCCGACGGCTAGGGATAGAGGAAAATGTTGGCTTTTAAGCCCAACATAAGTCTTCGACAACTCATCATGCTGAGGGGAATAGCATGGCTAGCCCAACTCAAACGGTAGTTGGTAAAGGCACCTCAAACCCGTTGACAGCTGAGGATTAGCTAAAAATCCTAAGGGACATGTTCCCATTTGATCCGACGCCTCCAACGGCTAAGGATAGAGGAAAATGTTGGCTTTTAAGTCCAACATAAGTCTTCGACAACTCATCATGCTGAGGGGAATAGCATGGCTAGCCCAACTCAAACGGTAGTTGGTAAAGGCACCTCAAATCCGTTGATAGCTGAGGGTTTTCTAAAAATCCTAAGTGGACTCGACTCCACTCTCCCCTCCAAAATCCCTTACCAATTCTCATCCACAGAATGGTAGGTCTACGAAATACAGTCGTTGCCAAGTTAACACTATACCTCTGGCACTTCAAACTCCACTTGCCAATTCTCATCAATAGAATGGCAAGTCTTCAAAATTGCTCATATCGCAAATCCAAATTTGTCAAGTTAACACTATACCTCTGGCACTTCAAAATTCACTTGTCAATTCTCATCAATAGAATGACAGGTCCTCAAATTGCTCATATCGCAAATCAATTTCTGTCATGTTAATACCACACCTCTGACAAATTACTGTTAAGTTAACATTATACTTCTAAATAGTACATCGAATTTCTGTCAAGTTAACATCACACCTCTGACAGTCACCTTCCTTTAGACTTCCATATCGAAGCTGAAATGAACAATGCTAGGTTTAACACTACACCTCTAGCATCCAGGTCATCGCCAAGTTCAACAATACACTTACGGCCATGACTTTTCCTCGGACTTCCTCGCTGAAGTCGAGATGACTAATGCCAAGTTCAAAATTACACCTCTAGCATTACCCTCATTGTCAAGTTAAACATTACACCTATGACAGTGACGCTTTTAGTTTTCCCAAATAAAACTGGAGAGCTTTTGAGTCAAGTTAATATCACACCTCTGACTTACATTCTTGTCAAGTTAACATTACACTTCTGACAAGACTTCATTCAACCCGTTAAGTTAATATCACACCTCTAACGGTAAAGATTTTCCTAGATTCCCCGCGAGTCTAGTCTCACTTGTTATTCTCCTCAACAGAACAACAAGTCTACCCAAAAACATTGTTAGGTTAACATTACACCGTTAACAGTGTTTTCATCAACTCTCCAGTTGAGCTCACCTGCCCTGGGGGTACCATTCAACCTGTTACTTTCTTTTATAAAGTGGCAGGTCCACCAAAAATCATTTTATCCTTGTCAAGTTAATATTACACCTCTGACAGCATTGCTGAGTTCCTGAAATAGGATCTTTCTCCATAAAATTTGACTTGTTAAGATTATCATCATAAGTTTTGGCAAAGTCAAAGATTCTTTGCTTCTATGCGTCTGACTAAAGACAAAAAGTTCAAGACAAATAGAAGAAGAAAAATAAAAGTGTCACTTTTATTTATATCCAGGCATATGAAAGTGATACAAAGCGCTCTCTTATACAATAAGATTGAGTATTACAATACGGGAGTACAAAGAAGTCCCTCTCTCTCAGAGGTTGCACTCACTCCCTAAAGCCGCGTTGGACTCCAAGTACAGGATGTTTGGAAGGGCGCCAAAGCAGAATTGAACACTGTGGCGACGATCGGGAACTGGTCGCACCACGATGCATGATGTAAACATCGAAGAAGCCTCTAATTGACCAAGAGTAATGGTGTTCTTGAGGTCTGATGGCAGCAGAATCCTCCGATTCCACCTGACCATCTGAAGTGGCGGGATACGATCCCTCGTTGATGAACATCTCTTCCACCAGAAGGTCACCCAGTGAGCATGGAGCTTCCTCGATGTCACTTCTGGGGTGAAAGAGGAGGTTTTGAGACCTCATAGGGGATGCCACCCACCACTATATCCACTGATACCCCCGCCGCCATACTCACTCTGACCATGCCATGCCAGCAAGCATGACTGGTGCATCACATCCAAAGAGATCTTGGCGAGGGTTAGGTCCCCGTCAGGGACCGTGATTTCTTCCCTTGTGGACGACGGGGACCATGATTTCTTCCCTTGTGGATGAGCATCGAACAAGTTCGCCGGCCGATATATTCTCCCACGGGCCCAGCGAACATGAAAAAGGATGATCAAGCCTACCTGCACGGAGCAAACAAAGGAATTAGAAAATCTGAAGCTTAGTGTACTTCAACAGAAAACACTAAGTGACAGACGCAGCTATTGCTGAAGACTCCAGACGCGGGAATGACCCGCACGGTGAGCCGAACTTCTTCGGTGGCAGAAACATACGCGGTTAAAATTGTGACATACACAAAATACAGACGCAGTCTCATTTTGCATCCGCGCTTAAAGTACGAGACTTGAAGAGAATCAGACGCGAAAATTGCCATCTCCCTGTTGAATGAACAGGAGTTGCAAAATCCAAGCCTGAAACCTTCAGCCTGAAGTTAAAATTCTTCCAAGTCAGCGGCCTCAAGGCGCAAGCTCTGTGTGCAAAACCGGCAGCCAGGGGCCAAAACCCACTGTATTGGCGTCCAGAGAAGTTTAAGTCGATGGCGCAAATTCCAGAAAAGGAATGCACCAACTGAGACTTCATGATATCAAAATTCAAACCTGGTTGGGTTAAAAATGTCATGGCAAACCAAGAAGGCGTACCCACAGAGGCCTCTATTAAGAGTTGAACTCTCTGCATCGAAGCGCGGACATAAAAGGTGCTCAAGGAGACGCTTTCTGTTATTGAAATTACTTGACAGTGGTAATCTTCTGAAGAGACCAAACAGAAGCATGAAAGCTCTGGGTCATCCTCGTCCATGGAGGCAAGCCCCTGGTAAAGTCCTTGAAGGGAGAAGATGGAGTCTCTCAGAGCACTCGTTGTTAAAAGAGAATAGTCCAAGTGTGGGACTGCTAAAGGAAGAGGGTGAGCCCTATTTATAGGCAGCCCATAATAACCATAATTAATGGTTCATTAATTAGAACCGTCGGCCTTAATGACCGCATGACTGTCAAAGTCCAATGGAAGGCTGACGTGTGGAGCGTCGCTTCGGGAAGCAGCGAAGACGCTGGTCTCCAACCGCCAGCGCCGGTTTGACATTAAAAGGCATTAACGCCCAGGCCCAATGAAGAGCCGACGCGTGGATGGTCGCCCCGGGAAACATCGAATGGTGCGAGTCCCCAATCGTTAACGAAGACTTGACGTTTGAAAATCTCACGGAATCTTTATGACAGGCTGCACATAACGCCTGGGAAGTTGCACCAAACGCAGATGTGAGAGCCGCGTCCAGAGACTCGCGCCTCTTTTTCAAAAAGTGGCGTCCTCCTTCATTCCAAGATAGAAGACCCTTCGCGTCTCTTGGATGACTCAAAGTTGCTCCGCGTCCCTCGGACGACTCAAGGCTGCGTCCATCAACAAAAGAGACTCATTCTGGGGGTCTCAGTGGGAAAGCACATAAAGCTGCGTCTCGAAGCTTATATCTTCAGCAGAAAAGGCCTATCACCTTCACAAGTGCCTTGGAGCTGCGTCTACATGGATGATGATGGGTCTTGCACCGAGTCTCAACGTCGCGCCCCTGACTGCGTCAATTTTAAGGGGCGTAAGACCACATTCTTAATGTATCCTGAACTCTGCGTCTGGATAAAGTTAAGGATTGCGGCCAGTGAATCACACTCAAAGCCGCGTCTTTCGCGTCAACTTGAATCGCGTCTTCACTGGCAGGATTCAAAGTCGCGTTCCTCTGAATCGCGTCTCTCTTTGGAACGACGTCACGTTTCATCAAAAGAACTTAGTTCTACCTAAGTCTGTTATTCACAGTCAGTAAGGGAGCACAACCAAAATCTGTGATTGAGAGGTGGGATTCATCTACAGCGGGGCAATAAAGGTGGAACAAAAACTTTAACGACTTTTATTATTCAAATATGATAAGAGCAAATACAAACACTCTTGGTGAATGGAGTGTCCTTTTCTTTCCAAGAAAAAAAGAGGCTAAAAGTCCTGGTTCGCCAAAGAACGGATTTGCTCTCTAAGGCGATGTATCTCATGTTGGCGCGCCTTCTCAGCCTCCATGAGAGCCTGGGCCCGTAGCTCCTCCTCGGATAAAAATCTCTTCGCAGCCAGCTGCACTCGTAGGGATTCCAGCTCGGAGGAATTAACAGAGAGATTTTCCTCAACTTGCGCCTTGGCAGCCTCTAATTCCGCTAGCCTCTTTTCGGAAGTGGCCAACTTCTGCTCATTGATAGCAATCAAGGCCTCAGCTCTTGCTATGGTAGCTCGGGCATCGAGGATAACATGCTTCGCAGCCTGTATGACCATCTCGGACTCCTTTGACTCGCCAGTTAGCTTTCGATGGTCAGCCTGGAAACATTGGAGAAGACGGGTCTTTTCGGCTATCCTCTCTTCCATATCCCTTCGCTCTTGCTCTTGAGCAGCAAGGAGCCTAGCCAGAGTTTCCTGGGCCTCGTGAAATGAGCCAGCATTCTCCAGGGATCTAAGCTCTTTCAAGTCATGTCCCAACTGCTCCACCAGCAGCAGACACGCCTTGGCTGGTGAAGGGCCTCCGGCCAAATTGATGTTCTCGACCAGATTTCCGAGAAACATCCGGGCGAATTCGAAGGAGCTATTCCCAGACAGAATGAGATCAATACATGATCGCATAGAGGCAAAGAACTGCTGCACCACTTGACGTGTCAATTCCCCCATGGTATCACCGCCTGGGAAGATTTCTGCTGAAGTACTCCCGATCTCCTTTCTATCACAGGGTAAGGGATGTAAGCTGATTCTTCCGGAACAGGAGTCGGGCTGACCACGGGTGCGGCTGGAGCAAGAGTAGCCGCCGGCGCTTCTGGGGGTACTACGTCCGTAGAAACCTCCACACCCGATGAAATGACAGTAAGCTCGACCTCTTCAGGGTCCTTGGACGAGGTTTGAGCTGTACGGCCTCCCTGGTAGGCACTGACCGCCAAATCTCCTACCTGAGCTTCCTCAATGCCCTCTGCAAATTACAAGAATATCAGCTACGACGGTAAAAGGAAAACATTCAAAATATCAATATTTCCTTACCTAGCTGAGGGTCCAAAGATGGCGAATTCTTAGGCGAATCCTGCAAGGTGGAGGTCTCCCTGACTTCGATGATTGCCCTCTCTTGAGGCATCCCAGTAATAGGAGCCTCAACTCTCTCCTGCTGGGCCAGCTCCTGTATCATCTCCTCGATCTGGGAGGAAGCAGCGGCCTCGCTAACCACGACCAGCCCTGCGATATAAAGCCAAATGAAAAAGAAAACGTCAAAATCCTTTTCCTAGTTAAAAGGATGAGTTAGGCGAAAAGAGCACCTTCAGCAGCTTCAGCAGGAATAACTGCCGCTGGTGGTGACGCCGTTACCGGCTCACACCCATATATTTCCTCCTCCGAGATATGTGAGAATTTACTCGGATCAGGAGGAGCGAGTTCATCGCCAAAATCGACCTCATCGCCTGAATCATACCCTTCTTCTTCAGATGAAGAAGACGATAGTGCAACGCAAGAAGCCTCGGCAACCAGGGCCTTGCCACCAAATACCCCAGTGGTAGGGCTGGGGTCAACTACCCGAGGACTGGGGATTAATACACTAGGGGACCCAGGCTGTTGTGCCTCATCCCTCCTCTCGTGAGCTGAGGATGACCCGGGCTGAGTTGAGACCCTGGAATCTCAACATCACCTCCGCTCATTATGTCGACTTCAAGCTGCTCAGCCTCATCAGCGGCGGTGGGTTTGTCAGCGAACTCCCCTTCCTCTAAGAATGCGGGGCCCCTGCTACGCAACCCACGGGTACGGACTAAGGGGGGGTCATCCTCATCTTCTTCCCTCTGTTCCTTAACACCAGAAGGGATGTCCTCGGACGGAGAAACTGCGGCCGCCAAGTCTCTCCAGACCTTCTTTGGGGCGGGCTCAACAGTGGAAGTAGAGCCTTGAGGACGCTTACGCGCCGCCTGTCGACCCTTTACTGCTCGCGGCCCCTCCCTTGATACCCTTCGGGTCTCCTTCAGAGCCTTCCGATACTCCTCAACGCCTCGTGAGCGTTTGTTGGACCCCAACTTTGCTTCGTAAGATGCATTGATACTCTCGATGCATGAGTACTCCGGAGCAAAGTCAGGCGTTTGGTTGGCTTGGAAGTACCAGGTACAGAAGCTAAGGCTTGTACAGCCTTTCAGTTCCTTGAGGGGCAGACGAAAAAGTGCTTCTGTCCCTCCGGCCACACTATAATACCAAGCCCGAGCACCTTCAAACAAGTTCCCACTGAAGGCGAGTCGAGCATTGGGGTTACCGACATACAACTGATCATAGCCGAACTGTCGGGCGAAGCGATTCGGCATGTACGGCTCGATCGTGCACGAATTCCCTTGTCGGAATTCCCTTGTCGGAAAAGCACGTACCCAGGCCGAATGTTGACCAACCACCAGAAAGCTCCCGATGATAGCCTCGTGAAGTTATCTGGGCCCACGAAGTCAGCAAGTTTATCCCGAAAGATGCACCAGCAATCTCGGGGAAGCAGCGATTGAGCTGGTAGTTCGAAGCAGTTAGAATGCACTTCCGAATGAAATACATATAAGTATTACACCAGCTTGAACCCTCCAACCGCTGTACGAAAGGGGTAAATCCCTCACTCCAAGACACCGGCGTCATCAAAGAGGGACAATGTATAACGTACCAAGCCATTAGGTACGTGTAGGGAAGTTCAACCCGAGGGTTGGGACGCTTTACCGTCGGCCTCCCCTCTGAGTCAACAATCGCCTCACCCTGGGAGTCGACAACCTTCTCCACCCTGCACAGACTCTGAGTTAAGGCCCGCAACCCACTTTGAATACCAGCCGCCATGGCCGGGAGGAGAGCTATGGGCCTACCATAAGCCAGGAGCACCGTCGGGTACACTACGTCGGCAACAATCACTTCATGTGGCAGTGTCGGCACCACACAGCGCTTCAACCACAACATTAAGAAGCCCGCCAACAGTGCTCGATTGGAGATAGGAGTCCGGGCTTGATGATGGAAACTTTCGAAAACCATGTCAGGCTCGAAAGTATCCTCGTTCGACTCCGTGGTGTAGGAGTCTACAGAAGCCTGAATCCTATCGGCAATCTCCTCGTCGGAGCTGGGAGCCAGTCGGGTCACTGGATGGTCTTTCTGATTGACGCCATTAAACAAGTAGCTTGCCCAAGACAGCTGCTTGACTCCCCTCGCCCTCCAAGAGGTTATCTGGCCGCAGATGTGAAAGTGACATAACACCTCCCAATAAGTCTCATACACTCGAGGAGACGCTTTCTTTAAAAGATAAAGCTCCTCAGTGGTCGGGACGTATTCCTCATAAGGAGAGTCCCCCATTACCAGCCCCGAGACTTCGTACAATTCGTGCAGGGCAAGACCCATCTCTCCGACCGGAGTGAAGAATGTTCCCGTCAGAGGATTGTAACGCTCCAGGATCCCAAAGAAATTTTGAGAACTTGGTGGAATACCATACTGCACGGCCCTGATCGCCTAGTACAATTCAACATGCTCCAACAGGCCTCCAAGATCGGCAAGGACGAAGCTCACCATCTTGCCCCACCAATACTTCACAGTGGAATGGATCCACCCGGGCGAACGGAAGTCGACTGGAAAATCACCCCCCACTTTCATGAATGCATTGAGGAAGGTGGTGCCGAGTTTAGGAGTCTCTCCTACTGGGTGATCGGTCCTCAACAGCCCGGGAAACAGGCCGAGAGCCTCCTTATCATGACCAGCATGATATACCTTCTTGAAGCCTAGGTTGTCGAGAGTAATCTCAGGGACAGGTCGGGAAAGCTCCCATGTCAGTTTTCGAGGGACGGACATGTGCTGAAGATAAGATAGGGGGTACATCCTCTCCATGTTCGGAAGTAAGAACCTTCTATCCCCTATCTGACGGAGCCATTTATAATCTCCGTCATGCAAGGAGTGACCGCCCTCGCTAATATGGTCTCCAAAGAAGAAAGCAGGCTTCTCCATCGGAGCGCGAGCATTCGTTGTGAATGCCGCGTCAGTCATAAGCTCCCGAAAGGTTGCCACGTCAACGTTGGAGAGCCTCTCCCTTCGCTCCTTCGACTTGTCGGCAGTCACAGGAGCAGTCCTTTGCAGCATAAATGTTAAATCACGGTCAGCACCACCTATTTGCCCGAAGTGGCGCCTCTTGAAAAGTGGGCTGGAAGAGTGTTGCACTGCAGAAGGAAACGACACTTGATCAGAAATCTAATCAGAATTCTAAAAAAAAAACGTTAAGTGTCTATAACTCAGACGCAGAAGAGATACTGGACGCAGAGATTATCAAAATCCGCGTCCAGACCTGAGGATCCGCGTCCAGACCTAAGGACCATGAGGCCAGCAGGGAGTCTGCGTCTTCAAAATCCAAGACTATGAAAAATATCTAAGTAGTTGGACTCGGTGCAAGATTCATAAAAAACCAGCGTCTGATATCACAAAACGCAAGAATCAAGTCTGCGTCCGGAGCTTTCACAATTAGAAACATTCTAAGTGATGACTCCGGAACGCAAGGCTTACTGGCGCCCTATGTTCAACAAACAAGTACATCCTCAAGCGGATAAAAGCGGTAGGGTCATCAAGCCCGCGCCTTGTTTGTTAACTCAAAGACCGCGTCTGGGAACCAAGTACGGTTTCAAATCCACGTTGGCGGTTCTCTTTCAAAGAAGGGATTTTTAGGGTTATAAGAACTCCATAAACCTCTCTAAAGGCGAAGATCAAGCCTGATGGCGTTATACCTGGGATAGGGGCTTCCTGCATGGAGGAACCGCCCCTTTGGGCCTCAGTAACGACCGCCTTCGATGATGAAGCAGTTCGCTTGGCCTTGGGTGCCATTGCGAATCAAGAATCTAATGCTAGACGGAAGAGAAGAGGACAAAGGAGATCCTTTTTCCCAAAACCCTAGCAGATACACCTGAAGACGAAAGAGAGACTAATGGTTCCTCTCTCGATTGAAAATCACCTAGAGGGGGGGTGAATAGGTGATAATGCTAATCAATGCACTATTTAAAATTTATGATGCAACAATCTCACAAAGCAAGTCAATATAGCAATGAATGTAGAGAGCAAGTAATAAGAGCAATGAAAGTAAAGCAAGAATCAAGTGCAAGTAAACCAAACGCAAACACCAAGAATTGTTATCGAGGTTCGAGCACCCAGCTCTACTTCCCCGCCTTCCCCAGAAGGATTCCAACCACTTCCACTATCACAAAGATGTCACAAATACACCGGAGTACCCAACTCCACAATCTCAAGTACAAGTTCTCTCTTGGTAGTCAAAAGACCACAAACTTTCTCTTTCAAAATTCTCTTCCCTTACAAAGGTCCTTAGAGAACAATGAGTAGGAATGAAGCTCTTGTGTGCAAAGAAAATGAAATCAGAGAGTTCTTGAAAACACTTCAGAAAATGAGAGAGAATTTCAGCACAAAACCCAAGAAACCAAGTCTTTTTGAAAGCCTTAAACTTTTGAAAATTTTGATAATTTTTCTGGTAACCAAACTCTCCCTAAACACCCCTATTTATAGGAGAGGGCTAGGGTTTAAAGATAAAACATTTTTAAGGCTAATCAGAAGGTATTAAAACCAAAACATGTCACTTAAACACACTTAAGTGAGAAAAGGACAAAAATAAATCTGCTCAGAAAACTAGCTGTTACTGTTCAAACGGCTAGTCCGGTCGACCGGCCTGGTCGACCGCTAGTACAAAAAATATCCGTTGCAGGCTACGGTCGACCGGCCCGGTCGACCCAAACAAACAGAGAGTAAAGACTTACAGTCAGGCTCGTCTCGGTTGACCGTCCGGGTCGACCGTGAAACGTGCACACTGATACATGCAGCTGCCAGGACTCCGGTCGACTCGGCCGGCCGACCGGCTTGACCTGACATAGGGTCGGTCGACCCGGGCGGTCGACCGGCTCAGGTCAAAAGCCAAAAATAAAATAGATTTTTGAAGGGGTTTTGAAATCTAACAACATAGTCTTGATTTGAAACAAGTTTAATACCCAAAATTGAGCTTGTGAACGAAAGGCTTTAATTTAAAATAATTTATACATATTTGTGGGAAATATTTTTGGAAATAAGATGTGCGCAAAAACGTGTGTGACAGAGCTTCAACCTATTCACTATTCTTTAACAAAACTCTAAACAAAAAAACAAATCTAATTAAGTCTCTTGAGCAATCTTGAGCCATGCAATGCCTTGCTAGAGCCTTCTCTTCTATGTTCCTTCCTAGATGTGCAAATAGCCTTCTTTGCTTCATGAACCAAGAATTTCTTGAAATAGCTAAGCAATGGCCTCCAAACTATGGTACAAACCTGAAACTTATCTCAACAAACTAATTAGTACCATATAGCTCCTATTTGGTTTGTTATCATCAAAACTCTAAACAATTGGAGAGTGTAACCTTATGGGCTAACAATCTCCCCCTTTTGATGATGACAGAACAAATAGGCTATAAACAAAAATATAGGAGAGGAGAAAACTCCCCTCAAAATATGCTATATTAAACAAGGAAAAACAATGTAATTTGTAATTTGCAAGTAAACATCATGAAACCAAAAACCACGAAAATATAAAACACTTGCAAAACACTTAAACTCAAATTACAAGAATTCATGAAAACACATCAAAAACTAAAAACATATATATTCATGAAAACACATCAAAAACTAAAAACATATATAACTCATATGGAACCAAAACCATATGAACTCATATTTCTATCATAAAAACTCACATAAAAACTCATTCTCCCCCTTTTTGTCATACATCAAAAAGGGTTATGAAAACATTTTTATTCAATAACACAAACATTAAGTTCACCACAAATGTAGGAAAATCTAGAAAAATCAAGTGGTTTAGTGAAAATATCGGCTAGTTGCAAATCCGTAGAAACATAATCAATATCTATATCTCCTTTCTCGAAATGATCTCTAAGAAAGTGATATCTAATCTCAATGTGCTTGGTCTTACTATGTTGATTTCAATTCTTTGTCATATGTATAGTATTAGTATTATCACAAAATATTTTTATATGGTCAAAATGCAAATCATAATCAAGGAGAGTATGTTTCATCCAAAGGACTTGTGCACAACAAGCCCCCGCGGCAACATACTCCGCCTCGGCGGTTGATAGAGCTACGGAATTTTGTTTCCTAGAGGACCATGAAACAAGACAATTACCAAGAAATTGACATGTCCCACTAGTACTCTTTCTATCTACTCTACAACCCGCATAGTCGGCATCCGAATAACTCGTCATTGAGAAATCTCCGGTTTTCGGATACCATAGACCCATTCCAATCGTTCCCTTAATATAACGAATAATGCGTTTTACCGCAATAAGATGAGACTCTTTGGGACACGATTGAAATCTAGCACAAAGACACACACTAAACATGATATCCGGCCTACTTGCCGTCAAATACAAAAGACTACCTATCATGCTTCTATACAATTTAATATCAACATTTTTACCTTGGTCATCCTTATCAAGCTTGGTGGTAGTTGCCATGGGAGTGTTGCAAACCTTTGAGTCTTCAAGTCCAAACCTCTTTACGAGTTCCTTTGCGTATTTGGCTTGACATATGAAGTTCCCATCTTGCAATTGCTTGATTTGGAGTCCAAGAAAGAAATTAAGCTCACCCATTGAAGACATTTCAAATTCAAGTTGCATGACCTTTTCAAATTCCTTGCATAAAAGCTCATTAGTAGAACCAAAAATTATATCATCTACATAAATTTACACAATTAAAATGTCATTATCAACATGCTTAGTGAATAGTGTTGTATCTACTATGCCTTTAATAAAATCATTTGAAATGAGAAAACTAGAAAGCCTTTCATACCAATCTCTTGGAGCTTGTTTCAATCCATACAAAGCTTTATCAAGTTTAAAAACAAAATCGGGATGAACATGATCAACAAAACCGGGAGGTTGTTCAACATAAACTTCTTCATTTATAAAACCATTCAAAAATGCACTTTTCACATCCATTTGAAAAAGTTTAAAATTTTTGAAAGATGCAAAAGCTAGTGTCATCCGTATGGCTTCAAGCCGTGCTACGGGTGCAAAGGTCTCCTCAAAGTCAATTCCTTCAACTTGAGTGTAACCTTGGGCCACTAACCTAGCTTTATTCCTAATGACATTTCCGGACTCATCCATCTTGTTTCTAAAGATCCACTTAGTACCAATTATTGGTGTATCGTGGGGCCTAGGAATAAGGTGCCAAACTTGGTTGCGCTCAAATTGATTGAGTTCCTCTTGCATGGCAAGCAACCAATATGAGTCCGTCTCGGCTTCGAGAATGCATTTGGGTTCAAAATGAGAAATGAAAGCAAAGTTACCACATAGGTCATGGAGTTTGGAGCGCGTTGTGACTCCTTTAGATGCATCACCCAAGATGAGCTCCTTAGGATGATTTGTATCGTATCTCCAAGCTTTAGGAAGCGGTTGAGAGCTTTCCTCTTTATCCTCTTAAACATCACCAATAGGTTCTTGCTTTTCTTTTGAGCGGGTGAGTCCTTCAAGGATAGTCTCTCCATGTCTTCACCTAATGGGTCAATCTCCAACATTCTCAACAACCACATTAGATTCTTCAAATTTAACATGCATGGATTCTTCAATGGTAAGTGAAGATCTATTAAATACTCTATATGCTTTGCTAGTAGAAGAGTATCCAACAAAGATAGCTTCATAAGCCTTAGCATCAAATTTACCCAAATTATCTTTAGTGTTCAAAACAAAACACTTGCATCCAAAAACTTTGAAATATGCAACATTAGGTTTTCTAGAATGATACATTTCAAAAGATGTTTTGGAAGAATTTTTACATAAATAAATACGATTTGAAATATAGCATGCGGTGTTTACGGCCTCGGCCCATAAATATTGAGGGAGGTCATACTCACTTATCATTGTCCTAGCCATCTCTTGAAGTGTTCTATTTTTCCTTTCTACAACTTCATTTTGTTGTGGAGTCCTAGGACAAGACATTTCTTGCTTAATTCCCTTTTCATCACAATAAGTCATGAAGAGTTGGTTAACAAACTCACCACCTCTATCACTTCTTATTTTCAAAATCGAAAAACCTTTTCTTTTTCAACTCTTTTTCGAAAAATCTTAAAATGAGAAAAAGTTTGATCTTTGTGTTCCAAAAAGAAAACCCAAGTGAAACGGGAAAAATCGTCAACCAAAACATATGCATATCTACTACCATTTAAACTCTTAGTTTTAGTTGGTCCAAAAAGATCCATATGAATTAATTCTAAAGGCCTAGTTGACATGATATCCTTGATTGGTTTGAAGGAAGACTTGGTTTGTTTCCCAAGTTGGCACGCACCACAAATGCGGTCTTTCTCAAACTTCAAGTAAGGAATACCCTTCACCAATTCCTTTGAATTAATCCTAGAAAGATGGTCAAAAGATGCATGTCCTAATCTTCTATGCCAAAGCCAAGAATTTTCATCAAAAGCATTTAAGCATTTAGTAGAACATTCCACATTAAGCATGTCAATGATATAAACATTATCATCATGAAAACCGGTAAGAATACAATCATTAGATTTAATATCAAAAATCTTGCAAGAAGTATCATCAAAAATAACTTTAAGACCACGGTCACAAAATTGACTAATGCTAAGCAAATTATGTTTCAAACCATCAACAAGTACAACATTTTCTATAGTAGGAGATGAACCAATTTGAATGTTACCTATGCCAATGATAGTTCCTTTGGAGTCATCCCCGAAGGTGACGGAGCCACCTTCCATGTACCTTTATAGGGTTGTAAAGTTGTTGATATCCCACGTCATGTGTCTTGAACAACCACTATCAAGGTACCACCACTCCCTACGTCTTGGAGCCTTGGTGTGTACCTACATCAAATAATTTAGGACTTGATTTTGGTACCCACATTTTCTTGGGTCCTAAAGGGTTAGTTTCATTAACCCAAACAAGATTATTGGTTCTATTTACTTGATCATAACAAAATTTTGCCAAATGTCCATTCTTACCACAATATGTGCATCTATACACTCTACCATATTTAAAAGCATAGTGAGTGTGTGATTTGTGGGCATGAGAATTGTGAGCATGAAAAGGTTTAGCATGAGTAGTGTTATGTGTAGTGTGAGCATGTGAATCTTTGACATTAGAGGTGTGCTTTTTAGAAAACTTTCTTCAAGTTTCTTAGTGTTAAAAGCACAATCTTTTAAAACCTTTTCAAAATCAACTATTTTAGATTTTAAAGAAGAAATTTCTTTTTCATCAACAATAGGAGATTTTGCCTTACAAGAAACCTTGTAGGAATTAAACTCATTTTGAATGGAAATAAGATTAGAAGAAATATCATCCTTTTCTTTAGAAACCATAGCAAGTTGATTTTTGAGAAAAGCAACTTCTTTTTGCAATTTAAAACATTCAATCTTCTTATTATCATAAGTTTCGGAAAGTTCAACAAAAGCATGAACAAGAACTTCCTTACTTAATTCATCATCTTCATCATCAAGAGGTTGAGGGGTTACCTTTGGTGTGTTTGCCATGAAACACATATTCGCTATATCCGCCTCTTCCTCGGACTCGCTTTCCGAATCCCAAGTTGTCTTGTAAGCTCTCTTTTCTTCTGGTTTCTTTGGCTTGAAGGAGGAGGTCATCTTCTTCTTGAACTCCGGGCAATCCGCCATGATATGTCCGGGCTTTCGGCAATTGTAGCATATAATTCTTCTCTCCTCTTTGCCTTCGAATTTTCTTCGAAAGTTGAGCTTGTTCCTCCGGTACATCCTCTTCACATTGCGAACAAGTAGTGAAAGCTCCTCATCTTCTTCTTCATCTTCTTCATCGTCCTCAAGAGTGGATGAAGACTTGAAGGCTATGGACTTCTTCTTTAGTGGAGCGGCCTCTTCTCTTGCTTTCTTTTCCATCTCATGGGTCTTTAAGTTCCTAATGAGACTAATTAGGTCCATCTCATCCTGTCGTTTAATTCTTTCAAGGTGTTGGCCTTGATCTCTCATGATGTAGGAAGAGCCCGAATCACTTTTCGCACCTTTTGGTCGTTGGAGATGTCATCACCTAAAGAAGAAAGAGCATTGGTGATTTTAGTAAATCGGGTAATCATACAATCAATAGATTCTTCATCAATCATTTTAAAGGATTCATATTGGGACCTCAAGAGATCTATCTTAGCTCTCTTGACTTGTGAAGTCCCCTCGTGTGTGACCAATAGATGTTGCCAAATCTCATAGGCGGATTGACAATGAATTACCCGTGTAAGGTCATCCTCATTCAAGGCGGTTAGAAGGGAATTTGGGCCTTAGAGTTAGCCTCATATTCTCTAAAGGTAAAGTCGGTCCATGTGCTCTCATCACTATCGGGTGCTACATAGGGTTTAGTCAAGGATTTAGCAACTAAGCTACCTAAAGATTGCAAAAAGATAGTCATCCTAACCTTCCAAATAGGGAAGTTGAGTCCATCAAATTTAGGAGGGGTTTTGATGTTATCGGCCATGTTTACTAGTGATGACAAATGGAATGCAAATGTTAATTAGCAAATTTTAAGGATCTCTCTATGGATGTTAAGCCAAAACCTAGAGTCCAAGCTCTGATACCAATTGAAAATCACCTAGAGGGGGGGTGAATAGGTGATAATGCTAATCAATGCACTATTTAAAAATTTATGATGCAACAATCTCACAAAGCAAGTGAATATAGCAATGAATGTAGAGAGCAAGTAATAAGAGCAATGAAAGTAAAGCAAGAATCAAGTGCAAGTAAACCAAACGCAAACACCAAGAATTGTTATCGAGGTTCGAGCACCCAGCTCTACTTCCCCGCCTTCCCCAGAAGGATTCCAACCACTTCCACTATCACAAAGATGTCACAAATACACCGGAGTACCCAACTCCACAATCTCAAGTACAAGTTCTCTCTTGGTAGTCAAAAGACCACAAACTTTCTCTTTCAAAATTCTCTTCCCTTACAAAGGTCCTTAGAGAACAATGAGTAGGAATGAAGCTCTTGTGTGCAAAGAAAATGAAATCAGAGAGTTCTTAAAAACACTTCAGAAAATGAGAGAGAATTTCAGCACAAAACCCAAGAAACCAAGTCTTTTTGAAAGCCTTAAACTTTTGGAAATTTTGATAATTTTTCTGGTAACCAAACTCTCCCTAAACACCCCTATTTATAGGAGAGGGCTAGGGTTTAAAGATAAAACATTTTTAAGGCTAATCAGAAGGTATTAAAACCAAAACATGTCACTTAAACACACTTAAGTGAGAAAAGGACAAAAATAAATCTGCTCAGAAAACTAGCCGTTACTGTTCAAATGGCTAGTCCGGTCGACCGGCCCGGTCGACCGCTAGTACAAAAAAATATCCGTTGTAGGCTACGGTCGACCGGCCCGGTCGACCCAAACAAACAGAGAGTAAAGACTTACAGTCAGGCTCGTCTCGGTCGACCGTGAAACGTGCACACTGATACGTGCAGCTGCCAGAACTCCGGTCGACTCGGCCGGCCGACCGGCTTGACCTGACATAGGGTCGGTCGACCCGGGCGGTCGACCGGCTCAGGTCAAAAGCCAAAAATAAAATAGATTTTTGAAGGGGTTTTGAAATCTAACAACATAGTCTTGATTTGAAACAAGTTTAATACCCAAATTGAGCTTGTGAACGAAAGGCTTTAATTTAAAATAATTTATACATATTTGTGGGAAATATTTTTGGAAATAAGATGTGCGCAAAAACGTGTGTGATAGAGCTTCAAACCTATTCACTATTCTTTAATAAAACTCTAAACAAAAAAATAAATCTAATTAAGTCTCTTGAGCAATCTTGAGCCATGCAATGCCTTGCTAGAGCCTTCTCTTCTATGTTCCTTCCTAGATGTGCAAATAGCCTTCTTTGCTTCATGAACCTAGAATTTCTTGCAATAGCTAAGCAATGGCCTCCAAACTATGGTACAAACCTGAAACTTATCTCAACAAACTAATTAGTACCATATAGCTCCTATTTGGTTTGTTATCATCAAAACTCTAAACAATTGGAGAGTGTAACCTTATGGGCCAACATCGATGACTGTTGCCATTTATAGGCACAGTGACTCGCAAAGATACGCGGCGCGTGGCTCGATTGACTCGGTATCGAATCATCTTTTGACGCATGGATAGCGCATTTAATGCAGCGTGAAGTTCGCACGCCTAAAAGAAGGTGTCCCGTCGGCTCCACAGGACACGTGGCCGTGCACTCATGGCATGGCACAGATTCGCACCCAATAGCCGCGCCTCTTCAATGGACGCATCCCTTCAGCACGGCCATAGTTGCGTCCAGAAAGTCGCGACTTTACTCAAAAAAAAAAAAGATCCGTCTCTCCAAAAGTTCGCATCTGCCTTGTGGAATATCAGTCGCGTCTTTAAAACAGTACTATCTCTGCGTCCCAAAAGAGCTGGCGTTCAGTCCCTGCTTCTGCAAATAAGTTCAACAGTACACTGGCGCAAGAAGATGACCGTCCACGCCTGGTTTTAAAGTGCACCCACGACAGACTTAAAGCAATCGGGGAGGTTTAGACTGTGCATCTAGACACTCAATACGATCAACTTTGGTGGCTTCAAAGAGTTCCACAGTACACTCATGAAGACCATACTCTAGATAAGATCAAACCCGGAGCATTGACAGTCCAGTCATAAGGGTGAGCTCAGCTAGAGTCCAAAGTATTTTGAAATCCGTCCCACTTAACTGCGGAATGTCGAAAACTTTGGAGGGGGTTCTGTAGGCTGTCTAAAAATCACTAAAAGACAAGCCATTAAAAAGCAGAATTTCAAGCTCTAGACGCAAAGCTAATTTTGGCCGCGTCTCAGCAGCACCAAGGCGCGAGGGTCGAAACCCGCGTCTCAGCATCAAGGCGCGAGGGTTGAAACCCGCGTCTCAGCAGCACCAAGGCGCGAGGGTCGAAACCCGCGTCTCAGCATCAAGGCGCGAGGGTCGAAACCCGCGTCTCAGCAGCACCAAGGCGCGTGGGTTGACACCCGCGTCTCAGTTATAACCGTCCCGGTTTCGGGGCTAATCACGGCCCACATAACGGGGAAAGTTAGCCCCCATTATGGAGTATTTTCAGGAGGCACGTACGCCCCTGAAACCCCTATAAATAGCCCCGTCGCTATGAAGAGTAGGGGCTTTTTTTTGGTCAGAAGATTTCGGAGAGAAAAGAGAGAGAGTTAAACCCTTCAGAGAACTTGTTGTGTTCAAGTTGCTCTTTACCTATCTTCTCTTTGAGAGTTTTGGTAGACAGAGCTGAGTTACTCCGTCAACCACCCGAAGAGGAGACCCCCGGAAGATCTCGACGTTCACCCGGTCAACGGAGAACAAGATTCACTCTCCATCGCCACTTGAAGAACCCAGCCTTAAACAAAGGGAGGATTCAAGACTCAATATCCTCCCTCCCTTGTAATCGGAAGACTGATCTGTTGTAATCTTCTATCCAATCAAAGAATTTTGCAATCGAATCCTCCTTTTCTGACGCATACATAACTCTGTAGTTTCACCATAAGTATAAAATAGACCAAGGTTGAGTGTGCCTTTGATATACCTTAGAATTCTCTTTGCAGCTATCCAATGAGACTCCTTCGGTGTCTCCATATAGCGACTCACAAGTCCGACTCCGTAAACAATATCAGGCCTTGTGATCATTAAGTACCTCAAGCTACCAACGAGACTTTTGAAAAGTGTCGAGTCTACAAAATCTCCAATTCCTTCTCTTGATAGCTTCATTCCTGTTGCTATTGGGGTGTTTACTGGGTTACAGTTACTCATCTTGAATTTCTCCAAGATCTCCTTCATGTACTTCTTTTGAGTTATAAATATCCCATCTTGTTGTTGCTTCACTTCGATACCAAGAAAATAGGACATCAATCCATTGTCCGTCATTTCAAATTCATTGAACATCGCCTCCTTGAATTCAACAAGCATCTCGACGCAACTTCCTATGTATAACAAGTCATCAACATAAAGACAAATTATTAAAAATTCACCTTGATAGTTCCTCTTCATGTAGATGGCATGCTCATAAGGACATTTGGTGAAGCCATTTTGATGAAGATAACCATCAATTCGGGCATTCCATGCCCGTGGTGCCTGCTTTAAGCCGTACAAGGCTTTCTTTAGGTGATATACTTTGTCTTCTGGTCTTTTTACCAGAAAACCTTCTGATTGTTGTACATACACCTCTTCTTCAAGAATACCATTGAGAAATACTGACTTAACATCTAGATGATATATCTTCCACCTGTGATGAGCTGCAAGTGAAATTAATAGTCTCACCATGTCCAATCGAGCAACTGGTGCAAAGACTTCTTCATAGTCAATGTTGTATTTTTGTTTGTAGCCTTTCGCCACAAGCCTCGCCTTGTACCGATCAACCTCACCATCTGCTGTGCGTTTGATCTTGTACACCCATTTCACACCTATCGCCTTGTGATTTTTTGGAAGTGTTGTCAACTCCCATGTGTCGTTCTTCTGGATTGCATGCATCTCCTCCTTCATTGCTGATCGCCAACAATCTTCTTCCTTAGCCTCTTGGAAAGTGAGAGGCTCATGATCGGCATATAAACAAAAGAGATTAGTTTCTCCATCTTCTTCTATCTGCTCATAGATCTCCCTGAGGCTTCTCGTTTTGATTGGACCTTGTTGCACGGAGGATTCGCTACTACTACCTACCCCAGAAGATAGAGAACCTCTTGCAGGAGACGGTGTAGCATGTTGAGGAGATGGTGGTGTAGTTAGTGGTGGAACCTCTTGTAGGGGTTCGTCAGGTTCATTCACCATGGGTTGCTCTTTGACAGTCTCTTCATTGCTCCAACTCCATGCTTCAGCTTCATTGAAGACAACATCTCTACTAACCACTAGTTTCTTAGTTAGTGGATTGTAAAGCTTGTATGCTTTCGACTCCTCGCTATATCAGATGAAAATGCATTTTTCACCATGATTGTCAAGCTTCTTCTTTTTGACTTCAGGTACTTGAGCATATGCAACACACCCAAAAATTCGTAGGTGTGCGACATTAGGCGTATAGTCGCTCCATGCTTCTTGAGGCGTCTTGCCCTTCACTTGCTTCGTCGGGCACCGGTTGAGCAAGTAGGTTGAACATGCCACAGCTTCCGCCCAAAACTGCTTCGGCAGTCCCTTTTCTTTAAGCATGGTTCTTATCATGTCAAGAATAGTGCGGTTCTTTCTTTCTGCGATGCCATTTTGTTGTGGTGTATAGGCAGTAGTAAACTGCCTCTTTATGCCTTGCTCCCTGCAATATTCTTGAAACATGTTTGAGGTGTACTCACCACCTCGATCAGATCAGAGAGTTTTTAGCTTATAGCCACTCTCTACTTCAACAAGAGCTTTAAAATTCTTAAAGGGAGTAAAGGCAGTAGATTTTTCTTTAAGAATGTACACCCACAATTTTCTACTGAAATCATCAATGAAAGTAATAAAATATCTATTACCTCCTAAAGAGACGGGATCTAGCGGTCCGCAGATGTCAGTATGAACAAGTTGTAATGGTGCCTCCGCTCTCCACGACTTTCCATTGGGAAAAGGAGGTCGCGTTTGCTTGCCAATTATACAAACTTCACAAGTATGACTTGGTGGATCGTTTGTTGGTAAACCTCATACCATGCCGGCTGTAGATAGTAGCTTCAGGCCGCTGAAATTTAGATGACCGAAGCGAAGATGCCACCTCCATGACTCATTCTTCACGAGTCCTTGAAAACACTTCTCAACTTTGTGTTTAGATGCAAGGAAAACATGTGGTTCCTTGTCATCTTAATACAAGCTATAAGACCTCATTTTGCATTTTTCAACCAAAGGTGGTTATTCTCCATATTTACTTTATATCCTTTTTCGAGTAATTGACCGATGCTGAGAATATTACTTTTCATGTTAGGAATATAATAAACATCGAAAATATACTCGGGCTTACCATCCTTTTGATAGATTTTGATCTTCCCTCTGCCTTCAACGGAGAGTTTTGAAGAATCTCTCAAGCTCACACTTCCATGAACTCCTTCTGCGAGTTCCATGAATAGTTCTTTCTTCCCGCACATGTGGTTGCTGGCACCCGAGTCAAGGTACCAAACATCATTCTGAACACTTGAATCATCATGAGCAAGAAGTAGAGTCATTACCCACGTCATTTGTTGCTTCGGCAAGATTGGTAAGATCTTCAGTTATGTGCCAGCAATCCGAGGCATAGTGTCTAAATTTTTGACAGTTGTAGCATTGGACGTTCTTGTTGTTTCCATGTCCAGATGTAAATCTTCCCCGATTGCTTCATCCTCAACCTCTGAAGCTTTGGAACTCCACTTGATTTTGAGTGGTTCGTTGTTGGGGACCACATCCCCTACCTCTGCCACGACCACGACCTCTACTATGTGAGCCACGATCATTTAGAGTCAGCTTTGACTCTAATGCTTGTTCCAAAACTATGGAACCAGTCTTCTTTTGCATGCGTTGCTCATGAACTTAGAGGGATCCCAAAAGCTCCTCTATTGAGATCTCCTCCAAATTCTTAGACTCCTCAATTGTCGCCACCACGTGCTCAAACTTTGATGTGAGGAATCGCAGCAATTTCTCCATCACTCGGATGTCCTCCATCTTCTCTCCATTTCTCCTCATTTTATTCACAATTAGAAGTAATCGTGAATAATAATCGGAGATTTTTTTTTCATCTTTCATTTGAGCGGCTTCAAGATCGCCCCTCAAAGTTTGAAGGCGAATTCGCTTCACCCGCTCGACTCCTTTGTAGATGGTAGCAAGGATTTCCCATGCTTCCTTGCTCGTCGTTGCTTCGGCAACTCTCTCGAAGGTAGACTCGTCTAACCCTTGATAGAGTAGAAAACGAGCCTTGCTATCCTTCTTTCTTTGCTCTTTAAGAGCCTTCTTCTCTTCGGCGGTGTTGGCGGCTTCTACCTCCGGTGTGGGTTCCTTAAACCTATCAAAGATTAGCTCCCACAACTCTTGAGAACCAAATAGAGCTTTCATCTGAATTGACCAACTCTCATAGTTATCTTTCAATAATTTGGGCACTTGTGGATTGATGAGATTGTTAGTGGAGGGCATGAGGAGAAGAGGAAATGAAACAAAAATTGAATTGGCTCTAATACCAATTGTTGTATACTAGTCTATGGACTAATATACTATAATCTAAAATTTTAAGTGGAGAATGGATCTTATTCAACTTTTTTTTTCTTTGCTTGCTTGCTTAAAAAAAGCAAAGAGATACACTAGCCTTTTATAAGCAAAATACATATATGATGATGACTCTTCATTCCTTCTAATTGAAGATGATGACTCTTTATTTCTCTCAATTGATGATGACTCCTAATTGATGATGAAGACTCTTCATTCCTTCTAATTGAAGATGATGACTCTTTATTTCTCTCAATTGAGGATGACTCCAAATTGATGACGATGACTCTTCATTCCTTCTAATTGAAGATGATGACTCTTTATTTCTCTCAATTGATGATGACTCCAAATTGATGATGATGACTCATCATTCCTTCTAATTTAAGATGATGACTCTTTACTTCTTATGGTCTCTTCTTCTTCCAAAATTAATGTCATAAAGACATTTTTATTTGATATTCCAACAGTATCTCAGATACGATATCTTCGTCGAGGAGGAGATTGGCCGGCATCTATGCTGAACCAATTTCAGTGTGCTGACGCCCCATTATGCCGAGCCGAGGTTCCTATTATATACATGGCTGTGTTTGTGTTGTTTATCTTTTGGACAGTCGGCTCCTTGGCTCTTCCCTTGTTGTCTTTATTTGTTTCTTGTGACTTCAAATGTTCCTGCTTTGTTATCTCAAATGCACGAGAACCTTCCTCTTGGTTTCATCTTCTTTGCGTAACCTCTACGTTGTGGCATTAGGAAAAGAGAAAATAAATGTTAAAAGAATGACTCTTTTATGAATCCAATGGATATCCATACATAGGATAAATCTGTTTTCTTTTTTTCTTAAAGGGCAATAAGCCGATTTAGTTTATTGTTAAATAACTTGAGTGTACAATTTAATTGTTGTGATTGTAACAGGTAAGAAAGCTCTGATAATATAGCACCATAATATGAAATATCAAACCATTATATCTATTCATCTAGACTACTTCTTAACTATCTTTGAGTATTTTGAGAAGTTTAAATTAGTCGAAGATTTTCAACACAACAATGGCATCACATCTTGATCTTGTTCTGTTGTTGTAAATCCTCCCTTGCTTCAAATAATAGTTGCTTGTCTGCTTTTTATTATTCCTTTTGTATTCTTTCTTCTCTTAATGATTGAATGCAATCTTCCCTTCCTCTCCAATAGGGAGAATAATACGTTTTCCATTTGAGGTAAAAGAGAAGGATTAGTGGTAGTGATTTCATATGGAACCTATATCTTAACAAGGAAGCATACGGCTATGACCTCATTTAATAATATACTCAATTCATATATTCAACTAATTTAACATCATATCAGAACCTCTCAAAAAATTTCTTTGTTGATTGGCGTTCCCCATGTTGTCTTCGAGCTCACACCATTGTCACATAGCGTGTGCCTAGTATTGGACCTCTTTTTACCTTGTCTCTTGTGATCAAATTTCAGTTACATGGTTAAAGTTCGAGTTCCTCTCAACTGATCTCAGTCGTTTGGCGACATGCCCTGCTGCAATCGTGATCACTGGTTCAAACTTGTCGCTACAGCAAACCCATCTCCTCTTACATGTGATAATGTTTTTTCTACTTGAGTTTGAGGATATCTCAAAACTTCTCATGTAGTGAGTTTGAGGATCTCTTAAAACCTCCTATCCAGCTCTCGTCCACTTCGGAAGACAACGTTCATTTAGGATTCCACTCATGTTCATCTCTTCTAGACTCTCCTGCATCACCTTAGATGCAAATTCTTTCTTAGAAATTTTAGTTTCTTCAATTAATTTAACACGGTATCAGAGTTCTCTCTCTAAAAAAAATTTCACCATCTAAACTTTTTCTTTATTACTCGTCTATTCCATGCCATCTTCGGGCCTGCACTGGCATTGGCATAGAAAATAGTAGAGGGATCACCTTGACAAAATTTCATTAAAGCTTCAATTTGCCAAAAACAATCTGGATTTTTTTTACAACTCTTATGTTATACATGGCTAACAGGATGTATAGGAATAAAAGACCCGCTGGGCGGGTTGGGACTTTATGGGGTGCCCTAGTAGGCTAAACCCAATATAAAAGATCTTATCAAGATAAAATAAGATAATCCTAATTTGAAATTCAAATCAAGATTGATCTAGATCTTGATAGTTGTTATTAGATTACAACTCTATCTCTAAAGATTTTGTCGGTTGGATATAAGGATTACAATTCTGTATCCTAAGATCTTGTTGGTTGAAGATGAGGATTACAACCCTATCTCCTAACCACTATATAATTCATGAGAACTAGAATGAGTTTTTTCTTCCACAGAATTAGTTTTTTTCCTACTAAAGAGTAAGAGGGCTCCTTATCTCTTTTCTCTCAATCACAAAGTGATTTCAATGAGCACTTGAACTGTAGATTTAAGGGTGACTGTTCTTGTAACGTCCACCTATCATCGAGGATCGAGACGATCACTAGGAGCAGGATTGAACCTTCTACTACTATTTCCGCCGAGGTAATTTCAATCCCTATCCTCATGTTTCATCTTATCCAAAATTTCTACATTGATGTTAGAGCATTATTATGGAATTTTTGGATTGTGAGATAATCTAGTATAAATCGATCCTATAGATTTTTCCCTTTTAAAAAATTAGGGAGCTCATCTTCCTCAATAAAGGGAGTTCATCTCCTACAGTGCTCGGAGCTACAAGAGCTAGCGCCACCTCGGGGGGGCGTTGCAGCCACTGCAACGGCCAGTTGGCAGCACCTCTGGGGGCGCTATCGCCTCTGCCTAGGCCGATAACGCCTCTGTGGGCGATGCTTGCTTCGTTGACAGCATCCCTTTAGGGGCGCTGTTGTCGCATGCCGGCATCACCCTTGGGGGCATTACTGTTGCAGCGTGCTGCCGGCTCTGCCAAGGTTGGCAACGCCCCTTTGGGACACTACTACCGTAGTCTGCAGCGTCACTTGGGACACTGCCATTGCTGGCACTGTTGCGGCCAGACAACGCCCTTGGTTGTGCTGCTACAGCTAACAAGCAGTTCCCACGGGGGCTACCATCGATTTTGTAGCTTACGCAACATTGCTTTGGCCGGGAGCACCCACGAAAGGCACTACCGCCGGCGACAAATCTCTGAGGGATTCTATAGGACTATTCCCTGGGCAAGGCTGGGGCAGCCCTTATAATAATTATTTTTTGGCATGCTAGTTGCATCTCCAAATAATTTATTTGAGTGAGAGTATAGTTGATGTTTGTTTTAAACTCTTATAAATATTTTTACGCACAAACCTAGTTTATACTAATAATAAAGGTATGATATTAATGATGATTTTGAGTTTAACGATCTTTTGATTTTGTATCATATATGACTTATTGGCTTTAAATTAGGATATTTTTGCTGCAAAATAAATATTATTTGTGTGTGCACAATAATAACATCTTTTATTCTTATTTACACATTTAAGATGGCGTCCAAGAATATCATCGCTGACTTAAACAAAGGGGAGAAACTGGACGGTGAAAATTATAACATTTAGCACCGCAAGATTTAGTATCTCCTTGATGAGAAAGGGGTTTTGAAAACCCTAATACAGTCCATGAAGGGGTCCAAGAGGTGGGTACAGTCCACAACACCGATGTGATGTTGACGCCTATGCTAAACGGGCTAAGAATGATCATTGTGGGCACTTTGTTATGATGAGCAGAATGCACAATAATTTGATCAGTGCGTTCGAGGACTATAAGACTGCTCGTGAAATGTAGAATGCCCTGAAACTCAAGTTTGGCGAAAGCTCTGCTACAAGATTGCGCAAGTTGACTTTCAAGTTTAACTTTCATATGATGTGTCCTAATGGGAATACGAATCAGTATCTTAGGCAGATATCATCCATGATTCGCGAACTCAAAGTAGCTAGAAATAACTTGAGTGATGAACAACAAGTCCAAACTGGCATTCGTTCTCTGCCTAACACTTGAGAGCAATGAGAATATTAAGACATTTGATAATCTTTTAGGTCATTTAGAGCTTGAAGCTGAGCACTTAAAAGCTACTGAGGCTAATAGCTCATCTTATATTGCTCAGTCTAGTTCGCGCAGGCCATTTGGGCCGAAGCACAAGAAAAATCAAGGCGAAAAGAATAGGAATTCTGGACCTGCGCTCGAGAAGGCTAATTCTACCAAGCGTAAGAAAGGCAAGCATGATTGTAAGAAGGGCAAAACTAGCACAACATTCTTTAACTGTGTGATAAGAAAGGACACTTCGCTCATGATTGCACTGAGCCAATGAAGGTCTTCCCTAACTTGAGTTCTCGCTTTATTTTGGTTACTGCCATGTAATGGTAGATCATCCATCCTCTGATTGTATTGTTGATTCAGGAGCAGCCGAACATGTAGCGAGGGACCGAGTTGGGTTTATGGAGTATCATCAAATACCATCTGGTAGCAAAGTTCTCTATAAGAGAAATGGTGATAACGTGGATGTGCTGGGTATAGGTACTTACAAGTTAGGCTTGCGTTGAGGACGCACACTTTTAATCCATGATGTCCTTTATGCACCTGATACTCGGCGAAACTTGTTATCCACTACTGCTTTACTTAAGCTAGGCTTTCGTTTGTCCTTCAAAAATAATGATGTTCAAATATTCATGGGAACCATCTTCTAGTAGCGGCTTTATTCATAATGGATTATTTGTTTTGGATATTTGTTATTCAAATAATGATTCTAATTTCTTTTTGACTACTGTGAATCATTCCGTTACTTGGCATGCTAGACTTGGCCATATTGGTCAAGAAAGAATGAACAAGCTAGTTAGAGAATGCCTATTAGGCCAGCTCGCTAAAATTAGCTTACCTACATGTGAACATTATTTATCAGGCAAGTCGACTAGGAAGCCATTCGGCAAAGCCAAAAGGGCATCTTCACCTATTAAATTAATTCATTCCGACATCTGTGGGCCAATTAGTGTGAGGGCCCGACATGGTGCAACCATTTCATTATATTTATAGATTATTATACTCGCTATGCTCATATTTTTCTGATGTCTCATAAGTCAGAAGCATTAGATTTCTTTAGACGTTACTTGAGTTTATTGAGAATCAGAAGAATGAAATAGTGAAAGCTCTTCATACTGATCGAGGAGGTGAGTATTTATTTGAGATGTTTAGGAAACTCTGTATTGAAAAAGAGATTAAGGGACAGTTGATGATTCCTTACACTCTGCAACAAAATGGTTGAGCGGAGAGACAAAATTATACTCTCTTAGACATGGTTAGGTCGATGATGGCACATGCCAACATCCTATAACCTATAACCTTAACTGTGTACCCTCCAAATCAATTTCAACAATGCCATATGATTTTGGATGGGCAGAAGGCCTAACTTAAACTACATGCGCCCATGGAGGGCAACCGGTTATGTTCACAGCAACTCCCATACTTATGGAAAACTTGGCCTAGAGCAAAAAGTGCATATTCGTTAGATATTCTAATGAATTCAAAGAGTACGTGATGCTTGGTGAATAGTTAGATGGAGCGATTTCCAAAATTGAATCACGAGATGTGATTTTCCTCGAAATGGAATTTCAAAGAAAAGGGGGTATTAATGATAATGATAGATTATTTTTGAAGTGGATGAGTTATATGAAGGCCCTCTTAATCCTAATAAAGAAGATGAGAGTGGCTTACTGCCTAATGGGAGTGCACCTTCGAGTGGGAGTGTACCATTAGGGACTGATTTCGAAGCTACACTTTTGCGTAGAAGTCAACGTGAAAACATCCCTTATTGTCGCTTTGAGATTGAGGGGGAAGCTTTCATGTTTTCTCTGCAAGAGGCAGATGAGCATAAAAACTATCAAGAAGTTATGACATCCCCAACTTTCGAGGAATGGAACTTTCTATTCAAGAAGAGATGAAATTCATGAGAAAGAATCAAGTGTGGGACTTGATAGATCTTCCACCTGAGCATAAGACTATTGTAAACAAATGGTTCTAAAAGTCAACGCAATGCAGAGGGTTCCATTGAAAGGTACAAAGCTTGACTCATGGTGAGAGGTTACGCCCAGTGAGAGGGTATTGACTATGAGAAAACCTTCTCACTGCTAGTGTGGTTTGCCTCAATTTGTCAAATTCTAGCTATTGTCGCTCATTTGGATTTAGTACTTTACCAAATGGATGTTAAGACTACATTTTTTTATGGAGAACTGGATGAGGAAATATACATGAATCAACCATTTTATAGCAAACAGGGAAGAACGCAATGTTTGCAAGCTCGGATGATCCATCTGTCCCTTGAAACAATCATCCAGACAATAGTGTTTCAAATTCCATCGAGCCATTACTTCTAACGAGTCCACGATGATTGAGAAAGACCATTGTGTGTATGTTAAATGATCTAAAGGTAATTTTTTAATTCTTTCTTTGTATGTAGATGACATACTTTTAGCTAAAAATGACAATGAGATGATCATCGCCACGTAGGGCTAGATGCCCACAAAATTTAAGATGAAGGACATGGGTGAAGCAAGTTATATGCTCGAAGTTAAGATCCTAAGAGATCATTTTAGAAAACTTCTTGGTTTGTCTCCAGAGACATACATTAAGAAGATACTTGAACAATTTCAGATGCAAACTTGCAAACCTATTGACACTCCTGTCGACAATGGTAATACCTTGAGTATTAGCATGTGTCCTCAGACTTCGGAGAAAAAACAGAAGATGGCTCAAGTTCCTTATTCAAACGTTGTTGGAAGCCTGATTTACGCTATGATGTATACTCAGCCAGATATTTGCCATGCAATTGACTTTTTCAGTCGGTTCTAAGAAAATCCTGGCTTTGCTCATTGGAAAACAGTAAAGCTGATATACAGATACCTCAAAGGAACAACGAACTACATGTTATTCTACCAAGCACCAGATTTGCGTTTAGTTGGTTACAACAATGCCGACTGGGGTGATAATCTTGATGAGCGTAAGTCTACTTCACGTTATGCTTTCCAACTGAATGGTGGGGCCATTACATGGTGCAGTGCAAAGCAAAGTTGTATTGCATTGTCCACTATAGAGGCGGAATACATTGCTGGTTTCGCGGCTATTCTGGAGGGTGTTTGGTTGAGGAGATTCCTTCAAGAGTTTGTGGCAATTTCGCACATGCTCAGGAGCCTGTTACTATATATTATGATAGTTCAGCTGCTATTGTCTACTCTAAGGACTCCAAGTATCATGGAAAAGCCAAACACATAGACATAAGATACCATTTTGTCCGTCATATGATTGTGTGAAAGGAGTTGATTCTGGGATATATTTCTACAAGACTCATGATTGCTGACCCTTTGACTAAGCTGATAGCTCGTCAGACTTATTAGACTTATGTTAGGAGTTTAGGACTTCGCAGATTGTGATTTGTATGCGTTCAGTTGATCATTTGATTTAGACATTTATTTCATGGTTATTAATATTGAATAAAGCATTGTCTTTTTTTGACTATATGCACACACATTATCTATGAAAAGGACTTTATAGCATGAGTATGTCAACAAGCAAAAATCAACTCACTCACACAAGTGATCGCCTTTGGCGCTTGGAGAGCGAGCAAAAATGAGACATATTAAGTTTATGGCGCAAAATGTGGCAAGCTGAACCAATTTTGTTAAGATGTCTGAAAATACACCTAAGGGGGTGAATAGGTGTACTATCTAATCTAATGATGAAGATGCGGAATTAAAAACTATTTAAGAAAATTAAAACTATTAATTTAAACACACAAGGTATAAACACAAGAGTGTAGCCGAATTCCTGGTGAAGGCTCTGGACTATCTCCTCAAGATTCCTCTAGATTAGAGTTGAGGTGCCCCTATGGCTCTCTTGGTTGAATACAAGTATGAGCTCGCAATCCTAAGCATATAACAATAGAGCATAAGATATATCAAGCACATAAAGATATAAGAAATGTAAACATGCAAGATATGTAAACACAAGTGAGAGAGAGTAATCGCAAACACGGGAGATTTGTTTCAAGGTTCAAGCACCCCTGCTCAACGTCTCCGCCTTCAACACTATGAAGGATTTCCATTAAAAGCGATCCCATTGCATCACTCGGTGCCGCAACACCTACAACGAGTTCACATTAGAACTCCGGACCGCAAGTCCCTCACTTGTTCCCATAAGAATAACACATGCAAGCACACTAACTTGCCGAGGTCACACCTCTACAACGAGCTCCCACAAGAACTCGAAACAACACGAACCCACAATTTCGCCTCCTTAAATAAAGAAAATGAACACTTCGTGATCTCAATACTTTGATCACCTAAAAACACTCTCACAATAAATCTCCTATAGGATTGATATAGCAATGAAAAGCTCAAATATGTCTGAGAAAAACTAGGATAGATTTGTGGTGAAAAACTCAAGAAATCACTTTTGAAAAACACTCTTGAAAACTCTCCTTTTGATATGGAAGTATTTACTCTAAAACAAGTGGAAAAACACTTAGAGAGGTAGGAAAAGCTGGTACAAAAACTCTGTTAAAATCTTGTCAAAATAGCCACATATAAATAGGCTACAAAAACTAGCCATTGGAGGCCAACTCAGCAAAAGATCCTGCTATCGGTCGAATGGCCAACGGTCAAATTTCTGACCGTTACAGCATGTCAGTCGACCGCTCGATCGACCGTGCCTAGGCTTAGACCTACCGGTCGACCGCCCGGACGACCACGCCAGATCCAGAAAGCACAGCGTTCTGGACGGTCGACCGCCTGGTAGACCGGTGCAAGATCCAGAGAGCAAAGCTCTCTAGACGGTCGACCGTACGGTCGACCGGCCCACTAGCCAAAAGGTCATGCACGTTTTGTGCACATCGGTCGATCGTCTGTCTAGGTCGACCGTCAGGTCTGAAATCTTTTGGGATTAAAACTTGGTTAAATAAATCCTTATAAATTCCCATAAAATCACATAAAATCTACAAAAATAGGTTTATTGAAATACTTTGATGTACAAACATATTTGATCAAAATTAACACAAATTACAAACGTTGTGTACCATTTTTGTAAAATAGAAATTTTGCCTTAAACAAAAATCTTTATTTTTCAAAATCAATCTCCAAATTGAAAAACGATTCTTCCAAAACTTATCCAAATGAAATACCTTTGAAGCTTAGTGTGTATGGATATGATCCACTACACATATGAGATGAAATATCTATGTTTTTGACAATAAGCTCTAAAATGGGTTTTGATAAATACAAAACTCAAACACATGATATAGAAATATCAAATAAGTTTTTTTAACTTTTGAACCAACAATGTGCATGAATGAAATTCAAAACATATATAAACCATATAAACTCATTTTGATGAAATCTAATCATGAAACACAAGAATGTATACTTGAAGCTCAAAAATCAAAACGGTATTTTCTAAATCAAAACTATTTTATGAAAATACATATAAAATTTTGTTTGTGTGTATATGAACTTGAGCAATCCACAACTAATCTATCCTTTACATTTTTATCTATAAACAAATCTTAACACTTACAAACATGACACAAGTCTTCACAAAAATCTTCTCTTGAAAATCTTCTTCTCCATCTTGACTTGGTCCGAACCTTGATCCAATGAGCTAGACACCTCTTGAGTACATGATGCAATCTTCATGCGTGAGCTCTTGAATCAACACGTGCTAGCTTCAAAAGTTGACTTCGAATTTTTTGTTGAAGCTAAACATCCACTAAGATCTTGATCAAATATCTGAGATTAAATAAACACAAGATCATTAGTACTATAACTACATGAGTTAATCATCATCAAAACTAGAGTGATGAGCCTTTGGGCCAACAATCTCCCCCTTTTTTATCATGACAAAACTCATGGAGTTATATTTGCATGGATTAAAAATAAGCTTCATAGAAACTCCCCCTTAACTCATGCATAGCAATAAACAATAAAGATATTCAATAAAGGCTCATAAACTAAACAAACATATATGCATGGATTGAAGATAAGCTTCATAGAAACTCCCCTTTAACTCATACATAGCAATAAACAATAAAGATATTCAATAAAGGCTCATAAACTAAACAAACATATATGCATAAACAAAGAAATAAACTTGCATATATAAACTCTCAAAATTCTTCTCTCCCTTTTGGTCAATTCATCAACAAAGGGGTGAGGACAAACAAACAATAAAGAAGTATATGCGATATATATTCATGAAGAGGAGAGACGCTAAGTTAGTTTCCCCTGCATACATGCATTACATGGGAAAGGGATGACTAGACCCTAATCCACATAAAATATAATATACAATGTATAAGTGGAGATGTCAAGCTCTCCCTACACACGTGTATCACGTAAAGAAGAGAGGTTAAGCTCCTCAATGTGAGATACACTCAACATGAATCTATATATAGAAGAAATGTTAAGCTCCTCTTGCATATATGGCAATTATATCAACAAATTTTAAAACAAAATTTTGAAATTTATAAAGTCAACAACACAAAATTTTTGATACCAATGAAATTAAATAGTAGTTGACAAAAATAAAAGTTGGTACCACTTGAAAAAATATTTTTAAGATACTAATAGTAGATTTTGATACCAATTGAAGGTGAAACATGAAGTACATTTTTGATATCAGCTAAATACCAATTGAAATACCAATTGAAATCAATGTATAAGTTTGTATAGATACCAATTAACATTTGAAATAAACTCAAGTTTACCATAAACATAATTTATGCTTTAAGAATGTAAATATATTATAAAACAAGCACAATCAAATCATATATATATATATGTATTGAAATATAAATGCCAATAAAAATTGATACTAATTGAATTTTGATGCATACATATATAAGAAAACAAATATGAGTATACAAAAATAGAATTTCACGAAGATCAATGTATAGCTCATAAGTATCACCATTTTAGTACAAGAAAAAAGATATTCAATAAGGATACAAGGCATGGCCACTCAACTATCCACCCTTTAAAGGTAGAAGTTTTCTAAAGTAAGATTTGAAAATAATTATAGATTGAAAACACTATCAAATGAAGAATAAATATCTAGTTTAAAGTAATTTTTGAAAAGCTAGTTAAAGATCCTTCAAGCATGAAAACAAATCAACTATCCCATGATGCATGCTAAATACACAAGAGTTGACACTCGAAATCTATAAAGGTCATAAATCCTCATGAAAAACAAAGTCATGAGTAAACAAGAGGAATGTGAGTGCACAAAAATCATTTGAAAAGTATATTCATTAAAATAGTCAATAAAGCTCAAAACATCAAAACATATGAAAGTCATAAAAATTTATTTTTCATTAAAATTAAATAAATTTTATTAAATAAATTTTAAGGTATATATATGTTCTATCAAAACTAAAAATAACATACATATCCCAAATACAAATAAGTCCATAATAGAATTTACATGAAGGCAAGTGACTCAAGGGTATACATGTATATTTATGAGTTTTTGACAAAAATAACATATACATGAAGTAAAACATGTACAAAAATAGGAAAAACAAGTATAAATGAAAGGATCATCAAAACTAGATTATACATGTACATGTAAGGAGTACAAACAAGCATTGAAGAACAACATATAATAATCTAGTATATCCCACTACTTGTACAAGTATAAATACAAGTTTTAATGAGTACTACATCTAAACAAGTATTCACCACATGAAATACAAAACATGATTATTTAGCATAAAACTAAAACATGCTAAAATTATTTATATAAAAGCATGTAAACTAAAATAGGAGTTTAGAGATAGTTACTAACCATATGCACTATTCTCTGAGCCTCCAAACTATGGTGGTCCTCCCGCCAATCAACCTTGATAGCGATGCATCAATATGGTATGTCCATCTAGCTCCATATGCATCCACCATCAAGGCACCATTCCTCTCACGTCATGTGAGAGCCCGCACCTACATTAAATACAAGTGGTGGGGATTTTGGTACCCATTTTTTTTAGGTCCATGGGGGCTAACATCATAAGGAACCCAAATATTTTTATTTGTAAAATTTATATGATTTATCTTATCAAAGCAAAACTTTACTAAATGACCTTTGCGGTCACAATATGTACATTGGTACACTCTAGCATGATATGAGTGGTGTGAATGTGAGCATAGTGTGTATATGTATGTTGTGGGTTATGTGCATGAACTTGTGGAGCTTGTTTCTTTTGAAACAAGGTTTCCAATCTAGAATGGTTGAATGCACAATTACTCAAAGTTGAGCTCAAACAATCAATTCTATTTTTCAAGACATGAATCTCATTTTTATCAAAAGTAGCATGAAAAACATAGCAAGGATCAACCTTTTTTTAGAAATATTTTCTTTTTCTTTTGAAATAATTTTTCTTTTCAAAGAGTTATTTTCTTTCAAAGCAATTTCTTTTTTTTCTACCAAAATAATTTTATTTTTCAAAGAATTATTTTCTTCACAAATGTCATTTAATTTTGAAGACAAGGAAATATTCTTCTTTTTTAAAAATTAATTTTCTTTAGAAGCATATTCAAATTTACTTTTAAAAGAATTTTTTTCTTTCTTCAACAATTCATATTTTTCAAAAAGTTTTGACAAAAAGATGCAAGCTCATCATAAAACATGTCAACATCCTCATCAAGCTCGGATTCAAAATTTACCTCAAGGGGGTTATCCCCTTGGACCATGTAGCATATGTTGGAAGTATCACTCCTATCATCCGAGTCACTCCCCGCATAGTATTGTTTTTGTTCACCAAGGGAGACTAGTGTGTTCCACACTACAAGAGCTGAATCAAAGTTAGTAACCCTACATAAATAATCATCATTTAGGGTACTCTTTAATGCATGGATGACTTTTGCATTAGCCTCTAGATGTTTGTCATTTAAACAATATGAATCTTTAATAGTGGCAAGATGAACATGAATTCCTAGGGCTTTGAGGTACATGGACATCTTAACTTTCCAAATTTGGATGTTAAAAATGTCAAACATGGGAGGTGTCATGAAATCCTTATGTGCGTGTATAAATATTGTGATTAGCTAAAATAAGAATCTTTAACTCTAGATTTTTAGACCCAAATCAAGAGCACCAATCTCTGATACCAATTGAAAATACACCTAGAGGGGAGTGAATAGGTGTACTAGCTAATCTAATGATGAAGATGCGGAATTAAAAACTATTTAAGCAAATTAAAACTATTATGCTAAACACACAAGGTATAACACAAGAGTGTAGCTGAATTTCTAGTGAAGGGCTCTGTACTATCTCCTCAAGATTCCTCTAGATTAGGAGTTGAGGTACTGTTATGGCTCTCTTGGTTGAATACAATTGTGAGCTCACAATCCCAAGCATATAACAATGGAGCACAAGATATATCAAGCATATAAAAATATAAGCAATGTAAGCATGCAAGATATGTAAACACAAGTGAGAGAGAGAGAGAGAGCAATCGCAAACACAGGAGATTTGTTTCGAGGTTCGAGCACCCTTGCTCTACGTCCCCGCCTTCAATATTATGAAGGATTTCTACTAAAAATGATCCCATTGGATCACTCGGTGCCGCAACACCTACAACGAGTTCACACTAGAACTCCAAACTCGCAAGTCCCTCACTTGTTCTTACAAGAACAACACACGCAAGCACACTAGCTTGTCGAGGTCGCACCTCTACACCGAGCTCCCACAAGAACTCAAAACAATACGAACCCGCAAGTTCGCCACCTCAAATACAAAAATGAACACTTGGTGATCTCAACACTTTGATAACCTAAAAACACTCTCACAACAAAGCTCCTATATGATTGATATAACAATGAAAAGCTCAAGTATGTGTGAGAAAAACTAAGATAGATTTGTTATGAAAAATCATAGAAATCACTTTTGAAAAACACTCTTGAAATTATCCTTTTGATATGAAAGTATTTGCTCTAAAACAAGTGGAGAAAAAAACCTTAGAGAGGTAGGAAAAATTAGCATAAAAACTCTCTTAAAATCTTGTCAAAAATAGCCCAAAACAGCCCCATATAAATAGGCTACAAAAACTAGCCGTTGGAGGCGAACTCAGCAGCAGATCCTGCTGTCGGTCGACCGGCCGGTCGACTGGCCAACAGTCAAATTTCTGACTGTTGCAGCCTGCCGGTCGACCGCGCGTGCCTAGGCTTAGACCTACCGGTCGACCACCCGGTCAACCGGGGCCAGATCCAGAGAGCAAAGCTCTCTGGACGGTCGACCGCACGATCGACCGGCCCACTAGCCAAATGGCCGTGCACATTTTGTGCACATCGGTCGACTGTTCAGTTGACCAACTTCTGGCTCGGTCGACCGGTCGACCGGCAGAAGGCCAGGTCTGAAATCTTTTGGGATTAAAACTTGGTTAAATAAATCCTTATAAATTCCCATAAAGTCACATAAAATATAAAAAAATAGGTTCATTAAAATACTTTGATGTACAAACTTATTTGATTAAAATTCAACACAAATTACAAATGTTTTGAACTATTTTTGTAAAATAGAAATTTTGCCTTAAACAAAAATCAGTATTTTTCAAAATCAATCTCCAAATTGAAAAATGATTTTTTCAAAACTCTTCTAAATAAAAAAATAAGATATTTTAAACACTTTTGAAGCTTAATGCGTATGGATATAATCCACTACACATATGAGATGAAATATCTATATTTTTGACAATAAGCTCTAAAATGGGTTTTGATAAATACAAAACTCAAACACATGATATAGAAACACCAAATAAGTTTTTCTAACTTTTGAACCAACAATGTGCATGGATAAAATCCAAAACACATATAAATCATATAAACTTATTTTTATGAAATCTAATTATGAAACACAAGGATGAATACTTGAAGCTCAAAAACCAAAATGTTATTTTCTAAAATCAAAACTATTTTATGAAAACATATATAAAATTTTGTGTGTGTATATGAACTTGTGCAATCCACAACTAATCTATCCTTTATATTTTTATCTAAAAACAAATCTTAACACTTACAAATGCGACACAAGTCTTTACAAAAATCTTCTCTTGAAAAACTTTCTCCATCTTGACATGGTCCAAACCTTGATCCAATGAGCTAGACTCCTCTTGAGTACATGATGCAGTCTTCATACACGAGCTCTTGAATCAACACGTGCTCGCTTCAAAACTTGACTTTGAATCCTTTGTTGAAGCTAAACACCTACTAAGATCTTGATCAAACTAAATAAACACAAGATCATTAGTACTACAACTACATGAGTTAATCATCATCAAAACTAGAGTGATGGGTTTTTGGGCCAACAATGTCATCTTGGTTGAAGCCAAGAAGTAGTCTTCTAAAGACTTCACATGAATAATTCAGTCCCACAATCTATTTGGCCTATGTAAAGCCAGATACGAAACCTTAACTAGGCGTTGAGAAGAGCGAGCAGGTAGAAAATTCGAGGAAGGCGCTGTGTAGCGACTGGACTAAGATCTGTATGGTGTTAGATTGTGACATGCACTTTTTTACTTAAAGAGAAAACTCCACCATTGCATGTATTTCATACTACAAGTGCTTAGCAACTAAAATAAGGAAATGAAAGAATCATTTTTACTTGTTTATTTGTGTGGGTCCTTAAGGATCAATATAATTGATCACACTTTATATCTGTCTTATGTGATTTTTTGACTATATTATAAAGTGGATGCTACTTTATATATGTCCTATGTGACTTTTTGATTATATTATAAAGTGGATGCTACTTTGATGTGTTTCCAATGGTCGCAATTGGAGAGCGGGCAATTTCCTTCGCAGAGGCAGTTTGGAGGAGAATAGTGGGAGACAGTGGTCGGCAAAAAGCAAGTACTAGAATAAGTAAAAAGAGTGCGGGTCGATGTTACTGCTTTTGCGATTCTTCTATAGTAGCGAAGTGGCTATACGGGTCGTATCCACATGGAGGGAGAGAGATGGAAGCTTGATGCGGCTTCTTTGTTCAAGAAAAGAGAAAATTCTTTGTTTTAAATAAAGAATTAAAAAATGAAATAAGCTGGTTTCAAGAATTGTTTGAAAATGATTTGGTAGTTTGTAAAGTTGGATTTTCTTAGTGGTAAAAATGCATGGCAAACTTCCTACTAATTGCTCCCACTAATCCCTAACTTTTTGAAGATGTAGCCTCACGATGGATCATAGGCAAGCATAACCCTTATGCATTGGAACTATTCACGTGGAAATCGAGTGAAAGTTCTTCCTCTAACTTAGCTTTACACGGCAAAAACTCGAACATTCCCTTATCAAGATCCATTAGAAGGCGAGAATAAGGGAAGACACGAGTGCACTAATGGTATCAGCAAAGTTAAAAGGAAAAATCTCTAACTTACAACAACAAGTAAAGCATACAACCTATAGATCATTAAAAACCCATAAAGCATGAAATATAAGAAAGTTAATACTTGTAGGTAAGTTAGAGCTAGAACCCTCGTCTTAAGATGTCATAGCTCTTATTTGCACAAGACTTGTTTGACACTATTGACTCATTTAGTTTATCAATCAAGTGTTAGAGATTAGTGGGTTAGTAGTTAGTTAGTCATACTATGGAGAAGTTAGTTAGATATGGTAGTAAAAGAAACAACAAAAGAAAAGGGGTAAAGAGAAAGGGAGTTACACTACAAGAAAGTAAAAGAAAAGAAGTGAAGAGAAAGAAAGTTACACTACAACAAAGAAGTAAAAGTAAATGACAAAGACAAGTAAATGAAAAGAAGAAAGAGAAGTATTAGCTTGTCACCTTCAAATACAACACTTACACACACTCTCTCTTTCTCTCTAATGGCTAAAGCTAAAACTAGAAGAAGAAGAAGCAACAGCTATAATTCCTAACAATAAAGTAACAAATACAACTCTATTCTCTGGATATCTCTCAATTGAAGCCCCTGGGGGGTATTTATAGGCACCAGGGGAAAGGGGACCGGGGGGATGACCTCTGGCCCAAAGCGTAGGCGTGCGCGCCCAAAAGGCCGCGAAAATGCGGCCTGGACCGCATTTCCGCGGCCCTGCCAGGGCGGCGCGCGCCTGGCTTCGGGCAGCGCGCCGTACCTTCTGTCTCCTGTCAGGTAGGTCTGCTGGTTTGTTGATATGATGCCCTAGACTGATAAAATCGCCTCCCTAAAGTCAATGGGTACTTGGTAGGCCTATAATCACCTATTAAATGGTGATTTAGGGTCTTCTTCTTCATTTGCACACCATGAACCTAGGATCTAGCAAGCAAAACTTTATTAGCAGAATTTTATTTCAAATAAATATGAGAATGTGATTAAAATTATGCAAAATTAGAGACTAATCACACCCCCACACTTATCTTTTTGCTCGTCCCGAGCAAAACAAAAATAAGAAAATTATTACACCACTTTCGCAGGTGACGCGATTGCACTGAGCATGTGCAATAAGCCTTTAAATCTCTAGGTTCCCCTAGAGGAGGAGTGTTGTCTCCTGAGGGTTTTTAGCGGATTGCACCTACAAAATCCAGTAAATAAAAAAAAGTATTTAGTTGTTAGTAAAAACTCTATCATGAAAATGAACTTTCAATCATCTAAGTAAAAATGACCGAATGATGTAAGAATTAGGTGTAACCCTCATAAGTCCTCCCATACTTCAGCCTTCATAAAAATGAAGAAATTATGGTTTTTCTTTAAATTTAGAAAGGATCATGCACTTCTAACTCATTCTGTTATTTTGCTTTAAATAGATATGCATAATGTGTAAGTGTGATTTGCTTGAGATTTTTCAACTCAACTTTGAATATCATTTAATTTTATTAATATTTACTTATTATTCTTGGTTCCATTAGGCTTTCTACTTCACTCATGTAACACATATCAAACCGATGACTCCCAAACCAGATAGTCTTAAGGCACCAGGTGGGAAAATACCCCTCAGGTCTTATATGCAAGTGGAGTAGGCACGAAATCAAGATTTATTTATACATTATTATATATAAATTTTTTTTGGCGTGAGTAATCATGCTTCTTGAGGCACAATTATCCAGCTTTTTTTTTATTTTTTTCAGAGGGATGTATCTAAATCCCAAGCATGTGTGTGTGTTATGCATATTCTACTGAGGCTAAATAAAAGATATGAGTTATTTTCCTTATCCCTCCCAACTCTTAGTCAAACCAATGTTTCTTGTTTATTTAGGCAAAAATAAAGATTCATTAATAAGGTTCTCTTAATTCTTACAACCTTTTGGTATTTTTATAAAGAGTATAAAAATTCATTTTTCGCTGAGGAGTTTTTTTTTAATAAAAAGAAAAAGTAAAAGTATTAGCCCCCCCCCACACCTATCTAATGCATTATCCTCAATGAATGTGGATGTAAATGCAAAGACAATAAATAGGGTGAAGAAATGATGTCACCGTCTTCGTGGACTTGGGGCCGGCCAAGGGCAAATAGGCTAAAGAATGTCCAAAAATGTAGAAAGAGTAAGTATATAAATAATATATATATATATTTTTTAAGTTGTTACTATGGTTAGATGTATGACGGGGCAAAAAGAGTCAGCATACTATCATCCGGAGTCATAGGCTCAGTGGTTAAGAAGAGCTTCAGTTTTTGCCCGTTCACTTTGAATTCCATGTTGTTCTTAGGGTCTACAATAATCACAGCACTGTGTGGGAAAACGGTGCACGCAATGAACGGTCCAGACCAAAGAGTTTTCAGCTTCCCCGCAAAAATATGAAGCCTAGAGTTATACAACAGAACCTTATCTCCCAGGGCAAAGTTTTTCCAGTTTATCATCTGATCATAAAAAAGTTTAGTCCTGCTTTTGGTAATCCGAGCATTCTCATATGCTTCATTCCGTATCTCCTCTAATTATGAGATCTACAGTTTTCTTAGCTCATCGGCCTTACTCAGATCAAAATTGAGCTGCTTAATGGCCCAAAGGGCACGGTGTTCTAACTCTACTGGCAGATGACAGGCTTTTTCGAATATGATTCTGTAAGAAGGCATTCCCAGAACTGTCTTAAAAGCATTGCGGTAAGCCCATACATTGTTGAGTTTGACCGACCAATCCTTTTGATTCTGTACGACAGTCTTTTCCAGAATGAGCTTGAGTTGTCGATTGGTGACTTCTACCTGCCCATTTGTCTGGGGATGATACGAAGTGGATAACTTGTAATTGATGGAATATTTTCGCATCAGAGCTTCAAAAACTCTGTTGCAGAAATGTGATCCATTATCACTAATTATCGCTCTAGGGGTGTCAAATCGGGAGAAGATGTTTTCTTTGAGGAATTTGACAACCACTTTATTATCATTGGTCTTTTTAGGCACAGCTTCTACCTATTTAGAGCATAGTCTACAGCAACTAAAATGAACTGGTTGCCGAAGGAATTAGGGAATGGTCCCATGAAGTCGATACTCCAAACATCAAAAATTTCAACTTTCAAGATCGGGTTTAGGGGCATCATGTCTCTCCTTGAAATTTTCTCAATCTTCTGACAATTTGCGCATGACTTGCAAAAATGGTATGAGTCTTTGAACAAAGTGGGCCAGTAAAACCCACTTTGTAGAACCTTCTCTGCAGTCTTGCGGGGACCGAAGTGTCCTTCGCATGTAAAATCATGGCAAAAGCTTAGCACACTCCTCTGTTCTTCCTCTGGTATGCATCGTCTAATAATCTGGTCGGGACAATACTTAAAAAGATACGGCTCTTCTCAGAAGAAGTACCGTACTTGGGCAAAGAAACGACATTGGTCTTGCTTTGTCCAGTCAGTGGGTAATTATCCAGTGGCCAGGTAATTGACAATATCTGCATACCAGGGTTCCTTAAAAATGGCTAGGATGTGCTCGTCTGGGAAATCCTCGTTGATCGGAGCTTGTATGATTGGTGGGTTCGGAATTCATGACAAATGATCTGCAACCACATTTTCTATACCTCGTTTATCCCAAATTTCCAGGTCGAATTCTTAAAGCAAAAGGATCCACCGAATCAATTGGGCTTTTGCTTCCTTCTTGATCATGAGGTATTTTAGAGTCGAGTGATCCATAAAAATCACCATTTTCGAGCCTAAAAAGTAGGGCCGGAACTTCTCTAACGCAAAGATAATGGCCAAGAATTCCTTTTCAGTCATTGTATAATTCTATTGGGCGTCATTCGAGGTCCTACTCGAATAGTAAATCACATACTGCCTATTATCGATGTGCTGTCCTAGTACAGCGCAAATAGCAAAATCAGAGGCCTCGCACATGATTTTGAATGGTTGGGCCTAATTAGGAGCAGAAATAATATGCGCAGAAATAAGTTCTTACTTAAGCTTCCCCATAACTTGAAACATTCATTGTTAAAATCAAAAGGTACGTCCTTAATAAGCAGGTTGGTTAAGGGCCTAACGATTTTACTAAAATCCTTAATGAACCGTCGATAGAACCCAACATGCCCTACAAAGGATCTAATATCCTTGATGCTTTTGGGTGGTAGAAGCTTAACAATCACTTCTACTTTAGCCTTGTCCACTTCAATGCCTCTCCTAGAAAACTCATGGCCTAAGACAATCCCCTGTCTCATCATGAAGTGACATTTCTCACAGTTTAGAGTTAGGTTCTTCTCCTTACATCTTTGCAGCACTAACTCTAGGTGATGAAGATACTGATCAAATGAATCTCCGTAGATGGAGAAGTCATCCATGAAAATCTCTAGAAAACGTTCTATCATGTCGGAGAAAAGACTAAGCATGCACCGTTGGAATGTTGTGGGGGCATTGTACAATCCAAAGGGCATGCGTCGGTAAGCGAAGGTTCCGAACGGGCACGTGAACGTGATCTTTTCCCGATCTTCTACAGCAATGGGGATTTGATTGTATCCCGAGTACCAATCTAGGAAGCAATAGTACTCATGTCCAGCTAATCGTTCCAGCATTTGGTCGATGAAGGGTAGTGGGAAGTGGTCTTACGGGTGGCTGCATTCAACTTTCTATAGTCGATACAGACACGAACCTTGGTAGGCAGTCCTGTCTACACTAACTCTTTTTGCTCATTTTCAACCACCGTAAAGTCAGCTTTCTTAGGGACCGCATGAATAGGGCTAACCCATTGGCTATCAGAAATGGGATAAATGATCCCATTATCTAATAGTTTCAAAATTTTTACTTTAACTGCCTCTTGCATGAGTGAGTTAAGCCTGCATTGTGGGTCCCTCCTGGGGGTTGCTTCATTGGTCAAATAGATTCTATTACACTATGGCTGGACTTATCCTTTTGATATCCTTCATCGTCCATCCATTGGTTTCCTTATGTCTTTTCAGAATAGACATTAATCTGTCCTCTTGTTGATCAGTCAGGTGGGATGCTATGATGACTGGCAAGGTGACCTTTCCACCCAGGTAGGCTTACTTGAGGTGTTCAGGTAAGGTTTTTAGCTCTAGCGAAGGTGTTGCTTCATTGGAGGCAATCTCCGGGCTTGCAATCCTATGATGAGGTACACCTAGGCTTGATGCCTAGTCCACTGCTGAATCTACGATCTGATCTAGATTAAAATCCTCAGCCTCCAGATCAAACTCTGCCTCCATTTCTATCTCCTTATTTTCCTCATGCTCATTGGTCATATTTTTAATGGAATTGACCTCAAAAGTCTGATCATTGACATCCCTAGGTTGTCTTCCAAGATTGAAGACATTGACTTCCTTCGTCATATCTCCATAGGTCAATCGCATGGACCTGTTCCTAAAGTTGATTATGGCATTGGCTGTAGCAAGAATGGGCGCCCTAAGATGACTGAAGTTTGAGACCTTAGATTGGACACAGGTTGGGTCTCAAGCACAATGAAATCAACGGGGTAGATGAAATACCCGACCCGAATAAGGACGTCTGTGATTTTTCCCTTCGGGATCTTCACAGATCGGTCAACTAACTGAATGGTGACTCGGGTTAGGCTCAACTCGCCCAGCCCAAGTTGCTGGTATACTGAGAGAGGTAGCAAGTTGATACTTGCTCCCAGGTCAAGAAGCCCTCTACTAATTTCTGTCTGTCCTATGGTGTAGGAGATTGTGGGACATCCGGGATCCTTATATTTCACCGGAATGGGACCAGACAAAATTTCACTTATATTGGTTGCCAAGAACACTTTCTTGTGCACATTTATCTTTCTCTTCTTTGTACACATATCCTTAAGAAATTTTTCATAAGCTGGGACTTGTTGGATAGCGTTAAGAAGAGGCACATTCAATTTGACCTGATTGAACATCTCTAGCATCTTCTTCATGTGCATATTCTTATTGTTGTTCCTAAGCCTATTGGGAAAGGGAGTTACAGACTTATGAACTTGTTCAGCAGCTTTTTCCTCGTCAGATGTTTGAGGAGCAGTTTGGGAGGAACTAGCAGAGGTGGAGGCTGAATTAGGATCAGGATGGCCTGGACTTTTCTGTTGGTAGACCTGGTTGTCTACCTTCTTTCCAGATTGAAGTGTGTGAATAACATTGCACTGGTTGATCGATGGATCCTGAATTTCATATGCTTGATTGGAGGTTTTTGGGTTAACTAGCGGCTAACTAGGTAAAGTACCCTTTGGTCTTTCACTTAGGAAGCTAGCTAATTGGCTCATCTGTATTTCCAATCTCGATATAGCCTGTGAATGATTGTTCAGCGTTTGTCCCTGATTTTGCATAAAAGCGGTTTGGGACTTCATAAAAGCTTCCACGCTCTCCTCCAACTTACTGAATTTCTTTTTCATTGGTGAACTTTAAGAGGAGGAAGATGGAGCTTGACTGTGAAAATTTGGTGGAGGACTGGGATGGTGAAAATTGTTGGAGAAATTTGGCCTAGGAGGATTGTTCTGGGCCCAGGAGAAATTAGGGTGATTCCTCCAACCTGGATTGTATGATTGTGAGTAGGGATTATGTGGCGGCTGTGAGTAGGCGGCGTTCAGGTGTTCTGGTGGCACTTGCTGGGCATGAAAAATAGGGCACTCTTCAAAGACATGATTTGATGCCTGACAGTATGAACAACCCGGATTATGAATTAGTGGTGGGTTGATTTGGTCGACATTGGCTAACTCTTTTGTCTCTAGAGCCTCTATTCTCCTCATTAGGGTTATAATTTTAGCTTCTGCAGCTATGGATGATTCTAGAGATAGGAGCCCTCCTCTTGAAGCTATAGATTGTGAATTCCTCAGTTTTTCTGAGGCTGGCTCCCATTGTAGGGTTTTCTTAGCTAAATTCTCAAATAAATCCCAACCCTGGTTCTCATCCTTTTGCAAGAACCCTCCCAGACACATGGTTTCTAAAAGGATTTTCGTTTGATAATCTAAGTCATCATAGAGAATTTGGTACTGACGTCATTTCTCCACACCATGATGAGGGTATTGAGCTAGGAGATCTTTGAATCGCTCAAAGTATCTCTAAAATGGTTCGCTCGGTTCTTGCCTGAACTGCATGATATTCTTTCTAATGAGGGCAATTTTGTGAATTGGGTAGAATTTCTTCAAGAAGGCCTTAACGAAATCATCCCATGTCGTGATAGAATCTACCGCCAAACTGTACAATCATTTCTTTGCTAGGTCCTTTAGGGAAAAGGGGATCAAACGTAACCTAACGGCATCGTCTCCTAGCTGGTGTATACGCATCATGAGGCACACTTCTTCAAATTCCCTAACAAAGAAGTATGCGTCCTCTGATTCTAAACCATGAAACTTTTGGAGAGTGTTGATGAATTGAGGTTTTAATTCAAAGTTATTTCCATTTGCCTCAGGTAATTTTATACAAGATGGTAATGAGGTTCTGATCGCGTAAAATCTGTCCTGAAGTAACGTCATCACCAGTTCTGGATGCAAGGGTAGAGAAGTGTTTCTGGTTAATCTGAAAGTTGCAGGATCTCTCACCCACTCTTGCATGCAGCACACCACAAACAACGTAAAAACAAACAAACAATCAAAAAGAATAAAAAACAAACAAAAGAAAGAAAAACAACCACCAAGCCTTAGTCTAAGGTACCTAGACCTAGACGACTCCTAACTGGTCGATTCTCCGGGGAAGGTTGTTGCAGGAACTCGACTACAAGCTAATCGGCCAGGAAAGGGCAAAGCTCGGGGGGAGGTATCCGGGCGCTAGCCACGGGCCTAATTATGCCAAACCACGGAGCTTTCAGGGCTTTGCCTCTCAATCCACTTTCCTTAGACACTGATTTTGCAGGAGTATTATTCTTGCAATTTCCAACCTCGGTTAATCTCTTAGTGAGTCTGAGATGTCCCTAGGGCCATCGTCTATTAGTTTTTAGTTAAGGCTTGGGACGGTGTAAGTGCACTTGGAGATGCTTTTTGGGCTAAGGAAGGGTGATGAAATCCCTACGTTATCTTGTTTATTTAGATTTTACCCTTAACGTCAATTGTGCAAGTGTACAGTTTATTCACAACAAGGTAAAACTCAAAGCGATAAATCACTCCAAAATGTTGGTCCTATTCTATATGAATGCACACGTACCTTTTCTTCAGCACTCTTCAATAGAAATTGAAATGAATTGAAATAGACACGTGCCTTAAATGCAAAAGTCTAATCCAAATTTTAATTAAGTAACAAGTGGGTTTCTGTTGAGTTTATTACACATGTATAAGGTGAAGCATTCAAAGGAGCTAAAAAAAATTTTAGAAAGCAATTTTTTGAGCGGCTTTCAGCAACCATGCAGAAGAGTTCGTTAGTACTTTAATCGGAGAAACTCGCTTTTACGCGAATTTTTCGAGGGCAAATGAATCCTCGTGCAACGTCTTTGGCCACCACTTTTGCTTCCTGTGAAAGTGAGCTCCTTGGTACTTCTCCTACACATAAGAATAAAGAAAGATCTTTAGTACTGAACAATAAAGTCATTCCCTCCCCGGCAACGACGCTAAAATTTGATCGACAAAAAACAAGTACTAGAATACATAAAAAGAGTGTGGGTCGATGTTACTGCTTTTGCGATTCTTTCGTAGTAGCGAATGGCTATATGAGTTGTATCCACAAGGAGGGAGAGCGATGGAAGCTTGATGCGGCTTCTTTGTTCAAGAAAAGAGAAAATTCTTTGTTTTAAATAAAGAATTAAAAATGAAAACAAGTTGGTTTCAAGAATTGTTTGAAAATGATTTGGTGGTTTGTAAAGTTGAATTTTCTTAGTGGTAAAAACGCATGGCTAACTTTCTACTAATTGCTCCCACTAATCTCTAACTTCTTGAAGATATAGCCTCACGATGGATCATAGGCAAGCATAACCCTTATGCATTGGAACTATTCACGTGAAAATTGAGTGAAAGTTCTTTCTATAACTTAGCTTTACACGACAAAAACTCGGACATTCTCTTATCAAGATCCATTAGAAGACGAGAATAAGGGAAGACACGAGTGCACTAATGGTATCGGCAAAATTAAAAGGAAAAAATCTCTAACTTACAACAAGTAAAGCATACAACTAATAGATCATCAAAAACCCATTAAGCATGAAATATAAGAAAGTTATTACTTGTAGGTAAGTTAGAGTTAGAACCCTCGTCTTAAGATGTCATAGCTCTTGTTTGCACAAGGCTTGTTTGACACTATTGACTCATTTGGGTTTATCAATCATGTGTTAGAGATTAGTGGGTTAGTAGTTAGTTAGCCATGCTATAGAGGAGTTAGTTAGACATGATAGTAAAAGAAACAATAAAAGAAAAGGGGTAAAGAGAAAGATAGTTACACTACAAGAAAGTAAAAGAAAAGAAGTGAAGAGAAAGAAAGTTATACTGCAACAAGGAAGTAAAAGTAAATGACAAAAATAAGTAAATGGAAAGAAGAAAGAGAAGTAGTTACTTATAGTAGCTTATCACTTTCAAATACAACACTTACACAGTCTCTCTCTTCACTCTAATGGCTAAAGCTAAAACTAGAAGAAGAAGAAATAACAACTACAATTTCTAACAACAAAGTAACAAATACAGCTCTATTCTCTAGATATCTCTCAACTGAAGCCCCTGAGGGGGTATTTATAGGCACCAGGGGAAAGGGGGCCAGGAGGACGACCTCTGGCCCAAAGCGCAGGCGTGCTGGCTTCGGGCAGCGCGCTGGCCCTTCTGTCCCCTGTCAGGTAGGTCTGCTGGTTTATTGATATGATGCCCTGGACTGACAAAATCGCCTCCCTAAAATCAATGGTTACTTGGTAGGCCTTTAATCACCCATTAAATGATGATTTAGGGTCTTCTTCTTCATTTGCACACCATGGACCTAGGATCAAGTAAGTAAAGCTTTATTAGCAGAATTTTAAATCAAATAAATATGAGAATGTGATGAAAATTATGCAAAATTAGAGACTAATCAGACAGCGCTAGCGGATCTGGCTGGTCGGTGGCTGCGTTTAGCGGGGGATCGATAATTTCAGATGAGTCTTTTGAATTCCCGATGGTGGCGGAGATGGTGGGGGAAAGTGGAAGTGTATTGCTGGCCGTGGACGTGCCGGGGATGGCATTCTCTTCTTCCTCTGTCTCGTGTCATAAACAAAGGATTGACAATGAGTGATGGAATGGGCCAAAGGGGGTGGAGGCTACCAGCAATCGCGATCATCATCTGGTTGGTAACTCGTCAATGAAGATGGTGAAAGCGTGGGAAGCCTCAGTCGAACGCTGCGGCTTGACCTGTGAGTTTCGGGGTGAGTTTGTCTCTTCGAAGTGGGCAGAGAGCTGGCGAACATTGGTAGCGACGCATCCAGGGGAGCAGCACGGGCAAGCAGGGTCGCATCAAAATTGGTGTCGACCGTTACCGAGGTTATCGCAGTCACTATGCACTGCGACGACTGCGAGGGTGAAGAACGAGGGGGAATGGTCTGAGATAATTCAAATTTGAATTTTCGGGGTATTGTTGATACAGATGGCGGGTCCATTGCTTCTTAACTTTCAAATCCGACTCTTAGTGAGGGTAAAGAGGTTTTGGAGGAGGGATTTTTTTTTGAACCAGCCCAAATTGAGGTTGGGCATGACCTTGTTGAGTCAGGATTTGCTGGGCCAAATGTGGGAGCGTCTTCATTAGGGTCCGAGAATCCCGCCACGAGCGCTAAGTGGTGTTTATACGAGGAAGATGTTGGGCCTTTTAAGCCTAAGGAGAAAGACCGGGTTAGCACAATGGGAAAATCGGGTGGGCCGAGTGGTTTTAGGAGGGGGTTTTTGCTGCGGCCTGATGCTTCTGGCCTAGGGGTGGGGGTCGTTATGTTGGCACCCAAGAAGGGATAGTGAGCCATCGTAGTCTGGAGAATGCTGGTGGTGATAGCGAGCGGGACTTTATCGACTCCGAGTCGGCCTTAACCCTTGATGGGTTTAATTCTGAAGGCACAACTTTTGGAGATGCAAGTGGTGAGCTCTTTCTGAAGCAGGCGACACAGGAGTATTTTAAGAACGAGTTTTAGATTTTTTTTGGTTTGTCCCCCCCCCCCCCCCCCGCATTAAGAAGAAGAATAATAATAAGAAGAAGGGGAAGGAGCTACTTGATGGGAGAGGTCCTGCCTTTGGGCGAGCGGCGTCAGTTGGTTGGTGCAGACCTCATCATCACTGGGGGTCCGCAGTGGAATAGGAATTTTGAGTAGCGGTGGCGTCGGAGGAGGGTGGTGTTGGAGGAGTGGGATGTGTTAGAGGGTTTTGCGTCAGAGGAGTTTTCGGTAGTTTGGATTGGACTTAACTCCACATCGCTTTTTAGGTCACGTGCGCACCTGGATGTATAGCGGGTTACATCATCTGGAAGCCTGGAAGTAAGGTGGCCCCTGCTGGAGTTTTTTTCTTTTTTCAGGTGGTTTAATTTTGTATTTTTACATATTTGTTCCCTTCTTTTTTAGGAAAAAAAAGTGTACCCAAAAATATAACAACACAACATTGGGAAGACAATTCTTTTCCAACCAAAAATACGACTCCTAGAAGAGGAAAAAGGAAAAAAAGAGTAAATGAAAGCAGAAAAGAATTACAACTCTCATTTTAAGGGCCTGTTTGGTTGTCGTAATTGGCCGTAATTCATAACTCGTAATTGGTAAAGTCTTTTACAGTTGTAAATGAGTTACATGCATGTAAGCTTTATGGTGTTTGGTTGGTAATATAAAGTTGTAAGTGAAAAAGTGTATTGTGTTTTACGGTATTTGGTTGTCGTAATGTCTAAGTCGTAAGTGAAAAAGTTGACCACAAAATTAACTATTTGGTGATTTAAAAAGTTTTAATATTGCAAATAAATATTAAAAAGGTTAAATATTAAAATAAATTAATATTAACATAAAAAAATAATACAAATTTGCATGACCACAAAATTAGCTGTAACTGGGTTGTAAGTGAGTGGTAATTGGGTTGCAAATGAGTGATAATTAGGTTATGTAAGTCTTTTACGAATTACGGTCCAAACAAACGCCGTAGTTATAACTGGATTGTAAGTCATTTACGAATTACGAACTTTTACACGAAACAAACGGCCCCTAACAATAGAATAACAGCAAAACAATGAGTCATGGAGAAAACAGAGTGTGGCTGAAAAAAAAGAACTTGCGCCAGTCGTACAGGCCGTGATAAGATCTCATCAGAGACGATAGATCCCAAACTTCTTTAAATACCTTATCTGCAAGATCATAAGAGATCATCTTTCCGGGCACGTTTAGGAGCAGTGTTCCTCCTCCTCCTCCTTCCTCCTCTCTTCCTCGGATAAAAAGAACAGGCGCAAATCCCAGATAATTTCTCGCGGCCCATCTAGTATTGCCCATTACCCCGTCGGTCCAGATCGGCCGTTCTTGCGTCTCCGGGTACAAATCCTTCACAGGTTCTAAATCCACTTTGGACAGGACTGACCACTGGGAACACTGTGGATCCATCTCTAAAATGTGAAATACAGGAGACCTTTCATCATTAGACCTTGCAATAATCTGAAGCTTCTCTCCTGATTCTCTCATGTACACCACTTTTGAGTACTCGGGTGCTTCTGGTGGCATCAGCAACTTCTCGATGCACTCTCCCTCTGGGTCAAATGAAAGAAAACATATCTTGCCTACCAATATCAGAGCACTGTTCCAATAGACACTCTCCCTCTTAACAGCGTGAAGGCCTCCAAGTTCTTCAATCGGCTTCTTATCCACAGAGAGCTTCCATGAGCGGGTCTGAGATGAATAGATGTGGATTTGGAGCGATACGCTGACAACTTTGTAATGCGGGGACTTTGAGGGGTCGAAGATGAGGCTGAAGTAGCAGTCCACTTCTTTTGGTACAGGAAGTTCGACGAATTCTCTGGTGGTGGGGTTGCAAACATAGTATGCAGGCCTGTGAGCCCGTCTTTTTGTGGCTCGGTAGCAGATGATGAGGCCGTTGCAGGAGGACTCGATGGACATCCGGTCTTCATCAACCGCGGTTGGGATGAAGGAGAGAGTGGGATCCGGAAGTGCAGGCGGATTTCCGTTTAGCGGGAAGTACTTGGCGCCATTGATACGATCAAACAACAAGAAACCAGAGGGGGATGGGCGGGGATTGCGAGCAGAGTGATGCTGGATGAAGCGGGGACTGGATGTGAGGGAGAGCCATCGCTTGCAAACGCAGCGAAGTCTTACAATCTCCTTTGCTGAAAGTCGGGTGAGTATCTCAGATACGATATCTTCGTCGAGGAGGAGATTGGCCGGCATCTATGCTGAACCAATTTCAGTGTGCTGATGCTCCATTATGCCGAGCTGAGGTGCCTGTCATATACATGGCTGTGTTTGTTTTGTTTATCTTTTTGGACAGCCGGCTCCTTGGCTCTTCCCTTGTTGTCTCCATTTGTTTCTTGTGACTTCGAATGTTCCAGCTTTGTTATCTCAAATGCACCGGAACTTTGCTCTTGGTTTCATCTTCTTTGCGTAACCTCTACGTTGTGGCATTAGGAAAAGAGAAAATAAATGTTAAAAGAATGACTTTTTTAGGAATCAAATGGATATCCATACATAGGATAAATCTGTTTTCTTTTTTTTAAAGGCCAATAAGCCAATTCAGTTTATTGTTAAATAACTTGAGTGTACAGTTTAATTGTTGTGATTGTAACAGGTAAGAAAGCTCTGATAATATAGCAATATGAAATATCAAACCATTATATCTATTCATCTAGACTACTTCTTAACTATGTTTGAGTATTTTGAGAAGTTTAGATTAGTCGAAGATTTGCAACACAACAATGGCATCACATCTTGATCTTGTTCTGTTGTTGTAAATCCTCCCTTGCTTCGCATAATAGTTGTTTTCCTGCTTTTTATTATTCCTTTTGTATTCTTTCTTCTCTTAATGAATGAGTGCAATCTTCCCTTCCTCTCCAAGGGGGAGAATAATAAGTTTTCCATTGGAGGTAAAAGAGAAGGATTAGTGGTAGTGATTTCATATGGAACCTATATCTTAACAAGGGAGCATACGGCTATGATCTCATTTAATAATATACTCACTTGAGATATTCAACTAATCTAACATCTGTTTGGTGAGGGAGAATTGAAGATCGAGGAGTAAATTCTTTATTTAATTGTAAAGAAAGTTACAGCGGATCAATAATCCTCTTACAAGAGAGGAAAGATATTCAAGCTCGAATCTCCCCTTTGTTTAGTGTCGGGTTCTTGATGTGACGATGAAAAGTGAATCTTGTTTTCCGTTGACCGGGTGAACGTCGGGACCTTTTTGGAACCCTTTCTTTAGATAGTAGACGAAGTAACATAGCTTCTGTCCGCCAAGGATCTCAAAGAGAGTGTAGGCAAAGACGAACTTATACACAGCAAGTTGTTAGAAGAGTTGAACCTTCTCTTTCTTTTCAGCTGAAAATCTTGGTGTTTCTACAGCTTACAACTGAAGTTCTTTTGACCAAGAATTATCCGACCCCTCTTTCATAGCAAACTGGGCTATTTAGGGGGTAAACGTGTCCCCTAAAAACACTCCATAACGGGGGTTAACTCCCTCATTACGTGGGCAGTAATTGACCCAGTAATGAGGGCAGTTATAACTGAGACGCGGGTTTCGAGCCTCGCGTCTTGTTGCTAAAGTGATACTTGAGGAACGCGAGCTTGCAATTCTACGTTAAGCTTCATGTGAGACGCGGGCTCTGAACTCTGCGTCTTGGGACTACAATAATACTGGGACACAGGTTCCAACCCTCGCGTCTCGGTCCTTGCAGTGATGTTGAGACGCGGGTTTCAACCCTCGCGTCTTGGTGCCGCGCTGGTGGCGATGATTAGCCTTGCGTCTGGAGCTTGAATTCTACTTTTTGCTGACTTGTCTTCAGTGATTTTTAGACAGTTTACAAAATCCCCTCCAAAATTTTCGATATTCCGTGGTTGACTAGAACAGATTTCAAAATTCGTTGGACTCTGCTTGAATTCATACTTCTCATGATTGGACTGACAATCATTTGAGATACTCTGAGCTTGATCTTATCTGGAGTATGGTCTTCATGAGTGTACTGTAAAACCCTTTGAAGCCACCAGAGATGATCGTGGTGAGTGCCTAAATACGCAGTCCAGACCTCCTCAATGCTCTGAGCTGGTTGTTGGTGTACTTTAAATCAGGGGTGAACAGTCACCTGCTTGTGCTAGTGTACTATTGAACTGATTTGCAGAAGTAAAAACTGAATGCAAGTCTTATAGACGCAGGAGTCATGTTGCTTTGGAGACGCAATCCTCACTTAGAGTGGGGACGCATTTATTAGTTTATTGAAGAAACGCGGCTTCTGGAGGGACGCGATCTTTGAGATGAAGACGCAGCTCTCACTCTGTTAACTAGGTGCGGCTTTGGCCTTGCTGAAGAGGCGCGACTTTTTGGAGGGACACAATTTTTGTTATCATGAATCCGTACTTTGGGCGCGTTGCCATCTGTCCGGCAAAATTGCGGGGATATCTTTCCTTTAGCGCGCGAATTTTACGTTGCATTTAATATGCACGCCACGCGTCAGGCGGGGATTAGGCCTCGATCCAAGCGCCGCATATCTCTCCGGATCACTGTGCCTATAAAAGACAACAGTCTTTCAAGAGTCATCATTAAACTGTTTCTTCTTCTTCGCTGATCATTATATCTAGGATTAAGAAAAGCTTGAAGTTTTTTTCATTTTCACCGTCTTCAACACCGATCTCTCGGTTGAAATGGCACCGAAGACCAAGCCTGTTTCCTCGTCCTCAAGCGTTGTCGCTCCGGCAACTCAAATGGGTGGTTCTTTCACGCAGGAGGCCCCTATTTCAGGTAGTAAAACCATCTGATCTGGTTTCTGCCATTAAAGAGGCTTGCAGAGTTCTTTTAACTCTTAAGTCTCTTTTGAATGTGAACCGCCAACGCGAGGCTCATGCTCGTGTTTGATCTTCAGACGCGGCTCTTGAATTGGTAAGCAAGACGCGAGTTGACGACCTCTGCGTTTTTCCTTCATCAACTTGAGTCTGTATCTATTTGTTGAATGTGGGCCTCATTGAGCCTTGCGTTTTGGACTAAATGCTCAGAATATTTCTAGGTGTGGGGAGTTCAGACGCAGACTTCTTATAATTCTCGCGTCTTGTAAGATCAGACACAAGTTTTACTGAATTTTGCGTCCGAGTCCGATACTTAGAAATTTTTCTAAGCATACAATGCATGGTCTCCCAACCATCCGCCCTTCAAGGTTAGAAGTTTTCAAAAATATGATTTGAAAATAGTTATAAATTGAAAACACTACTAAGTGAAAAATAAATAAATAGATTAAAGTAGTTTTTGAAAACTAGTTAAAGATTCTTCAAAACATGAAACCAAATCATATATATCTTATGAAACATTGCTAAGTACACAAAAATTGACACTCAAAATCTATAAAGCTCAAAAAAAATGTGCTCATGAAACAAAGTCATGAGTAAACAAAGAAATATGAGTACATAAGAATCATGTGAATAGCACATTCATGAAAATAATCAATAAAGCTTAAAATAAACATGAATTTCTTTTATCAAAAACATGAAAATCATAAAATTTATTTTTCATCAAATTTAAATAAACTTCAAGGTATATGTATGTTTTATCAAGACTAAAAATATACATACATATCCCAAACACAAACGAGTCCATAATAGGATTTGCATGAAGGCAAGTGACTCAAAGGTATACATGTATATTTATTAGCTTTAGACAAAATAACATATACATGAATCAAAAACATATAAAAATAGGAAAAACAAGTGTAAATAAAAGAATCATCAAAACTAGGTTATACATGTATATGTAATGAGTACAAATGAGCAATGAGACACAAATATGTAATAATCAAGTGTAGCTCACTATTTGTACAGTATATACATAAGTTTAATGAAAATTGCATTTAAATAAGTATTCACCTCATGAAGTACAAAACGAAAACATGCTAAGAATATTTATAAAAAATCATGTAAATAAAATAAAAGTTTAGAGATAGTTATCAAACCATATGAACTATTCTCTAAGTCTCTAAACCATGGTGGTCCTCTCACCAAACTTTCTTGAAGGTGATATATCCATAAATATAACCTTTAAGCTTAAACTGCATCGACCATCAAGGCACCATACCTCTCACGTCATGTGAGAGCCTACATCTACAAAAATACAAGAGGTGAGAATTTTGGTACCCATTTTCTTTTGGGTCCACGTGAATTATCATCATAAGGATCCGAAACATTTTTATTTGCAAAATTTGTAGAATTTAATCTATCAAAATAAAATCTTGCAAGATGGTCTTTGCGGCCACAATGTGTACATTTGTATACTCTAACATGCATATAAGAATGAGTGTAATCATGATGTGCATAGTGTGTATATGTATGACGTGGGTTATGCGCATGAACATGTGGAGCTTGTTTCTTTTGAAACAAGATTTCCAATCTAGAATGGTTCAATGCACAATTGCTCAAAGTTGAGCTCAAACAATCAATTCTATTTTTCAAGACTTGATTCTCATTTTTATCAATTGTAGCATGAAGAGCATGGAAAGAATAAGAATCAACAATCTTTTTCTTTTTAGAAATGTTTTCTTTTTCTTTTGAAGCAATTTTTCTTTTCAAAGAGTTATTTTCATCCAAAATAAATTTTTTCCACCAAAATAATTTTAATTTTCAAAGAATTATTTTCTTCACAAATATCATTTAATTTAGAAGACTAGGAAATATTCTCTGTTTTTAAAATTCATTTTCCTTTGAAATGCATTCAAATTTATTTTTCAATCTTTTATTATTCTTTTTAAGAATATCATATTTTTCAAGAATTTGTTGACAAAATAAAGTAAGTTCATCATATGACATGTCAATTTCCTCATCATGATCGGATTCAAAATTTACCTCAAGGGGATTATCCCCTAAGACCATGTAGCAAATGTTAGAAGCATCACTTCCATCATCCGAGTCACTCCCTGCATAGTATTGCTTTTGTTTATCAACGGAGACTAGAGTGTTTCACACTATAAAAGTCGAATCAAAATTCGCAACCCTAGATAAATATTCATCATTTAGGGTAGATCATAAAGCATAAAGGGCTTTTGCATTAGCCTCAAGGTTTTTGCCATTTAAATAACATGAAACTTTAATAGTAGAAAAATAAACAAGAATACCTAGGGTTTTGAGGTACATTGAAATCTTAACCTTCCAAATTTGGATGTTAAGAATATCAAACATGGGAGGTGTCATGAAATCCATGTGTGTGTAAACAAATATTGTGATTAGCTAAAATGAGGATATTTAACTCAAGATTGTTAGACCCAAATCAAGAGCACCAAGCTCTGATACCACTTGTAGGTCACCTAGAGGGGGGTTAATAGGTGACTAGCTAATCTAATGATGAATAATGCGGAATTAAAAACTATTTAGGCAAACTAAAACTGTTATGAAAAAGACACAAGAGATAACACAAGAGTGTAGCCGAATTCTCGGTGAAGGGCTCTGGACTATCTCCTCTAGATTCCTAAACAAATAACAGTTAAACACAAGATATATCAAGCATATAAAGATATTAGCAAAGTAAGCATGCAAGATATAAACACAAGTGAGAGATAGAGAGAACAATCGCAAACACGGGAGATTTATTTCGAGGTTCGAGCACCCTTACTCTACGTCCCCGCCTTCAACACTATGAAGGATTTTCACTAAAAATCGATCTCATCGGATCACTCGGTGCCGCAACACCTATAACGAGTTCACACTAGAACTCCTTGGACTCACAGTCCCTCTTTTGTTCCCACAAGAATAACACACGCAAGCACACTAGCTTGCCGAGGCCACACCTCTTACAACTCCTCCAACCATACATCAGAACACTTGGTGATCGCTTCACTTGATTACCATAAATAATTCTCACTGAGGCCACCACCTCTATAACACCTCACTAAAAACATGTAAATTTGTGATCACTTCTCTTGATCACAAAAACAACTCTCACAACAAAGCTCTTATAGGATGGATTTAGCAATGGAAAGCTCAAGTATGTGTGAGAAAGCCTAAAATAGAGATGTGGTGAAAAACTCAAGAAATCACTTTTGAAAACCCTCTTGAAAAACTCTCCTTTTGATATGAAAATATTAGCTCTAACACAAGTGGAGAAAACCTCTACAAGAGATGGGAAAAACTAGCTTGAAAACAATTTCAAATTTTATGTAAAACAGCCCAAGGGATCCCATTTTATAGGCTCCCAAAAACTAGCCGTTGCAGGCCAAATCAGCAGCTGATGCTGCTGTCGGTCGACCGGCCAACGGTCAAATTTTCGACCATTGCAGCCTGCCGGTAGACCGTCCAGTCAACCGATACAAGGCTTTGAGCTAACGGTCGACGACCCGATCGACTGAGGCCAGATCCAGAGAGCAAAGCTCTCTGGATGGTCGACCGGTCGGTCGACTGGGGCCTTAGCGGTCGATCGCCCGGTCGACCGGCTCTCAAACCAAAAATGGTTATGCATGTTGTGCACATCGATCGACCGCCTGGTCAACCGCCAGAAGACCTGGTCAGTCATTTTTAGGGATTAAAACTTTGCTTTATATTTTCTTATAAAATCTCATAAAATCACAAAAAATGTACAAAAATGAGTTCTTTGAAATTCTTTGAAGTATAAATATGTGTGATAAAAAATCAACACATATTATAAATATTTTGAACCATTTTTGTCATATAAAATTTTTTCCTTAAATAAAAATCTGTATTTTTCAAAAATAATCTCTAAATTGAAAAATGATTCTTCTAAAACTTCTCCAAATACAAAAAACAAGATATTTTAAATACTTTTGAAGCTTAGTGTGTATGGATATGATCCACTACACATATGAGATGAAATATCTATGTTTTTTACATTAAGCTCTAAAATAAGTTTTGACAAATCCAAAACGATATTTTTCTAAACACAAAACTATCTTATGAAAATACATATAAATTTTGTGTGTGTGTATATGAACTTGAGCAATCACCCACTAATCTATCCTTTATATTTTATTTAAAAATAAATCTTGACACTTACAAAACTCGACACAAGTTTTCTTGAAAATCTTCTTCTCCTTCTTGACTTAGTCCAAACCTTGATACAATGAGCTAGACTCCTCTTGAGTACTTGATGCGATCTTGATGCGCGAGCTCTTGAATCAATATTTGCTAGCTCCAAAACTTGACTTCAAATCCTTTGTTGAAGCAAAACACCTACTAAGATCTTGATCAAATATCTAAGACTAAATAAACACATGACCATTAGTACTATAACTATATGAGTTAATCATCATTTAAATTAGAGTAATAGGCCTTTGTGCCAACAAAAAGATGTTAAGCTCCCTTTGCATATAAGCAATACAAACCAAAATAAAATTTTCTATCAATAAAATATTTTTTATATATACCAATTGAAAGAAAAATAATTTTTTTACCAATTGATATCAATAGAAATAAATGATCCCAATTGAAAGTAAATTTAAATCAAATTTTTTTTAGGTAAATACTAAAATCATTTTGCAATATAGATACCAATTTGAGAATAATATCAATTGCAGGTGATTGATACTAATATTAAAAATATTAGCATTTTTCAAAATAAAATATTTTTCTTCATAAAGAGTGGGAGTAAGATACCAATTGAAAATAAATACAATTAAAAGATAAATCAAGATTTTTTCTCTTTGTTTGTGAAATACCATTAAAACTAATGCATAAGCTTGTAAAGATACCAATTACCATTAAGAATATGAATAAAGCTTAGCATGAAATTAATTTGTGCTATAAAGAATATGTATAAAATTTTTAATTTAGCACAAGAAATCATATATATGTATGTATGATCAATTTAATACCAATTGAAATATGATGCATACATATATAGAAAATATGAGTATACAAAAATGGGATATCATTGAAATCATGTATAACTCATAACTATCTACCCTTATCATGCACATGTTAAAGAGATATTCAATAAGGCACACACGACATGGTCATCCGCCCAACCGCCCTTAGAGGTATGGGTTTTCAAAATAAGATAAATAATTTTAGTATGGTATGAAAACTCTATCAATTGAAGAATATGAAACTAGTTTTAAGGTAATTTTGAAAACTAGTATGAAATTCTTCAAGTAAAGAATAAAACATATGTATCCATAAAATATAAAAATTACACGAGAATCGATACTCAAAAATTTATAAAGAACATAGATCTTCATGAATCCAAAAATCATGAGTAAACACAAAATATATCAAGTGCACAAAGAACATATAATAAGCATAATCATGGAGATAAGACAATAAAGCTCAATCAAAATTCCTTTATCATAAACATGAAAATCATAAAAATTCAATTTTTATCAAAACAAAACAAATTTCAAGGTATATGTATGTTTTGTCAAAAATAAATTATATATACATATCCAAACATGAAATGAGTCCACAAAAATAGTATATGGCACGTAATATAAGTGACCCAAGAATAGAACATGTATATCATATAGTTTTGATCAAATTTACATATACATGAAGTTAAATATATTTTATGAAAACATGTACAAAAATAGGGAATACAAGTGTAAATGCAAGAATTATCAGAATTATATTATACAAATACATCTAATGAGTACACATGAGCAATGAGGCACCCGAATATAAGAATCAAGTGTAACTCACTGATTGTATAAATATAAAAATAAGTTTTGATAAAAATTACATCTAAACTGTAATCAAAACATGAAGCACAAAAACATCAAAAACAAAAGTGATCATTAGAGTAAATGCAAATGCCATTTCAACAATAATATGCATATATATCTAAACCATAGTGAGAACACAAAAGAAATAAATCCATATGAATATGAGTGTAACTCAAATACTATATATGTATATCACAAGTCTAATAAATATTGCATTTAAATATAATGAACATGACAAACCAAGATATGCAAAAAATTATTAATAAGAAAGTATGCAAACATAAATAAAGAGTTAGAGATAGTTACCAAACCAAATTAACTAATCTCTATATCTCTAAACATGGTAGTCCTCCTACCAAAACTCCTTTGATAATGATGTATCAATGTTGTAGCATTGAGCTTAAACGCATCCTACACTAAGGCACCAATACACTCACGCCTTGTGAGAGCCCACACCTATAACAAATATAATAGGGGTGGTTCTTGGTACCCAAACTTTCTTGGTTTTATGGGGATTAGCATCTTTCCTTCCTAAACATGTTAATTTGCGAAATTTAAATCATTTAACTTGTCATAACAAAATTTTGCAAAATGGCCTGTGCGACAATAATGTGTACATGCGTACACTCTAGCATACAAGGTGTCATGTGTGTGAACATGATGAGCATGTATATGCCATGATTTGTGTGAATGAATATGTGGAGCATAATTCTTTTAAAACATGGATTCCAATCTTGTGTGGTACATGGCACATTGGCTCAAAGTGGAACCCAAATAATCTACACTCTTCTTCAAACCATGTATATCATCATCAATTTTGGAAGAAGATGTGGAGCATACAAGATGTTTATCCTAAGATGATGAAGCAATAGAATCATGACAAACATGAGCATCAAAATTATTTATCAAAGAAACTTTTTCTAAAGAAATGCTTTATAGTTCTTTAGAAATTAAATATTTTTATTTTTCAAATAATCATTCTCTTTTAAAACAAAATCAAGTTTTAAAGACAAAACCTCATTTTTCTTCAAAACATGATCTAAATCATTTTTATTTTTCAAAATCTCATTTTCTTTTAAAACAAGATCGATTGGGTTTTCAAGGAATCCTTTTCACTTGAAATCTCAACCCTCTCTTGTAAAACCATATTGAATTTTGAAAACAAGTTCTCATTTTCTTTCCTTAAATGAAAAATCTTATTTTTTTCAAAACCTTATACTTCGAAAGCAATTTTTCACAAAACTCAGAAAGCTCTTCATTCAATGCATCTGCATTCATACTATCATGATCATTAGAAGAGCTAGCACAATCATCTAGATGAGTATCTGAATTTACCTCAAGGGAGTCAATTCCTTGGACCATGTAGCATGCTTACTTAGACTCATCTACTGCTAGTTCTCTGTCCACATTGTTTGAAACTTGTTCCTTGAGAGAGCTCAAAGTGTTCCACATTACAAAGTGGAATCACAATGAGAAACCATAGATAAATAATTTTTGCTTAGTGATTTCTTAAGTGCAATCAATGCTTGTGCATTACCCTCAATATACTTGCCATTATTAATATAAGAACTTTTAGTAGTGGTAAGATAAACATGCAATCCTAATGCTTTTAAATATGCACTAATCTTGAACTTCCACAAATCAAATTTAGATGCATCATAAGTGGGTGGTGCAGGATAATCCATGAGTGTATATAAGTATGTATGCAAAATAAATAGTAGATTAGCAAATGAGGATATCACTCCTAAGTGGTTAAATCGAATATCATGAGCGCCACCTCTGATACTAATTGAAATTACACCTAGAGGGGGAAATAGGTGTACTAGCTAATCTAGGACAAGTGATGGGGAATTAAAAACTTTAATCGCTAATATGCTATATGTAACCAAGAGCGAGTCCGAATTCCCCATGAAAGGCTCTGGAACTACTACTCATGATTCCTCTAAACTAAGAGTTGAGGAGCTTCAATAGCTCTCTTGGTTGAGCGCAAGTATGGGCACACAAACACGACCAAACATGTATATATAAGCAATGAAAAGCAGTGCAAGATATATAGTAGAGTTAGAGAGTTAGAAGATCAAACGCAAACACCGGGATATGTTTCAAGGTTCGAGCCACTGCTCTACGTCCAAGCCTTCACACAGAAGGATTTTCTCTATGTCCACACATGACCTTCCACAAAATGACCTCCACTGAGAAATTACAAATACAATCTGAGAGTATACAAGTCCACTCTCTCAATCACAATCACCTCTACACAAGAGGGAAGGCACAAAGCCAAGCATAAAGCAAAAGAAAAATACAACTTGGTGATCACAAGGATCACAAACAACTCTTGGTGATCTTGAAAGAGATCACAAATAATTTTCTCACAAAACAAAGATTATAAAGAATAGATTTAAAGTGATTAGCTCAAGTATGTAAGTAAAACAAAATTTTTGAAAAGAAAACACGAAGAAAAACTCATGGGAAAATCTCTTGATAGATGAAGAATTGAAAACTCTAAACTTAATTTCGCAAAACTTTGTTTGCTTTAATTTTTAAAAAACTTTGAAGCAAATAATGAATAAGAGTTTTGACCTAAAAACTTCTTTCAAAAACTTGTTGAAAACACTTGAGAAGTAGAGAAAGTTTGCTCTTAAAATTCTTGTAGAAAACTGGGCTCAAAGCTCATATTTATAGGGCCTAAAAAAATATAGTTGTTGGGGTCAAAAACTGCCCAGAATGACCTGACGGTTGACCGCCTAGTTAACCAGCCAACAGTCAAATTTTTGACTGTTTGAGGCCATCGGTCGACCACCCGGTCGACCGCCCCTAGACAGTCAGCATATCGGTCGACCGCTCGGTCGACCAGGACCAACCCGAGAGTTAGGTTGATCCGGTCGGTGGCAAAGGGTTGTGCACGTCCTTATGCACATTCGGTCGACCGAGCCCTAGTTTGGTCAACCGCCAGTAGCCCAAATCTGGGATTTATAGGATTGAAAATGTTATCTTGAAAATACCTATAAATTCTCATAAAACTCCATAAATTTCACAAAAATAAGTTCATATAAATATTTGAAGCACAAATATATGTAACACATATTATAAATAATCTGAACTATTTTTAGGCTTAGAAATTTAAACTTAAATCGAAAACTGTATTTTTCAAAAACTTAGATTTTGAAATGGAAATTCATTTTCTCCAAAACTTGTATAAATGCAAAACAAGATATTGAAACACATTTGAAGTATAGAGTGTATGGAAAGAATCCAATATACATTGTAAATGATATATCTTTGTTTTTGATAATAAAATCCAAACTATGTTTTGATTAAAACAAAACTTTAAACATATGACTAGATATACATATAGGTGAAATTTACCATATATATAAACCATGTAAACTTGTTTTGATTCATCTATTCATGAAACTGAAATATATTTTCTTGAAAACACAAGCGGTTAAACCGAAACCAAAAAATATTTAAACTTTTGTGTGTGTGTGTATACTTAAGCATATCAAAACTAAACTATCCTTACACAAGATCTTAACACTAAACTAAACAAACTTAGATACAAGTCTTCTTCTCTAAGTCGACTTGACCCAAACACGATCCATGAGCTTAACTCCACTTGAGTACTAGATGTGATCTTGACGCGCAAGCTCTTGAATCAACAGGTGCTAGCTTTAAAACTTGACTTTGAATCCTTTATTGAAGTTAAACACCTACTAAGATCTTGATCAATATCTGATACTATATAAACATAAGATCTTTAGTAACTTAACTTCATAAGTTAGTCATCATCAAAAAAGAGCTAATAATTTTTGCTTGGTATTGTATAGGCCACCATAAATTCAAGGAAGAAAAAAAAGGTGATTAAAGAAGTCTAAAAGTTTACAAGAGGCCCATCAATCCCAAGTAATTCAAAGATAATCATACCCTAATTTATAGATAAAAGAGACAATCAATTAAAATCAAGTTGCTTGAGTTCTAAGTCAACAATAAAGGAGGAGAATTCAAATTTAAACTCAAATTTTTAGATAACTTGTTTCCTTATTTATCTAGGAAATCAGATTATTTTAAATTTCAGAGATCAAACGAAGATTCTGAGGATATATCTCCATATGGACGGACGAGAAGAAGCCAGAGCCCAAAGACACAGAGCCCCCAGCTTTGTCGCGTTTTCTCCAGGAAAGCTGTAAAAACGCGACTATCTTCTGGCTGCGTGCGTGGCAGTTGGGTGTCTCTGTTCGACTAAGACTCTACCATCTATTTTCCTTATAAATAGAGAGGTAGAGCCAAAGAGAGGGAGCATCACAGAAAATCTAAGTTTAGGCTTCCTTTAGTTTTCTATTTCTTTCTGAATTTAGTTTTTATTTTCTAAGTTTTAAAAATAAGAAGAAAATTTTGTAAAGAAAAGAAGCTTTTATATTTGATGGTGACAACATCAAATAAAGGTTCTTTATTCTTCCATCTTCCTATTATTAATTATTTGTTTTCTTCTTTATTTACTTCTTTGTTATTTCACGCAATCTTCTTCATATAATATGCTTAGTTTAGATTACACCATGAGTAATTAAATCCTTTTTTCATGACTGGCTAATATCACGACCATGAAGCTATAGTATTAAATAGATAACACAATTAAGTTCTATACATGCTTTAACCATAAATTTATCTTGAAGGCACATAATGATCGTAACTATGCCGACTATTTGCTAGTACTCTTTAACTATTTTTCTTTATTTATGCTTGACAATTGTCTTGATATTTAAATATTAAATTTTAATTAGTGCTATTTCAATTAGAATCTTATTATTTGTCTTATATGTTTTACTTGAATCCTAGGGTAGATTATCATGTTCAGATTTTAGTGTGAAGGTAATCATTAGTTGATATTATTTATTTATGGTGGTAGATTATTAGTAGGTTATGATCCTTCTTTTTCAACCTAACCTTTTTTTTTAAGTTCTTCAAATAAAGGAAGAAAGTGTAAGGAAACAAGCATACTAAAACGCTTCTATCGCATCTCTCCCTGAGGTTTGACCCGTATAGTCCTCGCTACGCAGTTAAATTGTGAAGAATTCAGAGCCATCCTACATCAGATAATACTTTTCATATTTTCTATTTTCTTAGCAATCAGTAACGAGCATTCACTGTGCGTCATGCGCGCAGACCTCTGGGCTTATCAACTCAGAATTTCTATCAAGGGCAATGCAGGCATTACAAAAATACACTTGCATACATGTTGTCTTTGGTTGGGGACAGGGACCCAGAGTGGGTAAAACCTTGGTCAAGGAGTTTTTTCACTTTTGTTGCAAACTATGAAGACTTTCTCACCCGATAGTTTAACAACAAGGGGCCTAAAGACCATTTTTCCAAAATAAAAATAACAACACAATATTAGGAAGACAGAGATCTTTTCCAGCAAACAATACAACTCCTAGAAGGGGAAAAAAAAGGAAAAATGAAAGGAGAAATGAATTACAACTCTCATTTTAACAGTAGAATAACAGCAAAACAGTATGTCATGGAGAAAACAGGGTGTGGCTGAAAAAGAAGAACTTGCGCCATTCGGACAGGTCGTGATAAGATCTCATCGGACACGATAGATCCCAAACTTCTTTAAATACGTTATCTGCAAGATCATAAGAGATGATCTTTCCGGGCACGTTAAGTTGCAGTATCCCTCCTCGTCCTCCTTCCTCCTCTCCTCCTCGGATAACAAGAACAGGCGTAAATCCCAGATAATTTCTTGCAGCACATCTAATATTGCCCGTTACCCCGTCGGTCCAGATCGACCGTTCTTGCGTCTCCGGATACAAAACCTTCGCAGATTCTAAATCCACTTTGGACAGGATTGACCACTGGGAACACTGTGGATCCATCTCTAAAATGTAAAATACAGGAGACCTTTCATCATCAGAGCTCGCAATAATCTGAAGCTTCTCTCCTGTTCCTCCCATGTACACCACTTTTGAGTACTCGGGTGCTTCTGGTGGCATCAGCAACTTCTTGATGCACTCTCCCACTGGGTCAAATGAAAGAAAACATTTCTCACCTGCCAATATCAGAGTACTGTTCCAATAGACACTCCCTCTCTTAACAGCGTGAAGGCCTCCAAGTTCTTCTATCGGCTTCTTGTCCACTGAGAGCTTCCATGAGCGGGTCTGAGATGAATAGATGTGGATTTGGGGCGATATGCTGACAACTTTGTAATGCGGGGACTTTGAGGGGTCGAAGATGAGGCTGAAGTAGCAGTCCACTTCTTTTGGTACAGGAAGTTCGACGAATTCTCTGGTGGTGGGGTTGCAAACATAGTATGCAGGCCTGTGAGCCCGTCTTTTGGTGGCTCGGTAGCAGATGATGAGGCCGTTGCAGGAGGACGCGATGGACATCCGGTCTTCATCAACCGCGGTTGGGATGAATGAGAGAGTGGGATCCGGAAGTGCAGGCGGATTTCCGTTTAGCGGGAAGTACTTGGCGCCATTCACATGATCACACAAGAAGAAACCAGAGGGGGACGGGCGGGGATTGCGAGCAGAGTGATGCTGGATGAAGCGGGGACTGGATGTGAGGGAGAGCCATCGCTTGCAAACGCAGCGAAGTCTTACAATCTCCTTTGCTGAAAGTCGGGTGAGTATCTCAGATACGATATCTTCGTCGAGGAGGAGATTGGCCGGCATCTATGCTGAACCAATTTCAGTGTGCTGATGCTCCATCATGCCGAGCAGAGATTCCTGTCATATACATGGCTGTGTTTGTGTCGTTAATCTTTTGGACGGCCGGCTTCTTGGCTCTTCCCTTGTTGTCTCTATTTGTTTCTTGTGACTTCGAATTTTCCTGCTTTGTTATCTCAAATGCACCGGGACCTTGCGCTTGGTTTCATCTTCTTTGCGTAACCTCTACGCTGTGGCATTAGGAAAAGAGAAAATAAATGTTAAAAAAATGACTCTTTTAGGAATCAAATGAATATCCATACATAGGATAAATCTGTTCTCTTTTTTTTGAAGGGCAATAAGCCAATTCAGTTTATTGTTAAATAACTTCGAGTATCTCTACTACAGAAAGGGGCATTCGTGTAAATCTGACGCGAAACGAAAATACCGTTGGTCATATAACCGATGCCTGAATAAAGATTTGGGCCTTTCGCGTTGGTTCTTATACAGGACCGATGGCACCTTTCGCGTCGGTTCTATTAAGAACTGGCGCGAAAGGTCATTTTTTTAATCAAATTTGTATAAATAAAAAAATCACTATACATTACAAATATCAGAAACGCAGAGATATAAATATGAGAAACACACTTGTCCATCCCACAGAAACACTTTTATATCCTCATTAAATACACATCCTTCATGTAAATTCACCTAATACATGCAAATACACATTCACATGGATACATGTAATACACATTCATATATATTTTCGATTACAAACCAATACTAAAATAACACATGGACCAAATTGAAATATGCACCAAATTGAATACGCACCAAAATGAGAGCGAAGAGTTTTATTTGGCATCTTGTAGATTTATATATACAACATTTGAACTATACTCTGAAACTTGTATATACAACATCATTTATAAACTTTCTCTTGAGATTTAATCATCTGTAATCAGAATGAGAAAACTTTATCATAAGTATCTGACTTAAATGATGTAGAAAGTAAAGTATTAAAATAATGCTTACTATTAAAATGAGATAACCAAATATCCTCCCATTCCTCCTGAATTTCATTGATTTTATTTTTCGTATATGTTTTTCCGCAATTGAACTGCAAACATATTGAAATATTTTTATTAAATTTAATACAAAAAAAATCGGACGCATAGAATTATACCTCGGTCCGGATAACATTCAATCGAAAGTGGATAATATCATGCATCATCCGCATAACATAGTATCCGTACTGAATGTTATAGGGTTGACGAGGACACTACAAGAAACATGAGATACATATTAGTACATAAATTGTTAAATATTATTAATTTAAAAATATTAAATAAGAAATAATAAATACTTTAAACATAAAAAGGTATATGTTTTCTTTGTTTTTATATTCTTCTTCTCGTTTTTACTTTTCCTCTTTAGATTTTTTATGAGTATCCAAGCGATCTACTAGTATCGGTATAGCCTTGTTGTATATTTGTCACCGATATTTCATGATGATCTCCTCCTCAAGTTTCTATATCATTTCAATCTTGTTCGTCTTGATAGTGCAATGCGAATGAGAACTGAGCTCGCTCTTATGGATTATATGTTGATTGCCTCCAAAGTAAGGAAAACATGCCAAAAATCCAAGGTAAGTCGTCAACTGAAAGAGGTGGGTAAGTTCTTCTATTTTTTCTTTCTTTCTTTTAATCCTTTAGTTTAGATCACTACCATCTCCTAAATCTTTTATTCAATCTTTTTAATTTCTTTGTATAAAATTATTTCCTATTTTCTCCACCTTCTCAGTCTCCCACTTTCTTCACAAATTAACATAACTTATTTTTCTTTTCTTTTCAAGAACTAAAAGAAGAATTTTAACCATTTCAAGTGAACTAAAGAGAACTTACAAAAAGCTTCCATGGCTAGTCCCTTCTTGTGGATCAAGACCGCATAGCCACTCGCTATAACGGTAGCATTGAGAACCTTACACTTCTATTTTTTATTTTTGAAATTCTATATTTCTGTGTACAGGTTAAAGCTCAATCAAATTTTTGGCGCCGTTGCCAGGGATAAAAGATAAGTAAAATAAAGTTTTTGAAAAGAAAACACAAAGAAAAACTCTTGGAAAAAACTCTTGATAGATGAAGAATTGAAAACTAAAAACTTGATTTCCCAAAACATTATTTTCTTTGATTATTCAAAAAACTTTGAAGCAAATAAAGAATAAAAGTTTTGGTCAAAAAACTTCTTTCAAAAACTTATTGCAAGCTCTTGAGAAGTAGAGAAATTTTGCTTTTGAAATTCTTGTAGAAAACTGGCCTCAAAACCCATATATGTAAGGCCTAAAAAAATATAACTGTTGGGGTCAAAAACTACCCAGAATGACCTGCCGGTCGACTGTCTGGTCGACCGCCCAACGGTCGAATTTTCGACTGTTTGAGGCCATCGGTCGACCACTCGGTCTGCTGTCCCTAGGCAATCAGCCTATCGGTCGACTGCTCGGTCGACCGGGACTGATAGGTCGCTAAAATTGCATATTTATTATCATATTCTCATACTTATTATTAAATAAACTCTGCTTGTTCCTAATTATTGTTTAATTTATTTGTAGGCCTAATCCTACAGGAGAGTGAAGAAAAATGACCCAAAAGCCCATCAAATTCTGAATTAAATCAAAATAAATTGGAAATCAATGAATCAGGGCAAATCTTGGCAAATCAGAGAGATTGAAAACCGGTTAAAATGAATCATCCCAAATCAAGCGGTTGAAGTCAAAGATCAAAGACCGTTTTATCAAAATCTGAAGCAGAAACGGGAAAACCAGATGGAGATAAGGAAAAATCTCTAAACGAAGAAGCTGCCCCAACCTGGTGTGGCCACCTGGCCACACCATGGCCGCGAAAACGCGGCCAAAATCACATTTCTGCGGCCGTTTAATATTTGTTGGGGGAGCGTTTGCTCCCCCTATCTCCTCACGCCTCCCCCCTCTGGGTTTTTGCCTATAAAAGGTAGAGTTTTCACTGTAAATGGGGACGACCAAGTAGAGAATAGAACTTAGGATAATTTGTAGTTTGTAACTTAGCTTTTTAGTTTTCTTTTATGTAATTTTTACTTTTCTTTATGTAACTGAGAGAAGAGACGACTTTCATGGAGGAATGAGAGCAAGCTTGTACTGCAGGTGACACCAGTGTAAGTGATCTCTTCTTTCATTGTTATTTGAATCGAATCAAAATTTTTTTTTCCTTTACTCTTGTTTTCTTTTACTCTCCTCTGATGTGTTGCAATCTAAGAGAATCCGATAGCCTCGAGACTACTTAGCCGTTGCAAGTGCCCTTGATGGCCTATGGTAACGAACAACCCTTCTCTTGCTAGTATAGTTTGCCCTTTTATTCGTAGTGTAGATCGAGAATGTGGAAGATCCTATACGCCATGCTTGATTGGCTTCAAAGACAAGGTAAGTCGTCGCAACGGATCCAAGGTATATGAGCACTGAAGAGGTAAGTAATTTTTAGGTTGTCTTTCTTTTCTTTTATTCTTTAGTTTCAATATCACAATCTCCAACCATTTTTGTCACCCTTTTCAATTTCTTTATATATAATCCATTTTTCATTTTCCCAGCTTCTCAATCTACCACTTTCTTCCTAACTCACTTTAACCTAATTTTTCTCCTTTTCTTTTAAAGAACTAAAGAAGAACTTTAACCATACTTTGTATCTTAAAAGAAGACTTACTAAAAATGTTTCCATCGCTAGTCCCTCCTTGTGGATCATGACCCGCATAGCTACTTACTATTGCGGTAGAATTGAGCACTTACACTCTTTATTTTAAAGTTCTGAAATTTTGTATTTTGTGTGCAGGTTTAAGCTCAATAAATTTTTGGCGCCATTGCCGGGGAGGGACGGTAAGTAATTCTCTTTAAAAGTTTACATTTTTTGTTAACTTTCTTTTTTGTTTTTTGTGCAGATTTAACAACAAGAAATTCTTGCTACAGTGGACACATAAGTGGCCTTGGACTCTGCTCAAGAAAGCAGAGCTAAGAAGCCCTCAGATTTGCTACATTCCAGTGGCAAAACTGAGTGAACTACTAACCTGTATTTTTGCAGGTTGGCTGAATTGAAAATCTAAATTTATGTAGCATTTATCTCCTTGTTTGACTCACTGTATATACATTTTTAACACAATAGTAAAAAGTTGATTGTAAATGCTAAAAATGATTTAGACTTTGCATTTAGGCACGCGTCTATTTCATTGCATTTTTCATTTACTGTTGAAGAGTGCTGGAGCCAAGGTATGTGTGCATAGCATTTAGTATAAGGTTCATTCTTGTATGAAATATTTCTTGAATGTTACTTTTTTCTATATACTTGTACACTGCACTAAATTGACTTAAGGGCTTTTCCTATAAACAAGATAAGGTGGGAAAGTCATTACCCTCCCTTAGCCCACAAACAATCTCCTTACTCACTAACCCAAGCCTAACTAAAAATGAGTAGACGTTGGCCCTAGGGACATCTCGGACTCAATTAGGAGATTATCCTAAGGGGAAAAGGTGTTGGAATTTGACTCCTACCAAATCAGTGTCTAGAAAGGGGATTAAGGGCCGAAAGCCCGAAGGTTGGTGGTTAGTTAATTAAGGAACGTCTTTGACGGATAACCTCCCACCAATCTTGCCCTGACCTTGCTGATTAGCTTGTGGTCAAAGTCTGCATTATATCTCCTATGGACAGTCTAACCAGTTAGGAGTCGTCTAGGTCAAAGGTCTACCCTAACTTAGGTGAGAATTTTTTCTTTTTTGTTTGTTTATTTGTTTGTTTTTTTTTTTTGTGTTTTATTGTGTGATATGGCTTATAACAACAATTTTTCCAATTTTAATGGTAATCCATATTACTCACCAACCTCTTTTTCGGATATTACCAACCCGGCATATCATAACTTTAACCAACCTAGTATGCCGGATTGGTCTTAGCCGAATCAATATAACCCATGCCCCCAATCTTATAACCATAATTTCCAGAATAATTTCAACTCTTCACAGAGTCAGTGGGGATTCACCTCCTCGAGTTCAATTTTCAACCAACTTGTCCTCCTTATCCACCTTGTCCACAATATTTTCAAAATTCATACTCAGTTCCACCAGTCCAAAATAGAAAACCATCAATTTTGGAAATGAGTATGCGTGAGTCCAAACAAAAATCACAAAATCTGATGGATTCACAATTTCACCACCAATTACAAAATAACACTTCATCTTTTTAACAATAAGATGAACCAATCAACTATGAAAAAATGCTTGAAGCCATGACTTAGGCTCAAAACGCTCGTAATCATGAAATAGATATGATGGTCTAATCTCTACATTCTCACCGTTTGGCCAGTTCTGATGTCGGTAACCATTCTGTTAGAGCCAAAGAGTCATGTTGTTTTGAAACAAAAGGTTCCATTTTAGCACAATCATTTGAACTTGCCCAAACTCCAAATTTTGAAAGTGACATTGACAGTTTGGCAAGTTATCCCTTTCCTGAAATTGAACTTGAAAATGAATAATATCATGAACCTTAACTTAGTGATTCAATTCTACTTCTTGATTCAATTATGACTCCGGTGTCTTCACTTGATTTCAATCTTTTTCCCGAGTCAACATTGGATCCAATGCCAATTCATAATGAAATTGAATCACCCATCTTTGATGATCAGTATATTGAACTTGACCAATTTCATACTTTTGAAAGTCCCATTGACAAATTGGCAAGTTCTCATTTTTATGAAATTGAACTCAATGAGAAATGTGACCTAGATTCTCAATTTTGTGATCCAGTTCAAATTCCCGAATCAATATTGACTCCTGTTTTGTTACCGACTTGAGTAATATTTTAAAGTCAGTTTTGATTCCCACACCTATCATTCTTGAACTTGAATCACCAATATTAAGTCACATTCCATTATTAGAAAATGAATGTGGACTTGAGTTTCAACTTCTTGATTTGGACCCACTTCATGAACCAATCTCGACTCCTGAACCTTTACTTGACTTAAGTCACTTTCCTGAGACGGTATTAATTCCAGTATTTTCTGAGTCCAAGTCAATCATTCTATCTTTTCACACTCTATTTTGGAACAAGGCGGTTGACAAAATTGACTCCAAAATTAATTATGAAATTTGGAAATTAGATGGGGTCAAATTTTTAATAAAAATCCTTCATGTATACATCATTTTAGCGGGTTATATAAGAGAGATTTCTGGTGGGTTCCTCTGAACTCCATGCAAAGTCGATTGAGCCACATTTCGTGGACCAATCAGACCACCACTGGAACCACCACCTTAAGGTAGTATTTTCCATCCCTGTCTTCTTTTTCATGCATCTATGCATTAATTCATACATTGAGGACAATGCATGAGATAGGTGTGGGGGAGGGTTCTAACATAACTTAGGTTTTTCTTTTTATTTAAATTTTTTTAACATTTTCTTTACTTTTAAAAACTTTTTGAAAATAGAAATAATATTTTGACATATTTTTTGTAAGAAATTGAGTCAATTTTAAGGAATAGGAAAATCAAAATTAGGATTTCTTAAACTTGATCAAAATAAGATTATTTGTTTGTTTTTTAGGGTTAGGAAGATAATTTGTCAAAGTAATTTAGTCTTGATCTTTACCTTAATGAAATATGCATACTTCATACACTTACACACTTAGGGTTCAAAAATAAAGATTCTTATGCATTATATATTAAAAAAAAGAAAAAAAATATCTATGAAAGATGAACAAATCTAATTATTGATTAGCTAGGTACTTTGGCCTAAGCAAGCCTTAGTATTTATGCGAAAGATGATTAAATAAGTTTGAGAAATATATATATATAAAAAATCCTCTGATTAAGCTGGGTATTTGTGCATAATAAAGCATAAGTATTCATGCCTAAAAGTGGTTCATATAATAAAATCTTTAGTTTTGTGGCCTTGTTTGCTCGAGTCCTTAAGTCCTTGGGGTGTTTTCTCACCCAGTGCCCTAAGACCGTTTGGTTTGGGAGTCATCGATTAAAGGCTCGTTACATGGGCAGATTAGAAAGCCTAATAGAACTAAGGAATAATACCATCAATATATATATATATATATATATATATATATATATATATATATATATATATATATATATATATAAGGCATAAGAGTTAGAGTTAAAGAACCCTTAGTCAAAATTTTCACGGTCACAAGGTGCATATGACTTAGGGTAAAGTAATAGACTAGGTGAGATGTACAATTTGACTCCTTACTTTGATTGATAACAAATTTTTTGAATAGAGACTAAGTTTAGTAATGAAAAATTCAGTTTTCCTATAACTTATAGATTACTTAAATCATACAATTATATTTCAAATATTTTTCTCTTTCAAAATGCTTTTCGAAAATACTGACTCTTTGTTTCTCTTTCTTTATGGATTTTGTACATGTAATCCACTGAAAACCCTCACGAGACAAAACTCGTCCTCTAAGGGAAACCTAGAGGTTTAACGGCTTGTTACACATGCTCAGTGCAATCACGTGACCTGCGAAAGTGGTCTAATAATTTTTAGTATAGTTTAGTTGTTTTGCTCGAGGACGAGCAAAAGATTGGTATGGGGGTGTGATCGGTCGCTAAGATTGCACATTTATTATCATATTCTCATACTTATTATTAAATAAACTCTGCTTGTTCCTAATTATTGTTTAATTTATTTGTAGGCCCATTCCTAAAGGAGAGTGAAGAAAAATGAGCCCAAAAGTCCATCAAATTCTGAATTAAATGAGAATAAATTTAAAATCAGTGAATCAGGGTATATCTTGGCAAATCAGAGAGGTTGAAAACTGGTTGAAATGAATCATCCCAAATCAAGCGGTTGAAGTCAAAGATCAAAGGCCGTTTTATCAAATTCTGAAGCAGAAACGGGAAAACCAGAAGGAGATAAGGAAAAATCTCTAAACGAAGAAGTTGCCCCAACCTGACCTGGCCACACCATGGCCGCGGAAACGCGGCCAAAATCGCGTTTCCGCGGCCGTTTAATATTTGTTGGGGGAGCGTTTGCTCCCCCTATCTCCTCACGCCTTCCCCCTCTGGGTTTTTGCCTATAAAAGGCAGGGTTTTCACTGTAAATGGGGACGACCAAGTAGAGAATAGAGCTTAGGATAATTTGTAGTTTGTAACTTAGGTTTTTTTAGTTTTCTTTTTATGTAATTTTTACTTTTCTTTATGTAACTAAGAGAAGAGACGACTTTCATGGAGGAATGAGAGCAAGCTTGTACTGCAGGTGACACCAGTGTAAGTGATCTCTTCTTTCATTGTTATTTGAATCGAATCAAAGTTTTTTTCTTTACTCTTGTTTTCTTTTACTCTCCTCTGATGTGTTGCAATCCAAGAGAATCCGATAGCCTCGAGACTGCTTAGCCGTTACAAGTGCCCTTGATGGCCTATGGTGATGAACAACTCTTCTCTTACTAGTATGGTTTGCCCATTTATTCGTAGTATAGATCGAGAATGAGGAAGATCCTATACGCCATGCTTGATTGCCTTCAAAGACAAGGTAAGTCGTCGCAACGGATCCAAGGTATATGAGCACTGAAGAGGTAAGTAATTTTTAGGTTATTTTTCTTTTCTTTTATTCTTTAGTTTCAATATCACAATCTCCAACCATTTTTAACACCCTTTTCAATTTCTTTGTATATAATCCATTTTTCATTTTCCCACCTTCTCAATCTACCACTTTCTCCCTAACTCACTTTAACCTAATTTTTCTCTTTTTCTTTTAAAGAACTAAAGAAGAACTTTAACCATACTTTGTATCTTAAAAGAAGACTTAATAAAAAAGTTTCCATCGCTAGTCCCTCCTTGTGGATCACGACCCGCATAGCCACTTGCTATTGCGGTAGAATTGAGCACTTACACTCTTTATTTTAAAGTTCTGAAATTCTGTATTTTGTGTGCAGGTTCAAGCTCAATCAGGGACCAATTCGAGAGTTGGGTTGATCCAATCGGTCGACCATGCGGTCAAAAGGCTCCAAGGCAAAGGGTTGTTTCCTTGTGCACATTCGGTCGACCGACCGGTCGACCGCTAATAGCCTAAATCTGTGATTTATAGGATTGAAAATGTTGTCTTGAAAATACCTATAAATTCGCATAAAACTCCATAAATTTCACAAAAATAAGTTTATGCAAATATTTGAAGTACAAATATATGTGACACATATTACAAATAATTTAAACTATTTTTGAGGCTTAGAAATTTAAACTTAAACTGAAAACTGTATTTTTCAAAAACTTAGATTTTAAAATGGAAATTCATTTTCTCCAAACTTGTATAAATTCAAAAAATAAGATATTGAAACGCATTTAAAGTATAAAGTGTATAGATAGAATCCAATATATATTGTAAATGATATATCTTTGTTTTTGACAATAAATCCCAAACTAAGTTTTAATAAAAACAAAACTTTAAACACATGACTAGATATATATCAAAATAAGTTTTTCTAAACATATGAAGTATAAATCCATATGGGTGAAATTCAACATACATATAAACTATGTAAACTTGTTTTGATTCTATCTATTCATGAAACCGAAAGATATATTCTTGAAAACACAAACGGTTAAACTGAAACCAAAAACTATTTAAACTTTTGTGGGTGTATACTTGAGCATATCAAAACTAAACTATCCTTACACTAGAATTAGACACTAAACTAAACAAACCAAGATACAAGTTTTCTTCTCCAAGTTGATTTGATCCAAACACGATCCTGAGCTTGACTCCACTTGAGTACTAGTTACAATCTTGACGCACGAGCTCTTGAATCAACCGGTGCTAGCTACAAAACTTGACTTTAAATCCTTTATTGAAGCTAAACACCTACTAAGATCTTAATCAATATCTGAAACTATATAAATACAAGATCATTAGTAAGTTAACTATTGGCCCAAAGGCCCATCACTCTAGTTTTGATGATGATTAACTCATGTAGTTATAGTACTAATGATCTTGTGTTTGATTAGTCTCAGATTTATGATCAAGATCTTAGTAGGTGTTTAGCTTCAATAAAGGATTTAAAGTCAAGTTTTGGAGCTAACACGGTTTGATTGAAGAGCCTATGCATCAAGACCACATCAAGTACTCAAGAGGAGTCTAACTCTTTGGATCAAAGTTTGGACCAATTCAAGAAGGAGAAGAAGACTTCAAGTGAAGACTTCAAGAGGAGACTTGTGTCTAGGTTTGTTTTGGTTAAGATTCTTTTTTAGATAAAATGTAAAGGATAAAATAGTTGGTGGATTGCTTAAGTACATATACATGCACACTCAAGATTTAGATGTGTTTTCATAAAAGATTTTTTATTTTGGAAAGGACTTTTCATTTTGGCAAAATACTGTTTTGGTTTTTGAGATTCAAAAGATAATATGTGTTTTAACCAAAACTATTTTAGAGCTTATTGTCAAAAATATAGATATTCCATCATATATGTGTAGTGGATCATATCCATACACTCTATGCTTTAAAAGTGTTTAAAATATCTTGTTTTTGTATTTGGAGAAGTTTTGGAAAAATACGATTTTTATTTTGAGCCAAAATTTCTAAGTTACAAAAATAGTTCAAAATGTTTGTAACATGTCTTGATTTTACTCAAACATGTTTGTTTATCAAAGTATTATACTGAACTTATTTTTGTTGATTTTTAGAGATTTTATGAGATTTTATTAAAAGAAAAATACTAAATTTTCAATTCCTAAAATGTCCTGTTCTGGCTTCTGCCGGTCGACCGGGCCGGTCGACCGAGTTAGGAGTCGATCAACCGAGTCGGTCAACCGATGTACACAAACGTGAACGCTAGGTCTGGTTGGAGGGCCGGTCGACCAGCCCGGTCGACCATCCAGAGAGCTCAGCTCTCTGGAAAGCTCCGGTCGACCGGGCCAGTCGACCGGCAGAGAGCTCTGCTCTCTGTTCTAGGCCATGGTCGACCGGGCCGGTCGACCGAGGCTCCAACGGTTGGATTTCTGACCGTTGGCAGTCGACCGGGCCGGTCAACCGACAGCCGTCCAGGCTGAAGATTAAGCCCAACGGCTATTTTTTGATGGCCTATTTAAAGAGGCTATCATGTGCTGTTTTAACAAGATTTCAAGTGGGTTTTTGCACCAGTTTTTCATACTCTATCAAGAGGTTTTCTCCACTTGTATTTGAGCCAAATACTTCCATTCAAAAGGAGAGTTTATCAAGAGTTTTCAAAAGTGATTTTCTTGAGTTTTTCACCCCCACATTCAATCCAAGTTTTCTCACAAACACTTGAGCTTTTCATTGATATATCCATCCTATAGGAGAGTTATTGTGAGATTATTTTTAGGTGATCAAAGTGTTGTGATCGCCAAAGACTTCATCTTTACTTTGAGGAGGCAGACTTGTGTGTTCGCGGGTGTTTCGAGTTCTAGTGAGAGCTCATTGTAGAGGTGCGACCTCGGCAAGCTAGTGGGCTTGCGGTGTATTGTTCTTGCGGGAACAAGAGAGGGACTAGAGAGTCCAAAGAGCTTGTAGGTGTTGCGGCACCAAGTGATCCGGTGGGATCGATTTTAGTGAAAATCCTTCATAGTGTTGAAGGCGGGGACGTAAAGCAAGTGTGCTCGAACCTCGAAACAAATCTCCCGTGTTTGCGATTGCTCTCTCTATCTCTTCTTGTTTATATCTTGCATGCTTTTATTGTCTTTATCTTTATATACTTGATATATATTTGTGCCTAATTGTTATATACTTGGGGTTTGTTTGCTAACACTTGTATTCAACCAAGAGAGCCAACGCGGCACCTCAACTCTTATCTAGAGGAATCTTGAGGAGTTAGTCCAGAGCTCTTCATGGAAAATTCGGCTACACTTTTGTGTTATACTTGGTGTATTTAGCTTAAGAGTTTTAGTTTGCATTAATAGTTTTAATTCCGCATTAATTGACCATTAGATTAGCTAGTCACCTATTCACCCCCCCAGGTGATTACATTAACTTCATAAGTTAGTCATCATCAAAACTAAGGTGAAGGGCCTTTGAGCTAACAATTTTTGCTTAGTATTGTATAGGCCTCCATAAATTCACTGAAGGAAAATAAAGGTGATTAAAAAAGTCAAAAAGTTTAAAAGAAGTTCAAGAGCCCATCAAGCCCAAGTAATTCAAAGATAATCCTATCCTAATTTAGAGATAAAAGAGATAATCAATTAAAATCAAGTTGCTTGAGCTCCAAGTCAAAGATAAAGGAGGAGAATTCAAATTTAAACTCGGATTTTTAGATAACTTGTTTCCTAAGTTATGTAGGAAATAAGATTATTTTAAATTTCAGAGATCAAACGAAGATTCTGAGGATATATCTCCATATGGACGGACGAGATAAAGCCAGAGCCCAAAGACAAAGAGCCTCCAGCTTTCCGCATTTTCTCCAGGAAAGCCGCGAAAATGCGAGTATCTTCTAGCTGCATGCGTGTTGGTTGGGTATGTGTTCGACTGGGACTCTACCATCTATTTTTCCTATAAATAGAGAGGTAGAGCCAGAGAGAGGGAGCATCGCAGAAAATCTAAGTTCAGGCTTCCTTTACTTTTCTATTTCTTTCCGAATTTAGTTTGTATTTTCTATGTTTTAAAAGCAAGAAGGAAATTTTGTAAAGTGAAGAAGCCTTTATAATTGACGGTGACAGCATCAAATAAAGGTTCTTTATTTTCCATCTTCCTATTATTAATTATTTGTTTTTTCTTTATTTACTTCTTTGTTATTTCATGCAATCTTCTTCATATAATATGCTTAGTTTAAATTACACCATGAGTAACTAAATCCTCTTTTCATGACTTGCTAATATCACCGCCATGAACCTAGTATTAAATAGATAACCTAATTAAATTCTATGCATGCTTAAATCCTAAATTTATCTTAAAGGCACATGATGATCGTAACTATGTTAACTATTTGCTAGTACGCTTTAACTATTTTCTTTATCTATGCTTGACAACTGTCTTGATATTTTAATGTTAAATCTTAACTAGTGCTATTTCAACTAGAATCTTATTATTTGTTTTATGTGTTTTACTTGAATCCTAGGGTAGATTATCATGTTTAGGGTTTAGTGTTAAGGTAATTTTTAGTTGATATTATTTATTTATGGTGGTAGATTATTAGCAGGTTGTGATCCGTCTTTACATTGATCAAAACCAAACTCTTTTTCAACCTAATCTTTTTTTAAGTTCTTCAAACAAAAGAAGAAAGTGTAAGGAAACAGCCATACCGAAATGCTTCTATCGTATCTCTCCCTAAGGTTCGACCCGTATAGCCCTCGCTACACGGTTAAATTGCGAAGAGTTCAGAACCATCCTACATCAGATTATACTTTACATATTCTCTTTTTTCTTAGCAATCAGTGACGAGCATTAAATGCGCGTCATGCGCGCAGACCTTTGGGCTTGTCAACTTAGAATTGTTATCAAGGGCAATGCGGGCATTACGAAAATATACTTGCATAGTATTGCCTTTGGGTGGGGACAGGGACCCGGAGTGGGTGAAAACTTAGTCAAGAGATTTTTCACTCCGTTCCAAACTATGGAGACTTTTTCACACAGTAGTTTCACAACAAGGGGCCTAAAGACCATTTTCCCAAAAATAAAATAACAACACAACATTAGAAAGACAGAGATCTTTTCCAGCAAACAATACAACTCCTAGAAGGAAAAGAAAAAAGAAAATGAAAGCACAAAAGAATTACAACTCTCATTTTAACAATAGAATAACAGCAAAACAAAGAGTCATGGAGAAAACAGTGTGGCTGAAAAAAAGAACTTACGCCATTCGTACAGGCCGTGATAAGATCTCATTGGAGACGATAGATCCCAAACTTCTTTAAATACCTTATCTGGAAGATCATAAGAGATGATCTTTCCGGGCACTTTTAGGAGCAGTATCGCTCCTCGTCCTCCTTCCTCCTCTCCTTCTCGGATAAAAAGAACAGGCGTTGCAGCCATTGCATCGGCCCGACAGTGCCCTTGGGGGCGATGCCGCCTCTGCCCAGGCGACAGCGTATCTGGGGGGGCATTTCTTGCTCTACTGACAGCGCCCTTTTGGGGGCACTACTGTCGCATGTTGGCAGCACCCTTGGGGGCATTACTATCGCAGTTGACAGTGCCCCCAGGGCACTGTCCGCTCTGCCAAAGCTGGCAACACCCCTTAGGGGCGCTGCTACCATAGTCTGCAGCATCCCTTGGGACACTGCCATTGCTGGCACTGTTGCGGCCAGATAGCGGCCTTGGTGGCGCTGCTGCAGCTAACAAGCAGCTCCCACGGGGGCTACCATCGATTTTGCAGCTAACGCAACATTGCTTTGGCCAGTAGCGCCCACGAAAGGCGCTACCACCGGCAACAAATCCCTGAGGGATTCTATAAGACTATTCCTTGGGCAAGACCCGGGTTTGGAGCAGTCCTTATAATAATTATTTTTATCATGCTAGTTGTATCTCTAAATAATTTATTTGAGTGAGAGTATAGTTGAGATTTGTTTTAAACTCCTATACATATTTTGCGGACAAACCTAATTTAGACTAATAATAAATGTATGATATAAATAATGATTTTGAGTTTAATGATCTTTCAATTTTGTATCATATATGACTTATTGGGTTTAAATTAGGATATTTTTGATGTAAAATAAATATTATTTGTGTGTGCACAATAATAATATCTTTTATCCTTGTTTACACATCTAAGATGGCATCCAAGAATATCATTGCTGACTTGAACAAAGGAGAGAAAGTAGACGGTGAAAATTATGAAATTTGGCACCGCAAGGTTTGTGATTAGTCTACAATTATGCATTATTATATCGCATTTTCTACCGATTTATGAATAAAATATCGGCCTAAACTGTGTTTTGGTCTCTCTTGCAGGTAAATCAAGAGTTTAAGGGCAAAGGAGTAATAAGAGCTTAATTAACCCCATTTTCGGGTAATTAATTCCAGATTACTTGGAGGCCAAGTAAGGGAACATCTAGAAGATGCATTGAACCTAGACCTTTGCGCACGTCAGACAAATATCCGGGCGAAAATACCTGAAACTAAATATACCAAGAAGGTTCTAGAAGCGACCAGAAGTTCTCGCCAAAAACCAGGGACCTAAGTCCCTGGTATTACCGCGGATCCACGACAATAGCTGCGGATCCGCGGTAATGTGGTGGGCCCACGCGTCGATTTTCGACACGTCAGCCCGTCTCATCTTTTAGATGTCTCCTATGCCTATATAAACCCCTGCAGAGGCCCTAAACGAAGCAGTTTTTGATTTTAGGCTAGGGTTTCTATGTTTTAGTGTAGGATAGTGTAGGTGTTCTTTCTTTCTTTTCTTTTGTATTTGTATTTCATTTTTAGATCTTGTAGTAGGGCTGAGAAATTCAGAGAGAGATAGAGAAGGATTGATGTAATAGATGGTGACAATCTATGTAAAGGTGCCTCCTCTCTTCTCCAATATAATCTTCTCCATCTTCTACATGATTCTTAGCTAACTTTTCTTCTCATGGCAATCTAACTACTAACAACTAACCATCTAACCACTTACTTGATAATTTACATGAATCTAATAGCCTCACAGGCCTTGCTCTTGCAAGAGCCATTGATGGCTCATGATGATGGATTCTAACATTCTAACATTTCTAACACCTAACCCACTAACTTACTAACTTGCAATGTCTTCTTTATTTCATGCTCACATTTAACTGGTTTTGATGATTTAATAAGTAGCTTGCAACTTGTTAGTAGTATTGATGTGTTATTTGAATGTAGAAGAATAATATTATGGGCCATGCTCTGTATCGTCTCCTGAAGCCAAGGATTAGTGATGGCCGAGGATCCATGTGAGGCAACTATCACTAAGAGGTTAGCATGGTTAGTGGAGCAATTAGTAGTTAGTAGTCATGAGTTTTCTTTTATCTTGTTTTAAAAATCATTTGTTTTTATCATCGTCTTTGTTCATCTTTGTTTTCATTTTCTTTACAACAAGCTTCATCTTCTTTTCTATTTTGTTTTCCAAACCACTTCTCTTTTGTTTTCTTCGCCGTTTTCATCGCCTTCTCTGCCTACCACATGATTGATTTTCATTTCATTTCTTTTCTTTTTCATTTTCTAATTCTTTAAACATAGAAGACTTGTTAACATAACACATGAATAAAGACTGTTAATGCTTCTATCGCCTCCCATTCCTGTAGATTCGACCCGTTGAACTAATGCTATAACGAAAGTATCGAGGGAACATTAGCACATATACGAGCTTTTCATTGATTTCACAATACACACGTTTTCGAGTGCTAGTTCCACCCCGATCAAATTTTTGGCGCCGTTGCCGGGAATGTGAATGGTTTAGATATCACGTTTTTGTTAACATTTTCTTCTCTGTTTTAGTGTGCAGGTTATTTTTTTTTTTGGCTGAAAGTGAACATTGCTGAACAAACACTGGTTTGCATATCCCTGCTATAGAAAGCAGAGACCCAGCTTCTAAAGAAAAGCCGCGCAAACGCAACTTTTGCCGCGAAACCGCGGCGATTTTGTGATAATTGTGTATCTTATTGTGCTGGGTTGTGTTCATTGTAATAGCTAGCGGATCTGTACTATTACTTTCTTGCTTTGATTGCCTACACACCATAATAAACTAAAGAACTAAAATACGGTATTAGGACGCTTTTAAAACGGTTTAGACATTTGCATATAGGCACGTGTCAATTCAATTCCAATATACTGTATTTTATTCTGTTGTTGTGATTTGGATTGAGGTGTACATATGGTATTGCATATAGCATAGGACAAACACGTGGGTGATTTATTCGCTTTGTGTTATCTTCTTGTCTATATTGCACACTCGAACAAATTGAAATTAAGGGCAAAACCCATATAAGAAGGTAGGGATTTCATCACCCTTCCTTAGCCCAAAAATCACCTCCCCACTTACACAACCCAAGCCCAATTAAAAATTAATAGACGTTGGCCCCGAGGGATATCTCGGACTCATTAAGAGACTGACTAAGGGTGGAACTTATTTTGAATCTTACTCTTGTGAAATCGGTGTCTAAGGTTGGGGATTAAGAGCTTATGCCTCGAAGATACCGTGGTTTGGCATAATTAAGGCCCGTTACTTACGCACGGATACCTCCCACCGTATTTTGCCCCTACCTAGCCGATTAGCTTGTGGTCAGATTCAAGCAACAACCTCCCCTGGGTAATTGACCAGTTAGGAGTCATCTAGGTCTAGGTCAACCCTACTATAGGCTTGGTTTTGATTTTTTCTTTTTTTTTTGTTTGTTGTTTGTTTTTTCTTTTTTGTTTGTGATTGTTTGTGAAATGAAATTCAACAATAATAATTCTTTCAATCCTAAAATGAATCCATATTTCACACCGACCCCATTTGTTTCGGATAATTTCAACCCAATTTTTCACAATATGAACCAACCAAATACACCGGGTTGGACTTATCCGAATCAATACAACCCATACTCACAATCTTATGACTATAATTTCCAAAATAATTTCAACTCTTCACAGAGTCAATGGGGATTCACCTCCTTAAATTTTCAACCTCCTTGTCCACCGTGTCCAACTTGTCCACAATTTACACAATTTTCATTCCCCGATTTCGCTTCCTATACTCCTTTTTCTGGACCTCCCATTGAAGAAAAATCTGAGTTAGAAAAGAGTATAGAAGCCAACTTGCAAGAGGCGAGCGACAATGTCAGAAAATGTTGGCCTCTCCAATTTCACAATATTTTCAAGAGTCTTACTCAGTTCCACATATTCAAAATGAACAACCATCTGCCCTAAAATCGAGTAAGGAACTCTTTTGTGAGTCCATGCTTCACTCTCAAAACATTTTGGACTCACAGTCTTCACAAAAATTTCAAAACTAAGATTCTTATACTCCCTTTCTAGACCATCTACTTAAAGAAAAATTAAGTCTAGAAAAGAGTATAGAAATCTTGCAAGAGTCAGCTTTACAATTTCAAAAATTTTCATCTCAGTCTATTGATAGGTTGGAAACACAATTAAGTAAATTGGTCAACATTTATAAACATGAAGAAACTCCCTCTTCTCCACCTTTGACCAATCCAAATATCTCTAACTCTATCAATTTAACCCATGACTCTTGTTATTTTAGAAACCAAGATTCCTACACTCCTTTTCTAGAACAATCACTTGAAGATACATCACATCTAGAAAAGAGTATAGAAGTCGTGCAAGATTCCGCGCTAAAATTTCAAAAATCTTCCACCGAGTCTATAAATAGGTTGAAAACACAATTGAGTCAATTGGTTAGCATTTATAGGAATGAGGAAACTCTATCTTATCAACCTTTGACCAATTCAGCTATCCCAAACTCTATTGATCTAACCCAGGACTCTTGTCATTTTGAAAATAAAGATTCAATTTCAGCACACCCATCTGAACTTGTCCAAAGTTCAAATCCCATTAACATTTTGGCAAGTTATCCTTTTCCTGGATTGAACCTGAGCATGAATATAATCCTGAACTTCAACTTAGTAATTCAATTTCACTTCCTGATTCAGTATTGACTGAGGTGTTTTTACCTAAATTCAGGCCTTTTCCCGAGTCAGTATTGGATCCAGTGTCAGTCCATTGTGAAATTGAATCACCAATCTTTTATGATCATCATATTGAACTTGACCAATTTCATACTTTTGAAAGTCCCATTGATTAATTGGCAAGTTCTCATTTTTATGGAATTGAACTCAATAAAGAATGTGACTTCGATCCTCAAATTTGTGATCTAGTTCAACTTTCTGAATCAATATTGACTCCTATTTTGTTACCCAAGTTGAGCAACATTTTAGAGTCAGTTTTGATTCCCATACCTGTCATTCTTGAACTTGAATCAACAATCTTAGATACATTCCATCATGGAAAAATGAATGTGGACTTGAGCTTTATCTTCTTGATTTGGACTCACTTCCTGAACTAATCTCGACTCCTGAACCTTTACTTGACTTAAGTTTTTTCCTGAGTCGGTATTAGCTCCTGTATTTCCTGAGTCCAAATCAATCAATCCATTCTGGGACAAGGGTCTTGATAAATTTGACTCTGAAATTATTTTGAAAATTTGAAAATTAGATGGGGTAAAACTCTTAACAAAAATCATACATATATACATCATTCTTGTGGGTTGTATTATAGAGGTCTCTGGTGGGTTCCTTCAGATTTCATGCAAATTGAATTAGGCTGCATTTCGTGGACTAATCAGACCACCACCGGAACAACCACCTTGAGGTGATTTTTCCTTCCCTCTCTATTTGTTTCTTGCATACATACATCACGATGCATTGAGGACAATGCATGAGATAAGCGTGGGGGAGGGTTTACTAACATAGGTTTTTTAGATTTTCTTTCTTTTACACTTCTTTTAGGATACTTTTAGAAATCTTCCCTTTTGTGTAGGAATTTTCTCTTTGGTTTTTTAGATTTTCTTTCTTTTACACTTCTTTTAGGATACTTTTAGAAATCTTTCCTTTTGTATAAAAAATTTCTCTTTCTTTAAAAACTTTTTGAAATAAGAGACAAAGTTTTGATATATTTTTAAGAAAATTAAGATGATCTTAGAAATTAAGGAAGTCTTAATTATAGGCTAAGTAAGATAAATTGGAGAGATAGTTTTATCTTGAATTTTTTTGCCTTACATAGTATGCATTTCACACTTACACATTTTTGGGATGGAAACAAAGACCTAAATTGTCATAAAGCAAAAATAAATAAAAAGAAAAAATATATATTATATACGAAAAAAATCATCACTTATTAAGCTGGATAATTATGCCTTAAGAAGCATGATTATTCACGCCTAACGGTGGTCAAAAGAAACAAATAATCCCCCTTAGTTTTGTGGCCTTGTTTACTCGAGTCCTTAAACCCGAGGGATGTTTTCTCATCTGATGCCCTAGGACCATCTGGTTTGGGAGTCATCGGTTAAAGGCTCGTTACATGGGTAAACTAGAAAGCCTAATGAAGCTAAGGGAAGAAAAAGAATATATATATATATATATATATATATATATATATATATATATATATGTATATATATATATATATATATGTATATATATATATATATATATATATATACATATATATATATATATATATATACATATATATATATATATATATATATATATATATATATATATATATATAAATGGCTTGATGGTTGGAGTTGAAATCCCAGAAATCTTCACTATCACAAAGTGCATACTATCACAAAATCTTAATTCAATTGAATATTTTATCTTTCATAAAACCTAGATAATATGCACTTTGTGATAGTGAAGATTTCTTGAATTTCAACTCCAACCATCAAGCCATTTATTTATATTTATATATATATATATTTTTCTTTTTCTTCCCTTAGCTTCACTAGGCTTTCTAATTTACTCATGTAATGAGCCTTTAACTGATGACTCCCAAACCAGACGGTCCTAGGGCACCAGATGAGAAAACATTCCTTGGGTTTAAGGACTCGAGTAAACAAGGCCACAAAACTAAGGGGGATTATTTGTTTCTTTTGACCACAGTTAGACATGAATAATCATGCTTCTTGAGGCATAATTATCCAGCTTAATAAGTGATGATTTTTTTCGTATATAATACATATTTTTTCTTTTTATTTATTTTTACTTTATGGCATTTTAGGTCTTTGTTTCCATCCCAAAAATGTGTAAGTGTGAAGTGCAAACTATCTAAGGCAAAAAAATTCAAGATAAAACTATCTCTCCAATTTATCTTACTTAGCCTATAATCTTAAAGAAGATCCATTATTTCAACTAGGTTTAAGATGTTATAATTAAGGCTTCCTTAATTTCTAAGATCATCTTAATTTTCTTAAAAATAGATCAAAACTTTGTCTCTTATTTCAAAAATTTTTAAAGAAAGAGAAAATTCCTATACAAAAGGGAAGATTTCTAAAAATATCCTAAAAGAAGTGTAAAAGAAAGAAAATCTAAAAAACCAAAGAGAAAATTCCTATACAAAAGGGAAGATTTCTAAAAGTATCCTAAAAGAGTGTAAAAGAAAGAAAATCTAAAAAACCTATGTTAGTAAACCCTCCCCCACCCTTATCTCATGCATTGTCCTCAATGCATCGTGATGTATGTATGCATGAAACAAATAGAGAGGGAAGGAAAAATCACCTCAAGGTGGTGGTTCCGGTGGTGGTCGATTGGTCCACTAAATGCGGCCCAATCCAATTTGCGTAGAATCCGGAGGAACCCACCAAAGACCTCTATAATACAACCCACAAGAATGATGTATATATGTATGATTTTTATTTAGAGTTTTACCCCATCTAATTTCCAAAATTTTAAAATAATTTCAGATTGAAATTTATCAAGACCCTTGTCCCAGAATGGAATGATTGATTTGTGTAAGTTCACCTAGAGGGGGGTGAATAGGTGATGGCTAATCTAATGGTCACTTAATGCCTAACAATGCGGAAGCTAAAACAATTATGACCTAATTAAATCTTATTACACTAAACACTATGTATAACACAAGAGTGTAGCCGAATTCCCTTTGCAAGGCTCTGGACTAAACCCCTCTTGATTCCCCTTGAATGGGTTGAGGTGCCGCGTTGGCTCTCTTGGTTGAATACAAGTGTTAGCAACAATCCCACGCAAGTATATAACAATTAAGCACAAGGTATATCAAGCATGTAAATGTAAAGACAATATAAGCTATGCAAGATATAAAGGAGATAGAGAGAGAGATGGCAATCGCAAACACAAGGGTATGTTTCGAGGTTCGAGCACACTTGCTCTACATCCCCGCCTTCGACACACGAAGGATTTCCACTATGCAAGATCCCAATGGATCTCTCCTCGGTGCCGCAACACCTACAAGCCCTTGCACTCTCTAGTCCCTTACACACCGCAAGCCCACCGGCTCGCCGAGGCCGCACCTCGAACCAAAGAGTTCACAACCGAACTCCAAACCACCACGAGCACACTTGCCCGTCTCCTCAAAGAACAAAGATGAAATCTTGGTGATCTAAACACTTTGATCACCTAACAAAGCTCTCACAACACAATCCTATGGATAGATTAGCAATGGATAGCTCAAGTGATTGTGAGAAAGCAAGGAAAGAAACTTTGGTGAAAAACTCAAGAAATCTCTTTTAACACTCTTTATAAAAACTTCCCTTTAGATAGGAAATATTTGCACTCTATTTTGTGGAGAAAACTCTTCTGAAAGTATGGGAAAAACTGGCTCTAAAGGTCTCCAAAATCTTGGCTTCAAACAATGACAAAAACCCCAATTTTTTATAGGCTGCCAGAAAACTAGCCGTTGGGATTTGTCAGAACTGCCGGTTGACCGGTCCGGTCGACCGCCAACGGTCAAAAATCCGACCGTTGGAGCCTCCGGTCGACCGGCCGGGTCGACCGAGCAACTGGAGGAGAGAGTGAACTCTCTGTCGGTCGACCGGTACGGTCGGCGAGATTTCCAGAGAGCAGAGCTCTCTGGAGCGGTCGACCGGCACGGTCGGCCGTCCACCAGTGCACAAAGGCGTGCACGTCTGTGCACGTCGGTCGACCGGGCCGGTCGACCGACTTCAGGATTAGTCGACTATAAAGGTTACTTAGTCGACTTATCCGAAGCCTGAAACAGTTTTCTGGGATTAAAAAGTTTATCTTTTTGGCTCTAATAAAATCCCATAAAATACTTAAAAATCTACAAAAATAGTTTTACCAATATACTTTGAAATACAAACATGCTTGCACAAAATCAAGGCATGTTATAAAAGATTGGACTATTTTTGTAACTTGGAAATATTTGGCTCATGATAAAAACTGTATTTTTCAAAACATGTTTTCTAAACTTTGTTTTTCCAAAACATCTTCAAAATACAAAAACAAGATATTATAGTTCATTTTAAGGCATAGTGTGTATGGATATGATCCACTACACAATCAAGATGAAATATCTATGTTTTTGGTATTAAGCATAAAACTTGGTTTTGGTTGAAGGATAAGTATATGAGAAACACCAAAAATGAACAAGACACTTGAAATCTTCACTTGAATACAAGTTTGGTTTTTGGTTAAAATTCTTTTCTAAAACAAACTAAATCAAGAGTGTGTGTGTGATATGTACTTGAGCAATCCACCACTATTCTATCCTTTACATTTTTAACTAAAACAAAAACAAAATCTTATACCTAGACACAAGTCTTCATCTTCTTGAAGTCTTCACTTGAAGGCTTCTCATCTTCTTGACTTGGTCCAAGCTTGATCCAAAAACTCCTTGGATCACACCGTGCTAGCTCCAAATCTTGACATTTTATCCTTTGTTGAGCTATGCACCTACTAAGATCTTGATAATGAATCTGTCACTAATTAAACACAAGATCATTAGTAAACATAACTTCATGAGTTGATCATCATCAAAACTAGGGTGATAGGCCTTTGGGCCAACAATTTGGACTCAGGAAATACAGGAACTAATACCGACTCAGGAAAAAAACTTAAGTCAAGTAAATGTTCAGGAGTTGAGATTGGTTCAGGAAGTGGATCCAAATCAAGAAGATGAGGCTCAAGTCCATATTCTTTTCCCATGATGGAATGTGGGTATCTAAGATTGGTGATTCAAGTTCAAGAATGACAGGTATGGGAATCAAAACTGACTCTAAAATTTTGCTCAAATTGGGTAACAAAATAGGAGTCAATATTTATTAAGAAAGTTGAACTGGACCACAAATTTGAGGATCGAAGTCACATTCCTCATAGAGTTCAATTCCATAAAAATGAGTACTTGCCAATTGATCAATGGGACTTTCAAAAGTATGAAATTGGTCAAGTTCAATATGATGATCATAAAAGATTGGTGATTCAATTTCACAATGGACTGGCACTGGATCAAATACTGACTCGGGAAAAGGCCTGAATTCAGGTAAAAATACCTCAGTCAATACTGAATCAGGAAGTGAAATTGAATTACCAAGTTAAAGTTCAGGATCATATTCATGCTCAAGTTCAATTTCAGGAAAAGGATAACTTGCCAAAATGTTATGGGATTTGAAGTTTGGACAAGTTCAGATGGGTGTGCTGAAATTGAATCTTAATTTTCAAAATGACAAGAGTCCTGGGTCAGATCAATAGAGTTTGGGATAGCTGAATTGGTCAAAAGTTGATAAGATAGAGTTTTCTCATTCCTATAAATACTAATCAATTGACTTAATTGTGTTTCCAACCTATTGATAGACTAGGTGGAAGATTTTTGAAATTTTAGCACAGACTCTTGCAAGACTTCTATACTCTTTTCTAAATGTAATGTATCTTCAAGTGGTTGTTCTAGAAAAGGAGTGTAGGAATCTTGGTTTTCAAAACAACAAGAGTCATGGGTCAAATTAATAGAGTTAGAGATATTTGGATTGGTCAAAGGTGGAGAAGAGGGAGTTTCTTCATTTTTATAAATGTTGACTAATTTACTTAATTATGTTTCCAACCTATCAACAGACTGAGAAGAAGATTTTTGAAATTGTAAAGCTGATTCCTGCAAGGTTTCTACACTCTTTTCTAGACTTGATTTTTCTTTAAGTGGATGGTCCAGAAAGGGAGTATAAGAATCTTAGTTTTGAAAATTTTGTGAAGACTGTGAGTCCAAAATGTTTTGAGATTTAAGCTTGGACTCACACAAGAGTTCCTTACTCGGTTTCAAGGCAGATGGCTGTTCATTTTGAATACGTGGAACTGAGTAAGACTCTTGAAAATATTGTGAAATTGGAGAGGCCAATATTTTCTGACGTTATCGCTGGCCTCTTGCAAGTTGGCTTCTACACTCTTTTCTAGCTCGGATTTTTCTTCAATGGAAGGTCTAGAAAAAGGAGTATAGGAAGCGAAATCGGGGAATGAATATTGTGTAAATTGTGGACAAGGTGGACACAGTGGACAAGGAGGTTGAAAATTTAACTCGGGGGAGGTGAATCCCCATTGACTCTGTGAAGAGTTGAAAATATTTTGGAAATTATAGTCATAAGATTGTGGGTATGGGTTGTATTGATTCGGATAAGTCCAACCCGGTGTATTTGGTTTGTTCATATTGTGAAAAATCGGGTTGAAATTATCCGAAACAAATGGGGTCGGTGTGAAATTTGGATTCATTTTAGGATTGAAAGAATTATTATTGTTGAATTACATTTCACAAACAATTACAAACAAAAAAGAAAAAACAAACAACAAACAAAAAGAAAAGAAAAATCAAAACTAAGCCTATAGTAGGGTTGACCTAGACCTAGACGACTCCTAACTGGTCGATTACACAGGGGAGGTTGTTGCTTGAATCCGACCACAAGCTAATCGGCCAGGTAGGGAAAAATACGGTGGGAGGAATCCGTGCGTAAGCAACGGGCCTTAATTACGCCAAACCACGGTATCTTTGAGGAGTAACCTCTTAATCCCCAACCTTAGACACCGATTTCATAAGAGTGAGATTCAAAACAAGTTTCACCGTCGGTCAATCTCTTAATAAGTCCGAGATGTCCCTAGGGGCCAACGTCTATTAATTTTTATTAGGGCTTGGGTTATGTGAGTGGGGAGGTGATTTTTGGGCTAAAGAAGGGTGATGAAATCCCTATCTTATCTTATATGAGTTTTGCCCTTAATTTCAATTTGTGCAAGTGTGCAATATAGACAAAAAGATAACACAAAGCGAATAAATCACCCATGTGTTTGTCCTATGCTATACGCAATGCCATATGTACACCTCAATCCAAATCACAACAACAGAACAAAATACAGTATATTGGAATTGAATTTTTTTTAGATTTTTTTGGGAGAAGAAAGGAGGCACCTTTACAAAGAATATCACCATCTATTACATCAATCCCTCTCTATCTCTCTCTGAATCTCTCAGCCCTACTACAAGATCTAAAAACGAAATACAAATACAAAAGAAAAGAAAGAAAGAACACCTACACTATCCTACACTAAAACATAGAAACCCTAGTCTAAAATCAAAAACTGCTTAGTTTAGGGCCTCTGCAGGGGTTTATATAGGCATAAGAGACTTCTAAAAGATGAGACGGGGCCACGCGTCAAAATTCGACGTGTGGCTCCACCACTATTGCCGCGGAATCGCGGCTATTGCCGCGGATCCGCGGCAATACCTGGGACAAAAGTCCATAGTTTTGGCGAGTATCTTCGTGTCGCTTCTAGGACCTTCCTGGTATACTCCATTTTGGGTATTTTCGCCCGGATATTCGTCTGACGTGGCAAAGGTCTAGGTTCAATGCATCTTCTAGGTGTTCCCTTACTTGGCCTCCAAGAAATCCGGAATTAATTACCCGAAAATGGGGTTAATTAAGCTCTTATTACTCCTTTGCCTTTAAACTCTTGATTTATCTGCAAGAGAGACCAAAACACGGTTTAGACTGATATTTTATTCATAAATCGGTAGGGAATGTGATATAATAATGCATAATTGTAGACTAACATTTGATCGGGGCGGAATTAGCACTCGAAAACGTGTGTATTGTGAAATTAATGAAAAGCTCGTATATATGCTAATGTTCCCTCGATACTTCCGTTATAGCATTGGCTCAACAGGTCGAATCCATAGGGACGGGAGGCGATAGAAGCATTAACAGTCTTTATTCATGTGTTATGTTAATAAGTCTTCTTTGTTTAAAGAATTAGAAAAAGAAAAAGAAAAGAAAAGAAAAGAAAATCAAGCATGTGGTAGGAGGAGAAGGCGATGAAAATGGCGAAACAAAAGAGAAGTGGTTTGGAAAACAAAATAGAAAAGAAGATGAAGCTTGTGGTAAAGAAAATGAAAACAAAGATGAACAATGACGATGGTAAAAACAAATGATTTTAAAACAAGATAAAAGAAAACTCATGGCTACAAACTACTAATTGCTCCACTAACCATGCTAACCTCTTAGTGATAGTTACCTCACATGGATCCTCGGCCATCACTAATCCTTGGCTTCAAGAGACGATACAGGGCATGGCCCATAAGATTGTTCTTCTACATTCAAACAACACATCAATACCACTAACAAGGTTCAAGCTACTTATTAAATCATAAAAACCGGTTAAAGGTGAGCATGAAATAAAGAAGACATTGCAAGTTAGCAAGTTAGTGGGTTAGCTGTTAGAAATGTTAGAATGTTAGAATCCATCATCATGAGCCATCAATAGCTCTTGCAAGAGCAAGGCCTTATGAGGCTATTAGATTCATGTGGATTATCAAGTAAGCGGTTAGATGGTTAGTGGTTAGTGGTTAGATTGCCATGAGAAGAAAAGTTAGCTAAAACTCATATAGAAGATGGAGAAGATTACATAGGAGAAGAAAGGAGGCACCTTTACATAGATTGTCACCATCTATTATATCAATCACTCTCTATCTCTCTCTGAATCTCTCAGCCCTACTACAAGATCTAAGAATGAAATACAAATACAAAAGAAAAGAAAGAAAGAACACCTACACTATCCTACACTAAAACATAGAAACCCCAGCCTAAAATCAAAAACTGCTTTGTTTAGGGCCTCTGTAGGGGTTTATATAGGCATAGGAGACTTCTAGAAGACGAGACGGGCCCACGCGTCAAAAATCAACGCGTGGGCCCATCACATTGCCGTGGATTCGCGGCCATACCAGGGACTTTGGTCCCTGGTTTTTGGCGAGAACTTCTGGTCGCTTCTAGGACCTTCTTGGTATATTTAGTTTTGAGTATTTTCACCCGGATATTCGTCTGACGTGCGCAAAGGTCTAGGTTCAATGCATCTTCTAGATGTTCCCTTGCTTGGCCTCCAAGAAATGTGGAATTAATTACCCAAAAATGGGATTAATTAACCTCTTATTACTCCTTTGCCCTTAAACTCTTGATTTACCTACAAGAGAGACCAAAACACGGTTTAGACCGATATTTTATTCAAAAATTTGTAGGGAATGCGATAAAATAATGCATAATTGTAGACTAGTCACACCACCAAACTTATCTTTTGCTCCTCCCGAGCAAAACAGGAAAAGAAAAACTATACTATAAATGTTATTGCACCACTTTCGCAGGTGACGCGATTGCACTGAGCATGTGCAACAAGCCGTTAAACCTCTAAGTTACCCCTAGAGGAGGAGTTTTATCTCCTGAGGGTTTTCACCGGATTGCACCCACAAAATCCATAAAGAAAGAAGACAAATGTTAGTATTTTGAAAATGCATTTTGAAAGATAGATAAGTTTATGAAATATTTTTGCAAAAGTATAAGCGATCTAAGGTCATAAGTCCACCAAAAATTATTCTTCCTTAGACTTAGTCTCTATGCAAGACCTTGTCTTCAAATTAAAGTAAAAATTCAAAATAAAGTGAGATGCAGGGTTACTCAGACCCGCGTTTGAACTGGAGCACAGAGTTACTCAAACCTGTGCCTGAAATAAGACGCAGAGTTGCTCAAACCACATTTAAAGTGAGATGCGAGGTTTCTCAGACCCGCGTCTGAAGTTCGCATTTCTTCTTGGACGCGGGGTCCGCAATTTAATTGAAACGTGACCTTCGCATTGGGAGGTTTGCGTCTGATGACTTATCTTTAGTGATTTTTAGATAGCCTACAAAACCCCCTTTAAAGTTTTCGATACTCTGCGGTTAATTAGGGCGGACTCAGAATACTTTGGACTTTACGTTGATTTTGGACTCTCCGTATTGGACTGGCAATCTTTCAAGATGTCCTGAGCTTGATCCTGTCTGAATTCTAGTCTTCGTGAGTGTACTATTGAACTGCTTGAAGCCTCTAGGGAAGATCATTACAAGTGTCTTAAAAAATCAGTCTAGCACTTGTCATGAACTCTAATTTGTTTGTCGGTGTAGTATTGAACCGGTAGAGTTGTCAATTACTTTTGCCAGTGTACTATTAAACTGATTGCAGAAGAAGGGACATACTCCTTGTATATGAGAGAACGCAGCCTTCATAAACGCGATTGTCGTGCAGATGTGAGATTCAATGAAGTTGAGACGCGGCACTGAGTTGATGTAGAGACGCGGCTCTCAATTGCTGTTGAGACACGGCTCTCAATTACTGTTGAGGTACGACCCTTAATTGCTATTGAGACGCGGCTTTGAAACGCGGTTCTTAGTTTGAAACACGAAGATTACATTGGATGCTTCCGGACGCGGGGACGATTACCGCGTCAGACGCGTGTCTTGCTCAGATCGAACTCGAGATACGCGCCACATATCTCAGCCATAGAAGGGCCTTTAAAAGACCTAGGTCTTTCAACAGTCAATTCACTTGACTGTTCTTTTCTTTCAATCATACCCGCGCCTGAAGATCAAAAGCTCTCAAGCTTTCAGAACCCATAAAGCTTCGAGCTTTTTCTAATCTATCCAAAGATTTCACCCGAGATGGCCCCAAAACCTAAGCAAACCATTGCTTCATCAAGCGTCGCCGCTACGCTACCTTGATGCATGGTTCTCCTCTTCAGGAAGCCCCCACTTCTTGTAAGTTAAATGATTTTCTCCATTAGAATACGAAGAGACATCATCTCTTAACTTTTTTGGATATTTCAAAACATTTATTGAAGTTGAAAAGCCGATACGGATCTTGCTGGTCCGTGTTTGATTTGTAAACGTGGTTCTCGCATTAATGAGCAGAACGTGGGTCTCTTGATTCTGGCCTTTTTCTGCTTTATCAACGCGACCTTCGCGTCTGCAAATTGAATGAGAGTCTATGGGACTCCGCGTTTTGAGACTTTTGAACGCAGGTCTCGTTTGTGAGACTCGTGTTTGAGTCTCAGGACATAGAAATTTTCCCTAAGTGTGAAGTCTAGACACGAGCTTCATATGAGCCTCGTGTTTTATCACAGAACAAGGGTCTCATGTATTGAGCCCCGCGTTTGAACTCCAACGCTTGGTGTAATTTTACTGTTCTTAAAGTAATAACTTTGTGTTCTTCTTTTTGCAGTGAGGTACTCCTCAGATCCCTTGACCGAAAGAAATCACTTTGGTCGTATTGGCGGTGTTGATTTTAACCTCCGCTTTATCCTGCGAAAAACAATCTATGCATTCACCGGAACAAATGAGAAGCGCCAAGCCCGCTTAACCAAGGGTACTACCTCTACTCTGCTAGAACTCATCTCGGGCCAGAGATTTGAATCCACCAGCCGTCGTCTGTTTAGGAAACAGGTGTTCATTTTTGGAGACGCCATTGAAAAAATGAGGAGGTTTTATTTAACAGGAACTATAAGTGGCTCCGTTAAATTAGGGAGTGTCATTTCTTCCTCCCTAACATGGAATGGATGTTTCTGTTATCATATCTGCAATCCATGTCTCTTCCCCAATATATGGACTGGGATTTGGTCAGAGCGCAGTCGAGTGTCGCAATCATGAGGATCTCTAATCGCGCTGCTTTTCTCATTGGCCATAGTAAGGAGATTCTTGAACTACTCCCGGGCTCGATGAAATATGAGTTTCTGACAGGCGAGACTCCCAAGCAAGCTGCCACTTTCATTAGCGGATTCATGGAAGTGAAGGGTGAATTCCCTCAATTTAAATTCTAGGTGCCTGGATGGATGCATTCAACAGCAACCTCTTGGTAGCCAAAAATATTCTGCTTCGTCCTCAAAGAATTGGAGAAACCATTACTCTAGTGTGGGTTGTATCTCGCAGGTAGGGTCGTGTGTTATGGGATTGCCTCGAGCAATTATAACTTATTTGCAATTCTTAAGAAGTACAACCCAGACACCTGCATATTTTTTACTCCAATTGGGGAAATAGGATTCGCCCTGCATGAGATATTTGAAGTTTCAAGGCTGAACATGGGGTATTTGCCATATGAGGAGTATATCCCCAATACTGAAGAATTAAATTTACTGAAAAGGGATGCTCCTCGGGTATATGAGACATATTGGGAGGTCGTGTGCCATTTTCACATTTGCGCCCAAGTGACCAGATGGAGATCTGGAGGAGTCAAGCAAGTGTCAAGGGCTAACTACGTTTTATATGGTCTGGGCGAGAAATTGAGTTTAGTATCTGGATTGGCAACCAGCATTGACACTGAGATCACAGAAAGGATTTCTGAATCGGTGACCTCATATACATCAGAGTCGAACGAGGACACATTCACTATTTTTGACAGTTTCCACCATCAGGCCAGGATTCCTATCTCAAACAGGGCCTTATTGGTGGGATTCCTGATGTTATGGTTAAAGCGGTATGTTGTACCCACTCCCCCACATGAGGTCAATGTTAGTGACATAGTTTACCTAGCCCTTCTTCTTGCTTATGGTCAGCCTTTCAGCTTACTCCCTGCTATGGTAAGGTACCTTCAAAGCGGGCTTTGAATTTTATGTCAAAGCTTTTGCAATGTAGTAGCCGAAAAGGACAGAGAGGGCAATGTGGTTGTCGGTCTGGATGGTGAGCCCAGGATGAAGACACCGAATCCTCGTGTAGAGCTGCCTTATACGTACTTTATGGCATGGTCCATTATACATTGCCCGTCCCTAATATCAGCGGTGCAGTCATCTGAGGATTTTATGCCCTTTGTTCAACGACTAGAGCGCTCAAATTGGAATGGCTGGTACATTCTGATGATCCGACAAATTCTTCAAAGTAGCATGAACTATTAATTAGTGAGGTGCTTCCCTAATTTTCTAGGAGCTTCGTATGGGGAGCGATTTTCGGATCGATCCACTGCTGATGGGTTCACTGTCCTCTCATCTGGGGTTTTCTGGTTATTGATCAACATTCGCCCTAGATATTTGGTCTTCCGACAGAGGAATATTTTTGCATAATTGAGCCATATTTTCCCAGCCGATTTGCTCGCCAATTCAAATACGACCAACTATATGTAGGTAAGCTGAACTTAGGCCTTTATTTTAGTGACAATCTATACGAAAGGGCAAGGGCATGGTATTTTAACGTGGCTGGAGGAACGAAGGCAAGATTCAACCTTCCACAGAAGGTACCGAACTCTTACGCTAGCCTTGAGTTTTGTGCATGGTACATAATAGCGGATTCAGCCCCTGGCAGTAATGTAAATAGTACTTGCATCAAGTGGATCAAGCCCTTGTTTTAAGCAAAGAAAGGCTCTAAAATTACCCGTTTGAGAGGGACAGGCGAACTTCTTCAGGCTAAGCTCGAGGTCAATCTGACAGTGGCTGTTGAACATGGAGCAAGGTCGGCTGAAGAGTCTCAATAACAATGCTCGCAAGGAGTTGCAAAGCGTACTCAACTTCAATCTACAAGGCTAGTCGAGTAAGAAGAAGACTCGATGAGAACCCGTGAATGAAGTTCCTTCCCAAAAAACTTCTTTATTGGCCATAGACCCTGAGCTTATTCATGCAGGCTCTAAAGAGAATGAAGGCCCTGAGGTTCCTCTCCTTCTGCAAAGCCGTCGAACAAAAGGTCCTGCAGTGGTCATGACTGAGATATCACCGGGAAAAGTCAAAAAAAGGCAAACCACTGGCGGTGACTCCTCGTTCGCCCCAGTGCCTATTAAATTTGTTTCTTCGAGCTCTTTCAGTGTCAGGAAATGATCGTTGATCTACCTAGCATTCAACCGGGCTCCTCAGTGGAGGTTTCAGAGCAAAGTCCCACTGCTAGGCTTATTGAGGTTGAACTTCCCACTACAGAAGTTCTACCTACTCCTGTGTCCCCATCTTTGAGCGAGAGGTTGGATTACTTGGGAGATGATGATGTTGACTGGGACAATGTGTACTCTGCTCTTGATACCAGCAAATACTCTCATTTTGTGAAAGAGGAGATCAGCGTTGAGGAGCCTCCAGCGAGTACATCCGGTGCGACAGGAAGGTCCTCTCATTTTGAAGATTTACCATCTCTCACCCCTCGAATTGGTAATATCTCAACATGTCTTGATATTCTCATTTTTTTAGTGCTATATTAACATTGTTCAGTTAAAATGACTGCAGGAGAGATTGTACCTGTTCAGGCAGAGGAGTCTACCTTAGAGGTTGCTACCCAAGAAGTTACCATAATTTTCACTTCTGAAACTCTTGTGGTAACCTCAGAAATGAGAGAACAGATTGTCCAACTTGCACCTATACTCCAAGGAGAGATGAATGCACCACCTCCTCCTTATGAGAGTACCACTAACACCACTGTGGAAACTGAATCAGGAAGTGCTCTGCAGGTGCCAACAGCAATCACGGATATCATGGAAAAACTCACCCACCTAATAGTGGGGCAGTTTTTTATGACAATGAAGTATTGCATCGAGCTGGTACTCTCTGGGTGAAGTCTTTTTGAATTCATGTCGTCACTCCTTGAGAATCGATTGAAAATATAAAATAGACTAGATGTTTTGATTGTACGATTGCGTACCAGGCTCTAGTTGAGTAGTTAGGTACATATTTGAAGGATATTAGGAACCTAGAGAGAGTCAGTCCAGTTTCTGATGCTCAACGGGTGTCAGAGAACCTCCGCATCAAACAGGAGCGGGAGTGGAAGGAGATTGAGGAGCAGCAATAACTGAATGTACTCATTATATTGATGATTTTAGGGTCAACTATCAGAGCTTAATTAACGACATCCATCAATCTGAAATCGTTTCCAAAACTGCGAAGACGTCATTGCAAGTGCTCGCATGGTGATTGCTAAGGTGCAAGCCATAATTTTGGATCACGAGCTAAAACTTGCAGATGAGGAAAAAAAAGGTGAAGGAGCTTGAGGTTGCGAAGCATCAGGTGTTGAAGGAGCTCGCCGATCATTCTTCTAAATTGGAAGCTCTTCGGACACAGCTAACTTTAAAGAGTCTTTTGTCCGACGAGGAGCTGAGGGCCCAGGCTCTAGCTGACGTTGAAAAAGCATGCCAAAAGGATATCCAACACCTTAGGGACCAAATAAAGTCTCTCGCTGAGCAAGGTTAACTTTTTTTACAGCACTCTATATTATGAATAAGAGAGTATTTATATAACTTTTAATTTTGATTATGAATAATAAAAGTGATAATTTTGCCTTCATTTTGCCTTTATTTTCTTTTTGTGTTTGAAAATCAGACAAATGAAAGTGATTGGGTTTGATTGCTAGAGGTGATGATTAATATAGCACCTCAATGTTTGGTAATTCCATTAAAAATTTTGAAAAAATAACTGCCAGAGGTTTGATGTTTAACTTAAAAGGAGTTGAATTCGTGATTTGAACGATTTTTTGTAGACTTGCTATTCTATTGATGAGAATAACAAATGAAGTTTAATCCACTGAGGGATATATGGAGATTTTTTCCGTCAGTGGTGTAATATTAACATGACGAGTTTGGATTTACAATTGGAAGCAAATTGAATTGTCAGAGGTATGATATTAACTTGATAATGATATATGTGCTAGTGGTATGATACTAACTTAGCATCAAAAAATCTTGTTTTCATTGAGAAACTGAGAAAAGTCACTGTCATAGGTTTAGTGTTAACTTGACAACAATGTGAATGCCAGAGGTGTAATATTAACTTTGCATTAGATGTCACAGGTGTAGTTTTTAACTTAATAATGGAATGGATGCAAGAGGTGTGATATTTAACTTAGCATCGAATATCTCGTTTTCAATGAAAATTACTATCATAGGTATAATATTAACTTAACAGGAATTTATATTGCGATATGAGAAAATTTTGGTCAGAGGTGTAGTGTTTAACTTGACCAAGAAATTTTACGATTTGAGCAATTTAGTGGGACCTGTCATTCTATTGAAGAGAATTGACAAGTTGAAATTTTATCCGCTTGAAAAATTGGACATCACTTTTAGAGGTATAATATTATCCTAACAGCGATTTCGATTACGATATAGCAATCTTGGTTAGAGGTGTAGTATTTAACTTGACTGGAAAATTTTGCGATTTGAGCAATTTTAGTGGACTCGTCATTCTATTAAAGAGTATTGACAAGTAGAAATTTTATCTGTTGAGGATATTAAAGAAAATCACTGTTAGAGGTATAATGTTAATTTAATAGTGGGGTATGCCAGAGGTATAATATTAGCATGATAGGTTTGCTCTGTGATTATTTCGCTGGGGAAACAATTACAGCCTTCTTGTGGCCCTACCATTCCATGGACGGAAATCGGTAAGAGATTTTGGAGAAAAAGGTAGGATCAGGTCCCTTCAGCTATCAACATATTTAGTATACCTTTACCAACTGCAGTTTGAGTTAGGCTAGCCATGCTGATTCCCTCAGCATGATGAATTATCGAGAATTTTTCATTGGGCTTAAATGCTAACTGCTGTCTCTATCTTTTAGCCGTCAGAGGTGTCAAATGTATTATAGTGTGCCTCCTATAAATAAGCTGGAGGCCATATAGGTAGACATGAATTCCGTGAGGGTTCTAGAGATTAGCCTCCTCGTGAAGTCCTCTTTGATCTTCATTTGGTTGCCACATTTTATTATGAATGTGAAAATAATAGAAAGGTTATGCAAAGATGTCTTATGAACCTTCTCCAATGAGTTTGGCTAATAAATTCATTTGATCCTCCATTCGATCGGTTACCACCTCTTGATATGAATGTGGAAGCAGTGGAACGGTTCTGCAAATATGCATCACAAGCATTTTTCAATGAGTTTGGCTTGATAAGCCATCAAATAAACTCATTTGATCCTCCATCTAATTGTTCGGACCTTTTGTCATCGAGCTTCGATCGATCGAACAGGAGCAGAGAGGTATGCCACCATTATATATAAAAAAGTCAGGCTAGATAAGCTATCCTTCTGGATGCTTAAGCATGCTCAACTTCAAAATATGTCCTATTCTTTTAAGTTGAAGATAGGTGCATGTAGAGAAGAGTGACGAGGCTAGAGACTGACATTTTGCCTTTGTCATTTCTTTGATATTTACATCATACATCATAATATCACCACTGTTCAGTTGGCCCAATGTCGATCGACCGTGAGGTGGTTGGCTGAAGGAAGAAGCTCTTCTTTGGTGCTCTTCTAAACATCTTGGCCCTCATAACTTTCATCAGAGGTGTAATCTTAACCTGATCATGAGAAGAGTGACAAAGCTAAAATCGAAGTTTCTAACTTTGTCTCTTCAATATTATCATCATACATCACAATGCCAACAATGTTCGGTCGGCTCGACGTCAATCGACCGTAATGTGATCCGTTGAAGGAAGAAGCTCTTCTTGGCGCTCTTCCAAACATCTTGGATCTCAAAGATTTTATCAGAGATGTAATGTTAACCTAATCATGAGAAGAGTGACAAGGCTAAAATTAAAGTTTCTAATATTGTCTCTTCAAAATTAACATCATGCGATGTCAACAATGTTCGGTCAGCTCAGTATTGATCGACCATAATGTGATCCGTTGAAGGAAAAGCTCTTCTTTGGCGCTCTTCCAAACGTCTTGGATCTCGAAGCTTTGGTTAGAGGTGCAATGTTAATTTGATCATTAGAAGAGTGATAGGACTAAAACTGAAGTTTCTAACTTTATCTCTTCAAATTAACATCATGCATCGTGATGTCAGCAGTGTTCGATCGGCTTGGCGTTGATCGACCGTAATATGATCCATTCAAGGAAGAAGCTCTTCTTGCGCGCTCTTTCAAACATCTTGGATCTAGAAGCTTTGATCAAAGGTGTAATGTTAACCTGATCATGAGAAGAGTCCATCTAAGGATAGTACTTTTTCAAGAATCTACCATTGATCGTCATCATGAGCATATCGCCATTCGGAGTTATAAGGCGGTATGCTCCATTTGAGTAGACTGACTCTACCACAAATGGTCCTTTCCATTTGGGTTGAAATTTCCTTTCATCTTATGTGTCGTAACCTTGGGTCTTCTGATAGCTAAGACAAGGTCGCCTTTCTTAAAAATTCATTCTCTGACTTTTTTATTGAAGGCTTTGGTAATTCGAGCTTGATAGAACTCAATTTGCTATTGGGCTTGCAGATGTTTGTCGTCTAAAGCTTCCAACTCTTGGAGGCGCAATTAATGCTTCTCTTTGTCCATTATCCTGGTTTTGAAGGCGACTCAGATGGATGGGATTTGGACAGTGGAAGTACAGCTTCACATCAGTACACCATGGAAAACAGCGTGCCTTTTGCTAGAGTTCTCACCATCGTGCAGTAGGCCCATAGGCATTCGCCTAATTTGTCATCCTAATCACGTTGACTTTTTGAGACAAATTTCTTGAGCAGCTTTCCAATAGTCTTGTTGAAGGCTTCTGCAAGCCTGTTGGCAGTATGTCGTTGATGATATACTTTGGATTCTAAATTTATTATAGAACCTTTGGAATGCTTGGCTGACGAATTGGGGTCCATTATCGTGGACGATTCGTCGAGGTACACTGAAGTTGTAGAGTACGTGATGTTTGTGAATTTGATCACGTTTGATGCCTTTACTTCCTTCAGGCGAACAACTTTCACCCATTTAGAGAAGTAATCTGCTAGGGCAAAGATGAAGCGATGTCATTTAGATATTAGAGGGCTGATGGGTCCAATAACATCCATTCCCCACATCTCAAATGGCCATAAAGAGGATGTTGGATGAAGATATCTCGGTGCTTAGTGGATGAAGTCACCATGGATCTGACATGCATGGCATCACTTAGCATAGGCGATGGCGTCAGGAATCATCTTCGGCCAATAATAGCCATGTCTTCTAAGCTGATTTCTGAGTTTAGGTCAGAGTTGATGAGCTTCACATGTACCATCAGGAGCTTCTTTCATTGCCTCTTGTGCCTCTTTGTGTGAAAGACATCAGAGTAGGATTCCATCGTACGATCGTCGATACAATGTTCACATAATCGCATTGTAATAGAACCGAGAAGCGTTCCTTCTGATGGTAGCTACCTCTCTGTGGTCGTCGAGCAATATGCTGTATAGGACGAAGACAATGTAAGGGAATTGCCAATCCCTAGGCTCGAGACTTGTCAAAATCTCAAGAACCTCTGTAACTTGAAAGTCTCCTTTGGGAGTTTTACTGTCTTCAAGGACGAATATGTAATAGTACAAGTCACGACTGTAGATGAGTACTCTCTCTGTGGCTCTGACTGAAAGAGCCAATGAAGTATGGAGGGACGCCAGTGCATCTGCATATGCATTTTGCTGACGTAGTACATAATCAATGTAGAAGTTTTTAAACTTCTCTACCATGTCAATGGTCACATTGTGATAGGGCACTAAATCTTCATATCGGACTTTGTACTCTCCGTGAACCTGGTTGACGATGAGCTTTGAATCACCATACGCTTTGAGATTTTTGACTCCAATCTCTTCAGCAAGTTGCATCACGGTCAAGAGGGCGTTGTATTCTGAGATGTTATTGAAACATGGTTCAGTTAAAGAGAATGTGTGAGGGATCACATAATTATGTGGGAAAATGAGTACTACTCCTGCATTTGCAATGATATTTCTCTCGAGACTTGTCCTTGACGCTCCGTCGAAGAATAGTTACCACACTTGCTCTTTTGAGGAAGTGTTGATCAAGTTAACTTCTGCGATCTCGTTCAGGAGATCGTCATAAAGTTTTGAAGTTCCTGAAACTGGATGATCAGCCAGGAAATCTGCCCCAGCTTGACTTTTGATCATCTTTTGTGGCATGAATTGCATCTCGTATTGTGAGAACAATATAGCCTATTTTGCTAATTTGGAATTTAGCGAAGATGGTCTTGTTATGAGCAATCGCAAGGGATTAACTCTAGAGATGACATGAATGTGTTGCCCCATAATGTAGTGTCGCATCTTATGGATGGCAAAAACTAATACTAAGCATTCTTTCTCGATTGGGTTGTAACGGTGCTCCGCCCCAATCATTGTTCTACTTAAATAGTAGATTGCCTATTTGTGGTTTTGATCATTGTTTTGAGCTAGTACTCCCAATGAAAAATCCATTGCTCGAATATATAATAGGAAAGGTTTTCCTGATACTGGAGCTACCAGAATGGGCGGGTGTGTGAGATACTTCTTGATCTCTTCGAATGCTTCTTGGCAAGCATTATCACAAATGAATGAGACTCCCTTCTTCATTAACTTGGTGAAGGGTTGGCAGTGTCCTGAAAGATTTGATAGAAATCTCCAGATATATGCCAATCATCCTTGAAAGCTTCTGAGTTCTTTAAGATTTCTTGAAGGTTGCATCTCTTGGGCGGCACGGATTTTCTCTGGATCTAAGTGAATTCCTTTGGATGCAACAACAAACCCAAGGACTGGCTACCTCCAAGAAGGACTTGGTTGGGTTCATCTTTAACTGGTGAGCCCACATTATGTCAAACACTCTCTTCTAGTCTGCGAGGTGATCACTTTTGTCACGACTTTTCACTGCGATATCATCGACGTAGCACTCTACGGTCTTACGTATATGCTCATGAAAGATCATATTCATGGCCCGTTGATAGGTTGCACCAATGTTCTTCAAGCTAAAGGACATTATTATGTAGCAGTATACTCCTAAAGGTGTCCTGAAAGATGTATGTTTTTCATCTTCAGGGTACATCTTTATTTGATTATACCCTGAGAAGCCATCCATAAAAGACATCCTCTCAAAATTGATGTATTGTCAATCATGACATCCATGATCCAGAGAGGAAATTCGTCTTTAGGACAAGCGCCATTTAGATCATGGTAGTCGATGCAAATCCAGATCTTTTCATTCTTCTTGAGAATGGGCACTATATTTGCCACCCAATCAAGATGTTGCTCTTCCCTAATAAAACTTGAGTCTATAAGCTTCTTGATTTCTGATTCGATTACTTTCATGATCTCAGGACAGAACTGTCATTGCTATTGTTTGACTGGCTTGGCGTCTAGATTGATGTTAAGACAATGTATAGCAATCTGGAATTGAGCCCGGGCATGTCCTCATCATTCTAAGTGAAGACATCTTTACACTCTCGTATGAGATGTATGCGTTTTTCTTTCTCGAAAGGTGACAAGCTCTCACTTATGAAAATGGGCATGGGGTTAGCCTCATCTCCAAGATTTATATGAGTCATTTTATCCTTAGTGGGTGGTTCGCGTTGTTCAAAGCATATATCCCAAAGAGTATTTAAGTGTTTAATCCATGGATCCGAGTCTGACTGGACTAATTCTTTAGACTTAAAGGTATCTTCTCCGTCATTATCTAAATGGCTGGTTGATACCATATTCACTGAGAGACTTTTGAAGATATCACCGACGCTGACATCTGAGTCCCATGATGATGTTGCTGATGAGGTGTCATGATAGACCTCTTCTTCAGACTCATAATTTGACAAGACTGGCATAGATATATAACTGAGTTTCTTCGTGTCTTGTGATAGTAATCAGGGTCTTTTCCTTTCGGTACAGAGGAACAAAGTACTACTTGCTTTGCTTTGCCGAAATTAAGGCCCGATCCTTTGGTCATTTCCATCATTTGACGTGATTTTTGTCCATAATGGACAAATTGTGGAGACCCAGAATTACCCCCTGAGCTTTCACAAGCTATGGACTGAGTTTCGATTGTTCTAAATAGAATTGATTTTTGACCTTCCCGCTTGGCTGGTACTTCAAAGAGAGTGCTATGTACATCTCTGATCTTTTCGCGTACATAAGGGATGACTTTATTGGTACACGTAATGATGTCAGAGCATTCATTGCTGAGCAAGGGTCATTGTCTATGTCAGTACTGATATCTGATGGTACAGAGTCAGAAGCAAATGCAGAAAAGTAAGCCAAATCTAAATTTTCATTAATAAACCACTCACCTTCAACATTGGCGGTGGTATCAAAATCAAGCTTATCAATGCTCGTTATAAAGGGATTTATTTCCCAGAGACACTCGTCTTCATCTGGCTCCGTATCTGCTTCATTGCTAGAGTCGGGTTTTTTCGGGTGTGGATTCTCATTAACTCCAAGGGAATCATGATAGAGGAGGGAATTAGTAAAATAATTCTCGATTCTTTTGAATGGATGCCTTTCGGCAATCAACGTTCTCACTTTTCCATCTTCATCAACGTACTTCATTACTTGATGAAAAGTGGATGGGATGATGGACTTGCCGTGGATTCAAGGTCATCCTAACAACAAATTGTACGAGGTGTTAGCGTCAATGACATAACATGTCACCTCGAATCTCAGGTCCCCAATTTGACATCTGAACTTGATTTTTTCCATCAGGTGCGTACCATTGGCGTTCAAGCCATAGATGGTTGTCTGAGTGGAGCTAACTGGTGGGTGGGGATCCCTAAATGATGCATGACCCTACGGAGTATAATGCTCAATGTGGATCCCGGATCAACCTGAATACGACTCACCTCAGATGATCCAATGTACCCTGTATAATACAGGGGTTTATCATATTTTCCTTTAACTTGTATGTCTTCTAGGGTGAAGGTGATGCGGGAAAACATCGTCGAGGTGTGGTGGCAATAGTTGACTTCTTCCTCTCCGCATATAGGAGGAATATAGGTCATGAAAACCACTGCATCTGCTAATGCTTCTCTTAAGACATCCTTTATAGACTTGAAAAGCCTCAAGAGTTCATACAATGTAATTCGAGCGGGGATGTTAGCCAGTTGAGCCATAACATAAAAATGGAATGGAGTTGATGGTCCCACATCGCCTTTCTGAAAAGCTTTGACATACCAAAGCTCTTTTTGTTTTTCCATGGATGTCCTCATGGACTGCTCGATTATCTCCTCAGCTGCTGGGGGAGTCTACCATCGGCTCATCGTACTGTTTCAAGTACTGCTTGTCGGATTGAGTCTTCGACGTCGGAGGTGTGCCTGTGTTAGCAGCAAAGGCTGACTCCTCTTCTTCTGAACTAGTAAGGGAGTTGACATCTTCTTCGGTCTCTCTTGTAGAGATACCCACCACATTACTGGAGGATGCTTTGGCCTTGCATTTGACTTCCTATTTGCGATAGTCAAACACTGCTGGCTTTCAAAAATATCAGGATGGACCCACATTCTCTCCTCGAGGAGTAGAAACTGGGATAAGACTTTTCTCTTTCTGGTTATGAGGATCTGTATTGATCACTTTTAGCTTTGCTTTTGTGATCAGAACCAATCCTGTTGGTGCTGGCGAGAGATTCCGACCGAATTAAATAGGTGACGTAGCTGTCATGTTGGCGTTCACCTTTTTCTGTTCTGGACGAAGCTTAAGCACCTCTGCATCAATCAAAGATTGAAGAACATCTTTGAAGATATAGAAATTCCTCGTAGGATGTCCTAGCATCCCGTGATATAAACAGTATCTTGGATCATTAGACTTCCCCATCTCTTCAGGATGTCTGGTCTCTCTGGCAATTTGAGTTTGTTTCTCTTTTGGAGTAACTTAAACAAAGAGACCACGTGCTCATCCTTGAAGGAGTATAGTTTATTAGCACGTGGTTCGCTGGAAGCCATTCCTCCTCTGATTAAGTGGTCTTCGAAGGTGATTTGACCTTCACTGTCAGAGTATCCCTCCTCCTGGGTTGGGAAGATGACTCTGAGGCTCGTCGCGTTAGTCTGTCGGGTCTTGGTTTGCTATACTCTTCAGTTCTGACCTGGACGATAATTTCTTCTGCCTGTTCACCTTGTAGCACCAACTGCTTTCAAGTGCGATATTCTGCCACTCCCATTTGAGCGAGTAGGAAAGTTTGCAGATTATGATGGCACATCACCACCAGTGTTTACTAGGTCATACCACTGGGACAAAGGAGTGCCATGCTCCGAAATCTCTCAACATAAATTTTTATGGACTCTTCTTTCTTTTGCTTTACTGCAAGGAGAGTTGGTAATGAAATTTCTACATCATCTTCAAAGAAACGAGCCAGAAATAACTTCTTGAGGTCAGCCTATATCTTGATCGAGCAGACAGGAAGTTTTATGAACCATTCAAAGGTGACCCCTTTAAGAGTGCCAATGAATAAACAAGCCATAATAGCATCGTTCGAGACTACTTTCCCAGTTTAGGATTTAAAGTAGTATATTTGTTCGTTCGGCGACCCTTTACCGCCAAAAGTATGGAGGGTCGGTGCCTTGAACTTAGGAGGGTAAGGAGCCATATCCCATTCTGCTGGGTAGGGTCGAATTATCCCCATGTCATGAGGACCGCCTAGATTTGCTAGGGCTTAAAGATGTTGCTCTAATTTAATCATCCTCTTGGATTAGCTGCTCCCATTTTCTAAATTATCCTCCTCTTTAGATGAAGATTTGGGAGGCTCAGAGTTGGAATGCTCATCATTCTCAATGTTTGCAGAAGATGAGCTCTCTCTTCCTTCCGTTTGCCCTTGGACATTTCGGAAGGAGTTCTACCCTTCAGTTTCTTTTTCTCCTTAAGCAGTTGTGATAGCATTTGCTTAAGGGCATCGATAGATTCTTGCTGAGCTTGAATCATCTCGAATCATTCCCTTTGGACATGGGCCAGCTCTTCGAATTGCCGGGTCACTTCCTTAAGAGTTCTCGCCATGTAAGCAAAGGCGGCTATTTCCAAACTAGAATTCAAAGACTGGGATTCAATGATGGCGGTGCTCATCATTCACCTCAGTTTCCTTGGCCAATAGACTGTAGTCGACTGGGCAATTATTCTCGTGGGTCTGAGTTTGTCGATAGATCCCTTCAGGTTCAACAAGAATATCCTTCAAACCACAAGATCGATAAACATCCAACTATTCTGAGCTAACAACCAGCTGCTTCCCTTTGGATTTGCTTGGTGTGAAACTAGGCACCACCATGTTTGCAATCACTTCTGGGTACACGATATCGGAGAATAATTTCTTCTTCAGGACCATCGACTTTTAGCTGAGTTTGAAGCTGCTTACAACCGATTAATAACCGAAGGATTGGTCATTTGAAAGCCACAATAGCAATTTGAGAGTACTGCTGAGATGAGTCGCTCACAGTCACATTGAGAAATAATATGATACACACTTCACTTCCTTATCAGGTAGTCCCTTAGGTCCGTCTCGGGGATGTCTGAGGACCTAGCCTCAAACTCTTGGGGGGAGGCTTTTTGGCTTTATATGTCTTGAAGACATGCCATTCTGAACGCGAGTTTCGCGTTTCTTTGTTGAAACGCAGACCTTGTGTGGTGTTGAAATATGGATCTCCATTGTTGGTTGAGCTTACCTCAGAACGCGGTCTCACATTTTGAATTAGAGACGCGGGAGTCACATTCTGAAACAGGCAGAACATAGGTCTCGCAATTTGGATCAAAAATGCGGGTCTCACGTTTTGGATCCTTCGCGATTTTGGAGAGTAGGGGACTCGCGTTCTGGGACAGGAACACGGTCCTCGCGTTATTTGAGAGAAACACGGATATGAACCTCGCGTTCTGATTCTACAGAACAGATTGCCTCTGCAAAATTTTTGATGTGTTATCCACAAGCACGAAGCCTTCGTCGATGTTTAGCATTCTGATTAAGTCACAAGGATTGATGGGAACCCTTGGCTCTGGAACTGCAGAGTTTAGAGAAGAGAAGGATGGTGGAATTGCTCTTTCCATCACTTTGATCGTGTGCCGGCGCATTAGCCTTGCGGGTCCCTTGCGGGACATTGATGCGGGATGCACGGGCTGCACGACAAGTTTCCAGAACCTCGTTAGAAGTGGCACCACTTGCGTTATAAGCAGTGGTGTGGGCCACTTGGGAAGAAATCTTTGAGGACATTCGAGAGGGAGTCTTAGAAAAGACTTTACGGTAGAGCCGCATTGCCTTGGGACTGGCAGACTGAGGAAAAATATTCTTCAAACTTTTCTTGATCAAATTAAATGAAAAGATATTCCACCGTCTTACCAAGAAGCTGGACATCGGCTTGCTCCATGGCGTTCTCATCGGTAGAGAAAGAAGTCCCCAGTGGAGTTGTCATCTTTTGTTTGGTCAAAAAAATAGCGCGAAGTAAAATTTTTTTAAGTGGATGAAAAGTTACAATGGAATGATTCCGAGTACAAAAAGAGAAAAATAATCAGTTTTCTCCTTTGTTTAAGGTTGGGTTCTTCGTGTGGCGATGGAGAGTGATTCTTGTTCTCTGTTGACGGGATGAATGGCAAGCTTCTCTTTGGGATTGCTCTCAAAAATCAATCAGAAGGGAGCTCTATTTTAACACACTAAGTGTTTAGAGTCCACTGATTTCTTCTTTCTGAAAAAGCAAGAGGAAAGCAAGAAACTTTTGGGTTAAGAATTCTCAGCTTTCAATCAAAAGTTTCTCTTTCTCTTCTCAGGCTTCTTCTCCAAAAGTCCTCTCTACTCAAAAAGAGTTCCCCCTTCTTCATAGCTACTCAGGCTATTTATAGCAAGTCATGGGGGATATTATTGTCGCATAAAATCTCTCTATAATGGGGATTAATGATTGGTAGTGAAAAATGCATAATTGTCATCATATTTACCATCACATTTTCATATTTATTCATATAATTCTGCACATTTACTAATATTTTGTTATTTAATGTGTGCAGGCCTTGAGTATTGAATTAAATAAAGAATTAAAGCTTAATGAAGCCCAAAAGCCCATATCCAAGTCCAAGTCCAAGCCCAGGTGCAAAAGTACAATTACAAGAAGTCAAAAGTGCAAATACAAATTGTAATAATTGCAAATACTACAAAGAGGGAAAGGATAGAATTCTATTCTACCCTAAATGCTTGGTGGATGAGGATAAATAAGAGTGCAAGGATGAGATTCGTTTTTGAAGGGATTTGGATTTAGGGTAACTTGATTTCTAAGTTATCTCGAAAATCGAAAATGAAGAGCCAGGATCCAGCTTCCAGAAGCATACGGCCAGATGGACGGACCAGGAGAAGCCACACGCCAAAGCGCGTGGCCATCTGCCACTGTATGGCCGCGAAAACGCGGCCCAAGCCGCGTTTCCGCGGCAAACAAGATGAGTCTAGGGAACATATTTCGTGGAGGAGTTTATCCGGGACTCTATCACCTTCTGCACCTATAAATACCCCTGTAGACGCAACAAGGAGGGCATCCAGAGAAGATTAGGGTTTTTCTTTAGCTTTTTCTTAAATTTCTGCATGTTGTAATTTCGTTTTAAAGGCTTTGTGGAGAAGAAGGAGCTTGTATTTGGAGACATACTTTCGAATAAAGGTTACTTTCTTTTGCATATTTAATTCTTGTCAATTTTTATTTTCTTTTCTCTGCGATTAATTGCTTCGGTTTTCATCTGTGATCTCTTGTTTTATTTCTTCTTCTTTTCTTCTAATTAAAAAAGAAAATAAAAAACAATATAAAAAAATAATTATAAAAAAAATGATGTCTAACTAATTCTTTGTGTGGTTTGCTGATCTCTTAAGCAACCCTAGGGCAAGTTAGGATTTGAATCGATTGATGACCAGTTTTTAGAAACCCTAGGTCTAAAGATTGTTTTTCTTGAAGATTAAACTGATGATTAGATTTCTTAATCTAGGTTGCAAATTTAAATAACTCCTCATGCCTTCATACTTAAGAACTAGGACAGCCTAAATTTAAGATTAGTCTTTTCTTAAGCTGTACTTAGATGTTAGGATGAAACATTGTTTAGTTTTTGATAATGCAACTTAGTTAGATTCTAGTATCATATTTTCTTGCTTGAATCACTCTTAATAATCTAGGGTAAATCACATTTATCTCAAGATGAAATTCAACATCCAAGACTTGCATGGTGGGTTGTGGTAGTAGATCAGTAAAACCATACTTCTTTATTCATATACACTTCAAATCTAATCCCTTCTTTGTTTTATTCAAAGCATACAGAGGAATCGGCCGAAAAGCTTGCATCGCATCCTTCCCTGAGGATCACGACCCGCTTTGGCCCTTACTACAGCGGATAGCATTGAGACTAAGAACTCTACAACTCATTCTTCTTATTTACAAATTCTAAAATCTCAATCAAAATTTTGGCGCCGTTGCCGGGGAAGGAACAACACGATTTTCTCAAACTAATTATTTTTTATTCTTTCTGTTTGCAGATTCAGAGAACAGGAAAACAAAGCAGCAGCGAGGACACATAGCAACTCTGTGCCTCTGCCCTCGAAGGCAGAGCATCAGAGCCTACTTCAGAGCCGCGGGTCCGCGGCAAAAGCCGCGTTTCCGCGGCCTGAGTAGTTCACTACTCATAAAGTTTTCTGCAGGTTGCTCAGAATTGCAAATACTGCTTACTGTTGTGATAAATTTTCTCTGTGATCATTCTGCAACTGCTAATTAATAACATTAACCCATTTGTTGATAATAAAAAAAATTAGACTCTTGCATTTAGGGCACGTGTCTATTTTAATTTTTTAATTCTGTTGAAGAGTGCTGGCGACAAGGTACGTCTGCATTGCATATAGATTAGGAAACACTCTTGGCTGTTTACTGCTTTTTGAGTGATTACTTTTCTACTGCTTTACACGTACACAAAAATATCTTAAGGGCATAACCCATAAACAAGATAAGGTGGGGATTTCATCACCCTTCCTTGGCCCACAAATCATATCCGTCACACTCACAACCCTAACCTTAAGTAAAATTTGACTAGACGTTGGCCCTATGTTAACTCGGACTCAATAGAAGATTGACCTAAGGAGGAAAATTGTTCGAAATTAACTCTTGTCAAATCGGTGTCTAGGCAGGGGATTGAGGGCCGAAAGCCCGAAGAACGGTGGTTATTTAATTAAGGAACATCTCTGACGGAAAACCTCCCACCGGTCTTGCCACCTACCTGGCCGATTAGCTTGTGGTTAACGTCGACAATAGACCTCCTAAGGACAGTCTAAAGTTAGGAGTCGTCTAGGTCAAGGATAACCCTAGAATAGGATTTTTTGTTTGTTTTTCTTTTTTGGTTGATTGGGTGAACTTGTTTGCTAATTGTGCATGTCCGCTTGGTCGAGAGACCCACTTACATCCAGGCTAACTAGAACTAGTTCACCACCCGAGCAAAAGCCCGACTCACACATGGCACAACCGCCATCACTCCAAGATAGGATCTATCCTATCAGGACCTCTCTTCCTTCTTGCATCAAGCTTACCGATGAAGGTGTTGACCCATTTGAGCTTAAGCCACAATACATCAACACCCTTCCCAAATTCCATGGACTTGAATCTGAGGATGCATACTTCTTCATAAGGGAATTTGAGGAAGTATGTCTCATGATGAATATTCCTAAGTTGGGAAAAGATGACATCAAACTTAGGTTTGTCCCCTTTGCTTTGAAGGATTTAGCAAAGAAATGGCTCTACAGTCTAGAGGTAGGTTCTATATCTTCTTCGGATAATTCCGTTAAGGCCTTCTTAAAGAAATTTTATCCCGTTCACAAGACTGCACTGATTAGGAAGAACATCTTACAGTTTAAGCAAACAGCCAATGATCCTTTTTGGAAATATTTCGAACGTTTTAAGGACCTCCTTGCCCAATGCCCTCACCATGGGATAGAGAAATAGCGACTTTGCCAAGTTCTATATGATGGATTAGAATATCAAACTAAAACGTTGTTAGAATCCATGTGCCAAGGAAGATTTATGAAAAAGAACGAAAATGAAGGATGGCTATTGTATGAGGAATTAGCTGAAAATACCATCCAATGGGAACCTACTCCGGAAAAATTTAGGACTAATGACCCTACTTCTTCTAAATGAGGTATCCATTCCATTGAGGCCAACATAGCAACCGATGCTAAGTTAGCTGCTGTTATGCGAAGACTAGAGGCTCTTGAAACTAAAGAGCCAGTCTCTGTGAACCAAGTCAGCCCAACATCTTCGGCGGGCTGTACTTATTGTCAAGATATGAACCATGTGTTCGAGGAATGTCCTGTCTTCATCGCGCATCAAAGCTTGCCCGAACATATGAGTGCGGCCTTCACAAGGCCCGCCAACAATCTGTATTCGCCCACCTACAATCCCGGTTGGAGAAACCATCCCAATTTTTCATGGGGCCCAAGCAACAATGATCAAATTAGGCCCAAATTCTCTAACAATTTTCAAAATCCGCCCTATCAACAAAATTTTCCTAGTCAAAATCCTCAACAATCTTTCCAAAATTCGCAAATGGAAACAAGACTCTCAAATTTGGAAAGAAAGATGGACACTCTAGTTAAAAGCCACGACACGCTGGCTCAAGTCTTAACTAGGATAGAGATCCAATTGAACCAGCAAGAGAGACAGAGGGGTACCCTACCGAGTCAACCATTGCCAAATCCTAGGAATCCTAGGCCAGCCAATGAGGCTCAAGACCCAAACCAGTGTCACATGGTTCATACACTCAGATCGGGGAAACAAGTTGATAATCAAGTATCCATGCCACAGGATCCATCTCAGTCCTCCATTCCATCTAGCTCCACTCCTTCTCCACCCAGCTCCAATGAAACTGAAGTTGAAAAGTCAGCAGGTCAGGTGCACCAGCCTATAGCTCCATTTCCAAATAGGCTTAGAAGCAACAACAATGTGCATATGGAGAAATTATTAGAGGTGTTCAATCAAGTTAGGCTCAACATCCCACTTCTTGATGCAATCCAACAGGTCCCTAGTTATGCCAAATTCCTTAAGGACATGTGCACCAAGAAAAGAAAGACTAATGTGCCTAAGAAGGTTTTTCTAGCCACTAACATTAGTGAGCTATTGTCCAACCAGATCCCTGTTAAGTATAAGGACCCTGGTTGCCCCACCATCTCTTGCACCATAGGTCGAGCCGAAATCAATCGAGCACTCATCGATTTAGGAGCTAGCATCAATTTGCTCCCTTTCTCCGTATATCAACAACTTGGATTAGGTGAACTCAACCCGACCCAAGTTACTATTCAGTTGGCTGACCGCTCAATCAAAGTTCCTAAGGGAGAGATCAATGACGTTCTCATACGGGTGGGAGAATTCATTTACCCAGTCGATTTCATTGTTTTAGAGACACAACCTGTGTCTAATCCTAGGTCCCAAACTCCCGTCATCTTAGGAAGACCGTTCCTAGCAACCGCAAATGCAATTATAAATTGTAGAAACGGATCCATGAGATTGACTTTTGGGGATATGACCAAGGAAGTCAATGTTTTCAACCTAGGTAAGCATCCCTACGATGTGACCGACCAACCCTTTGAGGTTAACTTCATTGAAAACATGATGAGTGAGCACAATGAGGAGATCACACTAGAGTCAGAGGAAGAGGAAGACTTAGAAGCAAGTGATCTCAGCCTTGATGAGATCGAATGGGAATCAAATCTGAGTTCTATAGAGATGGGAGATTCTAGCTTAACACCTCCACCCATCGAGCCACCTCCTTCTTTGGAGTTAAAAGCCTTGCCTAAACATCTTAAGTACACCTACCTAGGTGAACAAGAGACGTTACCGGTCATAGTTGCATCTAATTTGACTAATAAGCAAGAGGAAGACCTACTGGCAACCCTTAGGAGACATAGGGAAGCCATTGGTTGGACTATGGCAGATATCAAGGGACTGAGCCCTACGATAGTCCAGCATCGTATCCATCTAGAGGAAGGGGTTAGACCGAAGAGGGATCCACAGCGTAGGCTAAACCCACTTATGCAGGAGGCTGTACAAGCCGAAATAGTGAAACTGTTAGATAATGGGATCATTTATCCCATTTCCGATAGCGAATGGGTTAGCCCAATGCATGTGGTCCCTAAGAAGTCCAGCTTTACTGTGGTAGAAAACGACAAGCATGAGTTAGTGCAATCATGATTGCCTACCAAGGTTAGAGTATGCATAGACTACCGCAAGTTGAACGCCGCCACTAGGAAAGATCATTTTCCCCTCCCATTTATCGACCAAATGCTGGAAAGATTAGCCGGTCATGAGTATTACTGTTTCTTGGACGGTTATTCAGGGTATAACCAAATCCCTATAGCCCCGGAGGACCAAGAAAAGACAACGTTCACGTGCCCATTTGGGACATTTGCCTACCGTCGAATGCCTTTCGGCTTATGTAATGCCCCCGTCACATTCCAACGTTGTATGTTAAGCCTGTTTTCTGATATGGTCGAGCGTTTCTTAGAGATTTTCATGGACGACTTCTCCGTCTATGGAAATTCATTTGACCAGTGTCTCCATCACTTGGAGCTAGTGCTGAATAGGTGCACCGAAAAGAACTTGACCCTCAATTGGGAAAAGTGTCACTTCATGGTGCAGCATGGGATTGTCCTAGGTCATGAGATATCTAGGGAAGGGATTAAGGTAGACAAGGCCAAGGTGGAGATCATAGCCAAACTTCCACTTCCACGATGCGTGAAGGACATTCGGTCTTTCTTAGGACACGCTGGGTTTTATCGTAGGTTTATTAAGGATTTTAGCAAAATTGCTAGACCCCTTACTAACCTTCTAGCTAAAGACGTGCCCTTCATCTTTGATGATAGGTGTAATAGTGCGTGGGAGAATTTGAAAGTGGAACTTATCTCTGCACCTATCATCTCACCTCCGGACTGGTCCAAACCTTTTGAGATCATGTGCGATGCCTCAGATTTTGCGATAGGTGCTGTCTTAGGACAGCGTAAGGATAACAAGCAGCACGTGATCTACGATTCGAGTAGGACGCTCAATGACGCCCAAATGAACTATACTACAACCGAGAAGGAATTCTTGGCAGTAGTGTTCGCTTTGGAGAAATTCCGCCCATACCTACTTGGGACTAAGACCACGATTTTCACTGACCATTCTGCACTTCGATACCTTATACTAAAAAAAGATGCGAAGGCCCGACTCATTCGTTGGATCCTTCTCCTTCAAGAATTTGATCTCAAAATTCGAGATAAAAAAGGTGTTGAAAATATTGTCGCAGACCATCTCTCTCGCGTGCCTAATGCACCCTCCAACGAACTGCCCATCAATGACAATTTTCCCGATGAACAACTTCTAGCAATCTCTAAGGAACCATGGTTTGCTGACATAGTAAATTACTTAGTCACAAACCAAACACCACCTCATTGGTCAAAACAGGATAGATACCGATTCTTGTCTCAAGTCCGGTATTACATGTGGGAAGTTCCTTATCTTTTCAAATATTGTAGCGACCAAATCATTAGGAGATGTGTCCCCGACGAGGAAACTAGAAGCGTTCTAGCTTTTTGTCATGAGTTCGCTTCCGGTGGACACTTTGGTCCCCGCAAAACTGCCGAAAAGATCCTGCAAAGTGGCTTTTATTGGCCAACTGTGTTCAAAGACGCATTCGAGTATTGCAAAACTTGCACAAGATGTCAAATGATAGGAAGAATTTTCAAACGAAATATGATGCCCCTAAATCCAATTCTAGAAGTAAACTTTTCGATGTCTGGGGCATTGATTTTATGGGACCCTTCCCTAATTCATTTGGGCACCAATACATCTTGTTGGCCGTAGACTATGTATCAAAATGGGTTGAAGCCGTCCCTTGCAAGACAAATGACAACAAAGTTGTTCTCAAATTCTTGAAAGAAAATATCATCTCGCGCTTTGGAACCCCTCGAGCCATCATTAGTGACAATGGCACGCATTTTTGCAATAGAACTTTTGAAGCTCTTATGCGAAAATACGCCATAACTCACAAGTTGTCTACGCCCTACCATCCTCAAACTAGCGGACAGGTAGAAGTTTCCAATAGGCAAGTCAAGCTCATCTTGGAGAAAACTGTGAATCAGAATAGGAAGGACTGGTCCACCAAACTGGTGGATGCCCTATGGGCATATAGGACTGCTTTAAGACGATTCTAGGAATGTCTCCCTACAAACTAGTCTTTGGAAAGGCTTGCCACCTTCCTGTTGAGCTAGAGCACCGGGCCCTATGGGCAATTAAGCAGCTAAATTTCGATCTAGATAAGGCCGTTGAGCTTCGAAAATTGCAAATTTCTGAACTAGAGGAATTGAGGAACGAAGCATACGACAATGCGAAGATTGCGAAGGATAGGGTTAAGGTTTTTCACGATAAGTTCATCACGAGAAAAATTTTTGTCCAAGGACAAAAAGTTTTACTCTATAACTCTAGACTTCATCTCTTTCCCGGTAAGTTGAAGTCAGGATGGACAGGGCCCTTCATTGTTAAGACTGTGTTTCCACACGGAGCCATAGAGATCTACGACCCCAAAAATGGCAATGCATTCAAGGTAAATGGTCAACGTCTTAAAATCTTTTTGGAGTCAGTACTGGAAGTAAATGCAGCCATGGGTCTTTTTGACCCACTGTATTGGTAACTATATCTTTCTGCCAGTTCATGCATCCATGCATTTCATTCATACATTAGGGACAATGCATGAAACAAGTGTGGGGGAAGGGTATGTAATATATAAGAAAAAAAATTTATATAAAAAAAATAGAAATATTTTTCTTTTTCTCTTTATTTATTCTAAAAAAATAAAAAAAAAATTTTTATAAAAAGGACAATACTTTGATTTATTTCTTGAAAGAAATCTAAGTTAGTTTTAAGAATTAGGAAAGTCATGATTAGGATTTCGAAAAACTTGGTCAAAATAAATAAATGTTTAATTTTTAGGTATAGGAAGAGAAATTGAATAAGTAATTAGTCTTGATTTTTACCTTAATGAAATGTGCATACCTAGTGCATATATAGGATTCCAAAACAAAGACCCTTGTGCCTCATAAAAAAAATAATAATAATATATATCACTAATTAAGCTGGATACATGTGCCTCAAGAAGCATAAGTGTTCACGCCTAAAGGTGAGGTTCTGAATAAAATAAAGCCCTTAGTTTTGTGGCCTAGTTCACTCGAATTTGAGTCTGCGGGGTGTTTTCTCACCTGGTGCCCTAAAACCTACCGGTTTGGGAGCCACCGACTTTAAGTTCGCTACATGGGTGGATTAGAAAACCTAAAAAAACTGAGAAATATTATACATGTATTAACACATCTATTAGTCAATTAGTTAGGTATGAGGGCCTCAAGAAGCCTTGATACTTACACGAAAGAAAATTAGATGAGTTATACATGCTAAAAAAAAAATTTATATTAACACATCTAATAGTCAATTAGTTAGGTATGAGGGCCTCAAGAAGCCTTGATACTTACACGAAAGAAAATTAGATGAAGTTATAAAAATAATAAAGAGGCATGAGAGTCCAAGTTAAGGAATTCCTAGCAAAGTTACAAGGATGCATATGATTTTTGGTAACGAAAAGACTATACAAACATTCAATTGTGATCCTTACCTAAAATGAATAACAATTTACTTTATTAAGACTAAGTTTAAGAATGAATAAAAATGATAATCCTAAAACTTATAGCCTACTTAGTCTCTTCAAATATATTTCAAATATTTTCCTTTTTATGGATTTTGTGGGTGTAATCCGCTGAAAACCCTCACGAGACAACACTCATCCTTTAGGGTAACCTAGGGGTTTAACGGCTTGTTGCACATGCTAAGTGCAACCGTGATTCCTACGAAAGTGAGTTAGCTAGATTAGTTTTTCTTTTTCTTTTTGATTTTTACTCGAGGACGAGCAAAAAGATAAGTGTGGGGGTGTGATTGGTAGTGAAAAATGCATAATTGTCATCATATTTACCATCACATTTTCATATTTATTCATATAATTCTGCACATTTACTAATATTTTGTTATTTAATGTGTGCAGGCCTTGAGTATTGAATTAAATAAAGAATTAAAGCTTAATGAAGCCCAAAAGCCCATATTCAAGCCCAAGTCCAAGCCCAGGTGCAAAAGTGCAATTACAAGAAGTCAAAAGTGCAAATACAAATTGTAATAATTACAAATACTACAAAGAGGGAAAGGATAGAATTCTATTCTACCCTAAATGCTTGGTGGATGAGGATAAATAAGAGTGCAAGGATGAGATTCGTTTTTGAAGGGATTTGAATTTAGGGTAACTTGATTTCTAAGTTATCTCGAAAATCGAAAATGAAGAGCCAGGATCCAGCTTCCAGAAGCATACGCCCAGATGGACGGACCAGGAGAAGCCACGCGCCAAAGCGCGTGGCCATCTGCCACTGTATGGCCGCGGAAACGCGGCCCAAGCCGCGTTTCCGCGACAAACAAGATGAGTCTAGGGAACAGATTTCGTGGAGGAGTTTATCCGGGACTCTATCACCTTCTGCACCTATAAATACCCCTGCAGACGCAACAGGGAGGGCATCCAGAGAAGATTAGGGTTTTTCTTTAGCTTTTTCTTAAATTTCTGCACGTTGTAATTTCGTTTTAAAGGCTTTGTGGAGAAGAAGGAGCTTGTATTTGGAGACATACTTTCGAATAAAGTTACTTTCTTTTGCATATTTAATTCTTGTCAATTTTTATTTTCTTTTCTCTGCGATTAATTGCTTCGGTTTTCATCTGTGATCTCTTGTTTTGTTTCTTCTTCTTTTCTTCTAATTAAAAAAGAAAATAAAAAAACAATATAAAAAAATAATTATAAAAAAAATGATGTCTAACTAATTCTTTGTGTGGTTTGCTGATCTCTTAAGCAACCCTAGGGCAAGTTAGGATTTGAATCGATTGATGACCAGTTTTTAGAAACCCTAGGTCTAAAGATTGTTTTTCTTGAAGATTAAACTGATGATTAGATTTCTTAATCTAGGTTGCACATTTAAATAACTCCTCATGCCTTCATACTTAAGAACTAGGACAACCTAAATTTAAGATTAGTCTTTTCTTAAGCTGTACTTAGATGTTAGGATGAAACATTGTTTAGTTTTTGATAATGCAACTTAGTTAGATTCTAGTATCATATTTTCTTGCTTGAATCACTCTTAATAATCTAGGGTAAATCACATTTATCTCAAGATGAAATTCAACATCCAAGACTTGCATGGTGGGTTGTGGTAGTAGATCAGTAAAACCATACTTCTTTATTCATATACACTTCAAATCTAATCCCTTCTTTGTTTTATTCAAAGCATACAGAGGAATCGGCCGAAAAGCTTGCATCGCATCCTTCCCTGAGGATCACGACCCGCTTTGGCCCTTGCTACAGCGGATAGCATTGAGACTAAGAACTCTACAACTCATTCTTCTTATTTACAAATTCTAAAATCTCAATCAATTAACTCTGACATTACATGGAGAGTTAATTAACCCAGTAATGGGAATCAGTTATAGCAGAAATTCGGATCTTGCACTGGACACGGACCTCACATTTGCATAAACGCAGGGCTTAAACCCGCCTCTCTGCTAGAACACGGAGTTGATCAGACCTGCGTTTGAGGAGGAGCACAGAGTTGCTTAGACCTGCGCTTAAAATAAGACACGGAGTTGCTCAGACCTGCGTTTGAAGTGAGACGTAGAGTTTCTCAGCCCGCGTCTGAAGTGGTGTGCAGAGTTGCTCAGACATGCACTTGAAATAGAAAGCAGAGTTGCTCAGACTCGCATTTGAAGTGAAACGCATGATTCTTCGGACCCGCGTTTGAAGTGAAGCACAGAGTTGCTTAGACTTGCGCTTGAAATAGGATGCGGAGTTGCTCAGACTCGCGTTTAAAGTAAGATGCAGGATTCCTCTGACCCGCGTTTGAAGTGGAGTGCAGAGTTGTTCAAACTTGCACTTGAAATAAGGCATGGAGTTGCTCACACCCGTGTTTGAAGTGGGACGCGAGGTTCCTCAGACCCGCATCTAAAGTTTGCGTTTCTTCTTGGACGTGAGGTCCACGTTTTAATTAAAACGTGACTTTCATGTTAGGAGGTTTGCATCTAATGACTTGTCTTTAATGATTTTTAGATAGACTATAATAGCAAGTCAACAAAATTCGTTCAAATCACGAATTCTATCCCTGTCAAGTTAGCGTCACACCTTTGACAGTAACCTTCTCAAATTTCCTAACGAAATTATCAAACTTTGAATTGCTATATTAATCGCCACCTCTAGCAATCAAATTCAATCACTTTCCTTTGTCTGATTTTCAAATACAAAAAGAACATCAAACAAGATGAAGGAAAAATTATCACTTCTATTATTCATATCAAAATTATAAAAGTGATACAAATACTTTCTTATTCAATAAGATGGAGTGTTACAAAAGAGGAAAAAGACAAAAAGTAATTCTTGCTCAGCGAGAGATTTTATTTGGTCCTTGAAGTGTAGAATATCCCTTTGGCATGCCTTCTCAACCTCAGCCAGAGCCTGGACCCTCAATTCGTCATCTGATAAAAGCTTTTTCATAGCAAGTTGTGCCTGAAGAGCTTCCAATTTCGAAGTGTGAACATCGAGCTCTTGTTGTACCTGACTTTTGGTGGCCTCGAGCTCCTCCATATTCTTCTTCTCATTCGCAAGCTTCTTCTTGTTGTCATGGATTAAGGTTTTTGCCTTAGCAATCGCAGCTCGAGCACTTGCTATCACACGTTCTGCATTCTTGGCGACAAGCTCAGATCACTAAAGGTCATCTGTCAGATTTTGATAGCTGGCCATGGAATCATCAAGATAACGAGCTTCCTCAGCTATCTGTCCCTCGACCTCTTTTTGTTCTTATTCTTGAGTGGCGCGGAGCCTGCTGAACACCTGTTGAGCTTCACTAACTGGATTGGCACTTTTCAAGTTCCTCAGATCCTTTGAGTACATTCCCAGTCACTCCACCAATACTTGATACGCTCTCGCTTGATCAGAACGCCCAGTCTGTCGGATGTTCTCGACCTAGTTCTCGAGGAGTGTTCGTGCGAACTCAAAGGAACTTCACCCAGTGAGTACTAATTCAGTGCAATACTTCATCATGGTGAAGAACTGTTCGACCATTTGAAGGGTCAGTTAATCTAGGATGTCCATAGCCAATGTCAGTACCGGAGGAGCACTTCCTGATCTAGTCTCTACGATTATAATAGAAGTACTCTCAAAAGTCAAGGGTGGTGCGCTTGTCCCTCCAAAAGTACAGGAGCAAGTTGAATTAGAAGCTGCTTCATCTCCGAGGTTACCACAGGAGCTTCAGGATTGGAAACTGTAATAGCTTCTTGTGTAGCAGCCTTAAGAACAGGCTCCACAGTGAGGGCCTTCTTGTTGCAGCCTCAATAGGAATGTCCTTTGCACTGGTATCTATTATAAGCTCTTCTTCTTGAGCCGGTGCAACATTACCTGTAGTCATTATGATGATGTCAGTGACAATGTTAAGAGTAAGAATATCAAATTCTGATATCTTACCAGGTTGAGGAGACGGAGATGGCAAATCCTCCTGCAGCTCCCGTGGCTGAGAAGATTCCCTGGCCACAGATGTTGTGCTCACAGGGACAACCTCAGTGCTGATCTTAAGAACTATTGAACCCTCCAGTTGGGTCAGTCCCTCAATTATTTCAATGATATTTGAGGAGGTTCACCTTCATTAGTAGCGATAGCCTCTGCAAAGGGTCATCCAAGCAGGTGTTAAAATAACATCTATATGTTTGAGAAGAAAAGTTATAGATGAAAAAGAAAGAATACCTTAAGTGGTAGCAATCTCCTTGGATGGCAGTTCTGTCTCTGAGGCAGCTACTTGCATCTCCTATTCTGTCATATGGGAGAATTTGCTAGCATCATGAGGAGCGGCTCATAACCAATATTATAGTCGTCTCCATCGGATAACGAAGACAATACTTGAACTGAGAGAGCCTTGGTAATTGAATGTTTGCCATCAATTGGCTTAGTTGTTGGACTACATTCAGGGATCTTCAGGGCCGGCATCATAATGCTTGGAGAGCCTGGTTGCATTTTTGCTTCTTTCTTCTGAGGTCATCAAAGATGCTGATGCAACTTCCAATTGAGGTTTCTCTGCAACTTTTATCGCTACTGAAATGGCAGGGATTCTTCCGAATCTTCATTACCTGAGATGATCTTCTCAAGACCCATCCATGACTGAGAAGCTCCCTACGATGGAACTTCAGCTTCAGACCCTTTTCATGGCTTCTTTTGACTTGAACCACCTTCAGAGGAAGATGGTTGGGCACGCTTCACCACGGCTTGGCAGGATTTTCTGGCTGAACATTCCTCAGTGGTCTCTATACCATGCTCTAAATCTTGGGCCGCTTCATATCTGCCAGCCTCCTTCTCAGCCTCTAAATATTCGTTCACCTCCTGTATCCATGAAGCATTGGGACCTCTTCGGGCATTGTACATGGATTTGATAGCGTTGATGCACAAGGTGTTTATGCCAAAGCTAGGCACCGTATTGGCAATGATGTACCATGTATAGAAGCCGTGACTCATGTAGGAGTTGGGAGTCTTTTGAGGAAGACTGAAGATGGCCCCTGTCCCTCCAACTGAACTATAATACCATACATGGGCAACTTCAAATAGATTCCCGCTAAAACAAATATTCGCATTTGGATTTCTAATATACAATTGATCGTATCCAAATTGCCTGGCAAACTGACTGGGCATATTTGGTTCGATCGTGCATACATTACCTTGTCGAAAGATCAAATACCCAAGCTGGATGTTAATTAACCACCAGAAGATCCCAGAAGACAGAGTAGTGAATCCGTCCAGACCTGTGAAGTCTAAGAATTTATCCCAATAAGATGCATCGGGGATATCAGGGAAACACCTGGAAAGCTGGTAGTTTGATCCACTCAGAATAGTTCTTCGGATAAAAAACATATAAGAGTGGATCCAACTCAAGTTCTCTAACCTCTGCACAAATGGCATGAAACTTCTGGCGCTGATACCACTGTCATCAATGATGGACAATGTATAATATACCGGGCCATCAGGTATGTGTATGACAGCTCGACTCTAGGATGGGGCATTTTAAGTTGGGGCTTGCCATCTTTATCCACAAAAGCTTCCACCTGACAGAAGCTTCTTGTCGGCACCCGCAATCCACTTTGAATGCAGCCCACCATTGCTGGGGAAGGGCTATAGACCGGCCATGCGCCAACAAAACTGCCGGATACACCACGTCGGTAACAATTACTTCATGAGGGAGTGTTTGCACCACGCGTCGCTTCAGCCATATCATCAGAAATCCTGCCAGCAAAGCTCTATTAGGAATTTGAACCCTAGTCTGATGATGAAAACTTTCAAAAATGACATCAGGTTTGAAGGTGTCCTCATTTGACTCCATGGTGTATGAGCTGGTAGATGCGCTGATCCTTTCTTCTGTCTCTTCATCCGTGTTGGGTGCCAAACGAGTTACTGGACCGATCTTGTCATTCAGACCATAGAAAAGATAGCTCGCCCACGCCATTTTCTTGATTCCTCCAGACCTCCAGTTGGCTGTCTGTGCACAAATATGGAAGTGACATAGTAATTTCTAGTAGATCTCATATACCAAAGAATCATCCTTCTTCAGTACATGCAACTTCTCTGTAGATGGGACATATTCTTCATAAGGAGCGTCCCCCATCACTAGCCCTGAGATTTCGTACATCTCATGCAAGGCGAACCCCATCTCTCCGATGGGAGTAAAGAACGTACACGTCCCTGGATTATAATCCAATGCAGCATAAAAATAGTGATTGCTATGTGGATACCATGCATGACGGTCCTGACAGCCCCATATAAATCCACTTACCATAACAAGTCTTCAAATTGTGCAAGGGTGAAGCTCACCATCCTTGACCACCATTGCTTCTTTTTAGAGTGAATACATCCTATCGCACGAAATTCACCATAGGAAATTATCCTTCGTAGCAATAAAAACTGATTGATGAAGGTAGCCGCCCGCTGAGGAGTCTCTCCTAATGGATACTTGGATCTGACCAACCCGGGTTGAATTCGATAACTTCTCTACCATGGCCAGCTAGGTAAGTGGCATTAGCACCAATCTTTCCCAAAGAAACACCCGACAAAGATTTTGTCAAATCCCAATCCATTTGTCACGCTCCGCTTCCCAAAATACATGGAAACGGAGTCGTGACAGAGTCGGCGATGTATATATATGAGGAGAATACCCAACGTATACACGCTAAGCATAAAGTAACCTAAACAAGCTATAAAATCTACTACAATAAATCAATATCACTGCAGTATCACATATAAGTATCTACACATGATAACATATGAATAAGAAATGGATAATGACTGATATTGATATAGAATCAAAGAAACTATAGAAATAATAAGAATAAATAGGAAGACAAGAATACCAGAATAGGTAAAAAAAACTCCAGCTACTCGTAACATCTACAGTCTCATCAAACACTTGATCAAAGAAAATAAAACATTCAATATCTGGACGTGCAAATCCAGGGTCGCCAGAAAGTGACCCAATGAGTGTGTAAAATAAAGGGGAAGGTGCACGTGCATTTAACATGTGAGCATATGAAGATAATATATATACTGAAATAAGACTAAAATAACAAGCATAACATAAATAGACAGTAAATAAGGCAGTCAGTAACAGAGCTAGATGTCCAATCATATCATGTGTATCACCGGGTATCCAACATAGCATACATGTATCAGTAATGATATTTTATATCAGAACTATATGTACAATCAGGACATGAGTACAGTCAGGTGTCAGTCATAACATGTATACATGCGTCGGGTGAATACAATCAGTATCGGTACATTATAAACAGTTTGTTATTATTTATTATGTTAGCGAATATCAATTGCCACATGTAATAGACGTATCCCATACTATGCCTACTACACGTGTCAATCGAGATTCTAAGTTATTGAAATTGATTGGTTAGAGACATTATCCATGCTTTATTTGGGTCCCATAAATACCCGAGACCACGGCCCAGATGCCTGACACTAAATCAGGCCCTACCGCTAGGTAGTCAGTAACAGTACTCACAGTATCATTGTGGAACAGTACTCATAGTAACACTGTGGAACAATAAACAGATAGGATGTCAGTTATCCCCTTAAACCCTGCAGTGGAACCGTAAGTTGGCTACGCAACATGTATCCTAGGTCCACCAAAATACAAACGCTGTCTCCTCCATCAATTTTCCCAATCTTGGTGTAAGTTTTCAATTTACATTATTATTTAATTCAGTAATAATAATAATCAATATCCCTGTTATTAGAATACTGGGACAATGCAGTGACAGATACAGTTGATCGCATATATTTATTGCATTATTCTTTATTACATATCCACATTTATCATGTAATAAATTTGCTAAATTCCTTGTCTTAAATGTCTATTTTGCAGAAGATAATCATGGGGAGAAAAAGGATAAAATCAAATAAATATCAGTTAAATTCATATTTAACTAGATCTATTTGGTTAGAGGAGGATAATCCTAAATCTAGTTGGTTAAATTCAGTTTTTGGAGAATCAAGTGGTTAAAGGTAATAATCAACCGAGGATAACGTCAAATATAGAGTTCAAATCTAAAGGGATAAATGGATAGAGAGAAGATCAATGGATGAGATGAAGCAATTTTGACTCGGATTCTGGTTGGATACATTTTAGTATTTGAATCAAAACTTTCGCTACCAAAACTTAAATCTAATGATTCAAAATAATACAGAAAGAGGACTTAAAGGGCTACAACTCTTAAGTTGATCACTATTTCTAATTCTGTAATTTGATAAGTTATATTGAGCAATAAATACGCCAATAAGCTGCAGATTAGAACTGAATATCCATATCAAATCAAGTTTGGAGATAAGGGGATGATTCAAATTCAAAAATAGCCAGCTTCCCTTATCTTCATACTCCTCTACCCTCTACATTTCTCCTATAAATACCTGCAATCTCAAAGGCAAAAAAGAAAGGACCATGCAGAGATAGACTTTAGGCCAGTTTTTCCTTCTTTTTAGTGTAGGTTTTTTGTTTTTCTTTTTATGTAATTTTCAGTTTTATTTATAAAATTCAGAGGAGATCAGAGTTTCAAAGGAGAACGAGAGTGAAGCTTATAATGAGAGTGACACCGGTGTAAGTTATTCTTCTTTTCTCTTATTGTTACAAGATTGAATCTATAGTTGCATTTGTAAGTTCTTCTTTATTTTTTGTGTCCTTCTTCTTCCTTTCTACTTTTTTTTTTAGTACCAATTGCTATCCAAGTGAGTCTTATAGCATCAAAAGAGCCTTGCCCTTGCGAGTGCCACCGATAGCTCATGACGATAGATTTTTAGTCTCATTTTGTATCACTTCATACTTGTATTGTCTTGATGATATAATGTGGAAAAGACGGGAATCAACTCTTATGGGCTATGCGTTGATCGCCACTACTTCAAGGTAACATCATTGCCATAGATTTAAGGTAAGTATTGGGCCAAAGGAGGTAAGTAATTTTTAATTTTCTTTCTTTTAATTTTTTAGTGTAAATTACTAACACCACAATCTTCTAAATCTTTTTCACTCTTTTTCAATTTCTTTGTACATATTCATTTCTATTTTCTCCACCTTCTCAATCTATCACTTTCTTCCTAACTTAACTGTAACTCCATTTTTCTTTTTTCCTTTAAGAAACTAAAGAAGAATTTTAACCATTAATTGTAGCATAAAAGAGAACTTGCTAAAAAAGCTTCCATCGCTGGTCTCTCCTTGTGGATCACGACCCGCATAGCCACTTGCTACAGCGGTAGAATTGAACACCTTGCACTACTATTATTCTAAGTTTTGAAATTCTGTATTTTTGTGTGCAAGTAAAACCTCAATCAAATTTTGGCGCCGTTGCCGTGGAGGGACGGTAAGTTATTCTCTTTTTATATTTACATTTTTGGTTAACTTTCTTCTTTGTTCTTTGTGTACAGGTTTGACAACAAGGAATTTTTGCTGTAGTGGACATATAAGTGGCCCTTGACTCTGCTCAAGAAAGTAGAGCTCAGAAGCCCTCAGATTTGATACATTCCTGTGGTAATCTGAGTTAACTACTAACCTGTATTTTCTGCATGTTGGCTGAATTATAAAGTTTAATATCTGTAGCAATTTATTTCCTTATTTGACTCACTGTACATACATTTCTAACAATAACAGTAAAAGATTGATTGTAAATTCTAAAAATGATTTAGACTTTGCATTTAGGCACGTGTCTACTGATCGGTCACATATATTGCATATTTAGTGTCACATTATCATGTTTATTATCTAAATAAATTATATTAATAAGTCTTATTTCTCTTTATAAAATTCAGGCCAATTTCTAAAGGATAGGAAAGAGAAACGAGCCCAAAAGCTGATCAAATTCTGATTTAATTTAGAATTATTTTGAAATTAGGAAATCAGGGCAGGTCATGGCAAATCAGAGAGGTTGAAAGCCGGTTAAAATGAATCTTCTCAAATCAAATGATGAAGCCAAAGATCAAAGGCTGTTTCATCAAATCATAGAGCTGAAAGCAGAAAACCAACAGTAGATAAAGCCAGATAACAAAACTAGGAGGTGTACCCCCAGGCTGTGGCCACCTGGCCACAGCCAGACCACGAAAACACGGCCGAAGCCGTATTTCCATGGTCTTTTGATTGTTGTTGGGGGAGCGTTTGCTCCCCCTATCTCGATACGCCTCCCTCTTTTGAGTTTTGCCTATAAGTACTGTATTTTTTAGAGAAAAAGGGACCGGAAATTACTTTAAGATTTTCTCTTTGTTTTTAAGATTTAGGCTCTTTGTTAGATAGTATAGAAGTTGTATCTCTACTTTATAATTTATAGTTCAGTTCAAATACCAGTGAGAGAGAGGGATAGAGTGACTGTAATCTGAAGATTGAAGTGACATCAATAAAAGGATCAAGCTTTCTCTTCTTCCACTCCAATTCACGGGTATGTCTTGCTTTATTTTCATATATTATTTTTCATCTTCCACGAGTAGCTAACTGGGCTCACTATTGTTCCTTTATTCGATCCCTCTTCTTTTTGAATGATTTTTATGTAAAGACCCAATGGAATCATATGTATGCCTAAACTAAGCCTTTCTTCTTTGAAAGTGTTCTTGAAGGCACATGAGGATGGGATTGGATTTCTAAACTTGTACTCCTTTTAAAACATCTCTTGAACTTGTTTTTATTTCATGCTTGAAATACTTGATGATTTAACATTCAATTCAAAATGGTTTCTTAAAAAAAAGAGTTAAGTTTTTCAAACTATCTTATGTGCTTTACTTAAAACTTTCTTAACTCAAGCTTAAGTTTTTGCCTATGATTAAGTTGAGGAACTAAGAATTTCAAGTGAAGAACACATCGTTGAGTAATGAGATAGTGAGCCCAGATCTTCTTCTTATATTAAAAACAACAAATCACTCATCAAGCTTTTCAAAATCACCTTTTCCAAAACCTTCTCTAAGTTTTAAGTTTTTCTTTAAATCACTTCCCTTCTCTCCATTCTCTTTTCAACTAAAAAATCAGCACCATTCTTAGCTTTCTAAACAAAAAGACCGAAAAGCTTTCATCGCATTCTTCCTTGTAGGCACGACCCGTTAGCCCAAATCTATACGGTAATTCTTATCACTTTCATTTCTCAATCATCTATTTCGTTACATTTTCTATTTACTGTTGAAGAGTGCTGAGACAAGATATGCGTGCATAGCATTTAGTATAAGGTTCATTCTTGTATGAAATATTGCTTGAGTGTTACTTTTTTTCTATATACTTGTACACTGTACTAAATTGATTTAAGGGCTTGTCCTATAAACAAGATAAGGTGGGAAAGTCATTACCCTCCCTTAGCCCATAAACAATCTCCTCACTCACTAACCCAAACCTAACTAAAATTGAGTAGACGTTGGCCCTAGGGACATCTCGGACTCAAATAGGAGACTGACCTAAGGGGGAAGTTTATTTGAATTTAACTCTTGCCAAATCGATGTCTAAGTTTGAGATTGAGGGGCGAAACCCCGAAGGCTGGTAGTTTGGCATAATTAGTCCCGTTACTTTAAGCACGAATACCTCCCACCAATCTTGCCCCTACCTGGCCGATTAACTTGTGGTCAGATTCAGCAATATACCCCCCGTGGACAGTCTAACCAGTTAGGAGTCCTTTAGTTCTATGCTTTACCCTAACTTAGGTTACATTTTTTTCTTTTTATTTGTTTATTTTTCCTTATTTTTATTTGACATTTCCTGTGTGATATGGCTTATAACAATAATTTTTTCAATTTTAATGGTAATCCATATTACACCCCGACCTCTTTTTCAGATATTACCAACCCGACATATTATAACTTTAACTAACCTAGTGTTCCGTATTGGTCTTATCTGAATCAATATAACCCATGCCCCCAATCTTATGACCATAATTTTCAAAATAATTTCAACTCTTCAATGAGACAATGGGGATTCACCTCCCCCGTGTCTAATTTTCAACCAACTTGTCCTTCTTATCCACCTTGTCCACAATATTTCCATGATTCATACTCAGTCCACCAGTTCAAAATAGAAAACCATCAATCTTGGAAATGAGTATGCGTGCGTCCAAGTAACAATCACAAAATCTGACGGACTTACAATTTCACCACAAATTCTAAAACAAAACTTCATCTTTTCAAGTCCAATCGCAACAAAATGATGAACCAATCGACTATGAAAAGATGCTTGAAGCCATGACTAAGGCTCAAATCGCTCGTAATCATGACATAGATATAATGGTCAAAATTTTTCATTCTCACCGTTTGATCATTTCTGATGTCGCTAACCATTCTGTTAGAGCCGAAGAATCATGTTTTTTTAGAAAACAAGATTCCATTTTACCACACCCATTTGAACTTGTCCAAACCCTAAATTTTGAAAACAAAATTGACATTTTGGTAAGTTATCCCTTTCCTAAAATGGAACTTGAGAATGAAATTGATCTTGAACTTAAACTTGGTAATTAGATTCTACTTCCTGATTTCATAATGACTCCGGTATCTTCACCTAATTTCAATCTTTTTCCGAGTCAACATTGGATCCTATGCCAATTCATCATGAAATTGAATTGCCAATCTTTTATAATCATCATATTGAACTTGACCAATTTCATACTTTTGAAAGTCACATTAACAAATTGGCAAGTTCTAATTTTTATGAAATTGAACTCAATGAGAAATGTGACCTAGATTCTTAAATTTGTGATCCAGTTCAAATTCCTAAAGCAATGTTAATTCATGTTTTGTTACCCAACTTGAGTAATACTTTAGAGTCAGCTTTGATTCCGACACCTGTCATTCTTGAACTTGAATTACCAATGTTAAGTCACATTCCATTGTTTGGAAATGAATGTGGACTTGAGTTTCAACTTCTTGATTTGGACCCACTTCCTGAACCAATCTCGACTCCTGAACCTTTAGTTGACTTAAGTCACTTTTCTGAGTCGGTATTAATTCTCGTACATTCTAAGTCCAAGTCAATCATTCCATCTTTTTACACTCCATTTTGGGACAAGGGTGTTAATAAAATTGACTCCAAAATTATTTGTGAATTTTGAAAATTAGATGGGGTAAATTTTTTTAATAAAAATCGTTCATATATACATCATTTTAGTGGGTTGTATTAGAGAAATTTCTGGTGGATTCCTCCGAACTCCACGCAAATTCGATTGGGCCGCATTTCGTGAACCAATCAGATCACCATCGAAACCACCACCTTAAGGTAATATTTTCCTTTCCTTTCTTCTTTTTCATGCATCTATGCATTAATTCATACATTGAGGACAATGCATGAGATAGGTGTGGGGGAGGTTTCTAACATAACTTAGGTTTTCATTTTTAAAAAACAAAAAATATTACTAACATTTTCTTTGCTTTTAAAAAAAACTTTTTGAAAATAAAAATAATGTTTTGACATATTTTTGTAATAAATTAAGTCAATTTTAAGGAATAAGGTTATCATAATTAGGATTTCTTATACTTGGTCAAAATAAAATTATTTGTTTGATTTTTAGAGTTAGGAAGATAATTTGTCAAAGTAATTTAGTCTTGATCTTTGTCTTGATGAAATATGCGCACTTTATACACTTACACACTTAGGGTTCAAAAACAAAGATTCTTATGTCTTATAAATATATATGTGTGTGTGTGTGTGTGTGTATATATATGTATATCTATGAAAATAAACAAACCTAATTATTGATTAGCTAGGTGCTTTGGCCTAAGCAAGCCTTTGTATTTATGCAAAAGATGATTAGATAAGTTTGAAAAAAAAAGAAATTTATATCTATAAAAATCCTCTGATTAAGTTGGGTATTTGTGCCTCATAAAGCATAAGTATTCACACCAGAAAGAGGTTCATATGATAAAATCCTTAGTTTTGTGGCCTTGTTTGCTCGATTCCTTGAGTCTTTGGGGTGTTTTCTCACCCGATGCCCCAAGACTGTTTGGTTTGGGAGTCACCAATTAAAGCCTAATAGAACTAAGGAATAATACCACCAAAAATAAAATAAAATATACATATATAAATAAGTTATAAGAGTTAGAGTTAAAGAACCTTTAGTCAAAACTTCACGGTCACGAAGGTGCATATGCTAAAGGTAAAGTAATAGACTAGATGAGAAGCACAATTTAACTCCTTACTTTGATTGATAACAAATTTTTTAATAGAGACTAAGTTTAGGAATGAAAATTTTAATTTTCCTATAACTTATAGATTACTTAAATCTTACAATAATATTTCAAATATTTTTCTTTCAAAATGTGTTTTCAAAATATTAACATTTTTTTCTTTCTTTATAGATTATGTGGGTGCAATCCACTGAAAACCCTCACAGACAAAACTCGACCTCTAGGGGTAACCTAGAGGTTTAACGGCTTGTTGCACAAGCTCAGTGCAATCGCGTGACCTGCGAAAGTGGTTTAATAATTTTTAGTTTTATTTTGTTGTTTTACTTGAGGACGAGCAAAAGATAGGTGCGGGGGTGTGATTGCACACATTTATTGCATTATTCTTTATTACATATCCACATTTATCATGTAATAAATCTTCTAAATTTCTTATCTTAAATGTTTATTTTGCAGAAGATAATCATGGGGAGAAAGAGGATAAAATCGAATAAATATCAGTTAAATTCATATTTAACTAGATCTATTTGGTTAGAGGAGGATAATCCCAAATTCAATTGGTTAAATTCAGTTTTTGGTGAATCAAGTGGTTAAAGCTAAAGATCAACCGAGGATAACGTCAAATACAGAGTCCAAATCTAAAGGGTAAATGGATAGAGAGAAGATCTACAGATAAGATGAAGCAATTTTGACTCAGATTTTGGCTGGATACATTTTAGTATTTGAATCATAATGTTCGCTACCAAAACTCAAATCTAATGATTCAAGATGATCCAAAAAAAGGACTTAGAGGGCTACAACACTTAAGTTGATCACTATTTCTAATTATGTCATTTGATAAGTTATATTTAGCAATAAATACGGCAATAAGCTGCAGATCAGAACGGAATATCCACATCAAATCATGTTTGGAGATAAGGGAAGGATTCAAATTCAGTAATAGCCAGCTTCCTTTATCTTTATACTCCTCTACCTTCTGCATTTCTCCTATAAATACCTGCAATCTCAAAGGCAAAAAAGGAAGGACCATGCAGAGATAGACTTTAGGCCAGTTTTTCCTTCTTTTTAGCGTAGGTTTTTTGTTTTTCGTTTTATGTAATTTTTAGTTTTATTTATGTAATTCAGAGGAGATCAGAGTTTTATAGGAGAACGAGAGTGAATGTTGTACTGAGAGTGACACCGGTGTAAGTTATTCTTCTTTTCTCTTATTGTTATAAGATTGAATCTATAGTTGCATTTGTAAGTTCTTCTTTATTTTTTGTGTCCTTCTTCTTTCTTTCTACTTTTTTTTTTGGTATCAATTGCTATCCTAGTGAGTCTTATAGCATCGAAAGAGTCTTGCCCTTGCGAGTGCCACCATAGCTCATGACGATGGATTTTTAGTCTCATTCTGTGTCACTTCATACTTGCATCGTCTTGATGATATAATGTGGAAGAGACGGGAATCAACTCTTATGGGCTATGCGCTGATCGCCTCTACTTCAAGGTAACATCATTGCCACAGATTCAAAGTAAGTATTGGGCCAAAGGAGGTAAGTAATTTTTAGTTTTCTTTCTTTTAATTTTTTAGTGTAAATTACCAACACCACAATCTTCTAAATCTTTTTCACTCTTTTTTAATTTCTTTGTACATATCCATTTCTATTTTCTCCACCTTCTCAATCTACCACTTTCTTCCTAATTTAACTGCAACTCCATTTTTCTCTTTTCTTTTAAGAAGCTAAAGAAGAATTTTAACCATTAATTGTAGCATAAAAGAGAACTTACTAAAAAAGCTTCCATCGCTAGTCTCTCCTTGTGGATCACGACCCGCATAGCCACTTGCTATAGCGGTAGAATTGAACACCTTGCACTACTATTATTCTAAGTTCTGAAATTTTATATTTTTGTGTGTAAGTAAAATCTCAATAACAGTACAGTATATCAATAAACAATAATTATAGTGAACAGTAACAAGAACAGTAAATAGTCATAGTAACCTTGTATATGATGAGCAATAGAACTGTACATGGTGTTACGGTCTAACAATACTTTTTCAGTGATATCAATAACATGAAATAATACTAATAACAGTCTTGCACTGTCTAGTCAATGTATAATCTTATATAGGACTGATCAAGATCTCATCCACATGTATTGCATATAACAGTAATGGTCCTTCAACTCATAATCTCAATAATCACCGTGAACATCAAATACTAAGTCTGTATCATAGTATTTGATACTGTAAATCACAAGTCCAATAACCTAATAATTCGTTCTGATCCTCAAAGTCATCAACATATCCACCCTCTAAGTCACTGGTGTATCTGAGTCTCAACAACCTGAAATAAATGAATACTCCACCACATCTGGCTGATCATTGCTATCTATTCCAATCAAGATCATAACTAAAGAGTATAACATCCTCGATCAATATGAAGTCTAGATCATCTCTACATCTAAAAGTCAATATAAATAAAATCATCAATACATCAGTCAAACTCATCAATGCGAGATTCCAGAAATAATAGTTCCTAACTGTCTAAAAGTTAGTTCCATAGTATATATCAGAGTCAAGGGTATCATATTCATACATCTGAACGTAATCCAACCATTCTACATTCCATCTACATATCAATCGTGAATCTAATGAAAGGAATACAAAACTCAGGTCAATACCCACTCTAACTAAGTCATACATAGATCCACTCAATCTCAAGTCAATCCTGTTACATCTTTAAATTTATCACAACTAAATATGAATCTGAAACGGTTACACATGAAATGACATAAGTCTAATATCTCATTACCAAGATACAAAGTTTATATGCATCTGGTGCTCAATATCAATAAGGTAACATCAAGAACTACCAAGTAATATTAAATACCACCAAACATATAAGAAACTGATACCTAAAAATCTAGCTATCATAGACTCACCAATCAATAAACAGATAATTATCATGCAAGTTCAAATTCACCAAATAATCACCAAATAATGTCTGATAAATACCTCAAATGAATATACTATTTATCCTCAAATATGAACCAGACTAATCTCAATACCAATCAATTTATATTTTAAGATTTATCACAACTAGATTAATTACAAGATCAAGTTCAGTCTCAAGTATACTACAACTAATCCTGAATTAATAGCGGCGAACAACTACACATGAAATAACGCTGATAAATGCTCATATCAACTAAATAAATAATGTGAGCACTCATTGGTGTCTCATGAAGGGATACATGTAATCATACTGATAAAATATATCAGATGGTCAAAAAAATGATACAAGTAAAATACGAATACCTATTGACAACGGTAAATAAGGAAATAACACAAAAGGAAATACTCATATGAAATGACGCTGTTTTGGATCCGAATCACTCTCTGGTCTTTGCTGCCGTTGGAACTTGCTTTTGATGATACATTTGTGAAGCCATTTCAATGGAGCTCTTTTGCACAAGCCTATTCAAGAGTTCTACATGATCAAGACTTTCCAAAGAGTGTTGCTATGGATGTGTATTGTAATATTTAATAGTTTGTTAAAAGCCTTGAAACACACATACACATCATTAGTTTATTAGTAGACTTGACCTTTCCTATTAGTAGACTTGATCACCTACTAGTAGACTTGACCCTTCCTATTAATAGACTTGGCCCTTGCTATTAGCAGACTTGACCCTTCTTATTAGCAGACTAATAGGGTTGTTAATCGACTTATCAAAATGACTAGTCGACTAATACCAACTATAGTCGACTTGACAAAACTCTATAGTCGACTAATATTTGTCCTGAAACATACCAACTCTCTGTTTGTACTATTAGTCGACTTAACAGTCTATATAGTCGACTAATAGACTTATGTAGTCAACTTATACTTCCTTCTAGTCGACTAGTTTCAGTTTCCAGAAACTTGTCTTTTGATTTTATCATGACCTAGTCGACTTGGTCTCTTCTATAGTCGACTAACCTAGTGAAATTTGCCTACCCTAGTCGACTAACCCCATATGTCAAGTCGACTAATGGCAGTTTCTGACTGTTGGACAGTTTCTGTTTTCTAGTATTTTCTTCAACGTTATCCAACGTTTGAATATTCAAAATGGTCCTAATAACTACCCTAACTAACCATAGAGTTCAGCTATAAATAGGGTTGTTATCTTAGGGTTAACATATCAATTCAAATCAATAGTTTTCTGACCAAAAACTCTGCCAAAATTCTGGTTCTCTGAAAACTGTTCCCACTTTCTGTTTCTTCACCAAATTCCTACTCCAAAGTGAAGATTTCTGAAAGTCAACCTATAATAGCCCTTGTCCACGATCACATACTGAATCAAAGCTTATAGGAAAGGTTGTAATCACTCAAAGGAAGCATTGTACAAGAGCGTCTTCTTGGTGTAGAAGAGAAGTGTACAAGGTGTTGTGGTCTTCTTGGTTGTAAGAAGAGTTGTATACATTTGGCAAAGGGGATTTGTCAAGTGGGATACAAGGTGTTGATCTTGCGTGTACAAAGTCAAAGGATAAAGAAAAATCTCAAGCGGGTGGCTTGGGGACTGGATGTAGGTCATGAGGACCGAACTAGGATAAATCTCCCGTGTTTGCGTTTGCTTAACTTTTCTGAGATTTAATTTTCTTTTATTGCAAGTTCGTTATTTATTTAACTCTAATCATTCTTTGTTTAGTATATGTGTTGACATTGTATTTTAGATCCACATTTGGTATCAGAGCAGGAACTACAGCTGCATGAACTGATACAAATCTCTAAGTCATCTCGCGGGTCGGTCTTCAAATATCAGTGTATCAGGCTCATAACGGGCACCAATTCGAACTCTCATTACCAATTTCAGATCGCACGAACGAGTCTGAAACGCTGTAACATGCAACCAAATACATGAGCTCACACGAACATACATCCGGTACACATACACCCATATATACAATTTTACATACAATTATACACATTAATTAAAATGCACCCACAATCACATAATACACACTCACGCACACACATTTAAATATTCACATGCACCCTCACCCAAACACATACATAAACACACATAAACCCACCTATACACATTTTAACACACCAAAATATATATATACACCTCAAATATAATTACACACACATTATAACAAACACATACACACACATAATATATAAAGAGAAAGAACTAGAAAGAGGGGGGGACTTACGACCGACCATAGAGAGTTCATGGCGGAGTCGATGGAGAAGGCGGACGATGTCAGAGGCTCACCGGAGAGGATTAAGGAGCCGTGGGTGCTCGCTGGTGGAGGAGGCAGCGGCTAAGATAAGTGGTCTGGCTCGGTCAAGGAGGAGAAAGGCCAAGGAGGGGAAAGGCACGATAAGGGCTTGGTGGAGTGCATGTCCTGGCATGGATGTCCCGTTTATGCCAAGGGGAGAAGGATGTGCAGGAGCTTGTCGTGGAGGTTACTGCGGCCTGGGGGGCAGCGTGGCTGGAGATCGGGGGAGATAGCGCAACAACACTCAGGGCTTGGCCAGGCCATGAGGACTCGCGGCTTCGAGTTGTCGCTGGAGAGGTGGGGGTGTGTGTTGCTGCTGTGAAGAGGGCAGCCAAGGGGAGTGCGCCGATGTGGGCTGCAAGGGGCGTCGCCGAGGGGTTGTTGCGGCTACCGGAGAGGCCATGAGGAGGAGGATGGGGGTTGTCTGTGGTGCTATTGGGTTGTTGGTGTCGGTGCGCACCAGGAGGAGATGGCCAGGCCATAGGTAATGTGGAGATGCGGCAAGAGGCAAGGCCAGAGGTGAGCTGCAGGAAGAAGAAGACGGCATGGATGATGCCGTGGGGGATTTGGTGCAGGCTTGCGTGGAGATAAGGAATAGATGGGACGACTGTGGTTAGGAGATGGAGATGATTAGGGTTGAATTTAGGATTATATAGGGATTAGGTTAGGATTTAGGATTAGGTTAGGATTTATTTGGGGTTTAGTTAGGATTATGATTAGAGGAAGATAATATAGGAGAGTGATGGACCATAGGGTTTGTGGTTTTGATTGTGGGCTTAAATGAAAAAAAGAAATAAATAAAAAAGGAGATGAAGCAATGGGCTGGGCTAGCGAAAAATGGAAAAATAAATAGAAAGGAGTTGGATTGGGCTATTGGGTTTGGTCTTGGGTTAACGGGTTTGAGTACTAGGTAGTGAGTAATGGTTATAGATAAACGGTTATGGCTAAAGGGTAGGATCATGGATTAAAGGGAATAGGAAATGATACTACTACTAAATAATAATAATCATAATTAGTGATAGCATCAAAAATAATAACAATGTTATTAATATTTATAACACTAATAACAATAATACAAATAATAATATTAAATAATAATATTAATAACAGCACTAATAATAATGGGAATAATAATAACAATAACAATAATAAATGATAATAATAATCAAAATGAGATAGTAATAAAAATAACAACAATAATAATATCAACAATGAGAATTATCTAATAATACTTAGTAACAATACTACCACTAATAATAGAGAATAATAATAATACTAAACATAATAATAACAATAATAACAATAATAATACTAACAATAATAGTAACAACTACAATAATAATAGTAATGATAGTAATGGGAAAAATAGTAGCTAGTAATTAAAATGATAATACCTAATAATGCTAAATGTACATATAAGGCTAAATTGACGTTTAAATACTTCAAAATAATTTATATATTTAATATAAAAATAATAAGTAAAACCAAATAAATATGAAAAAAATTACAAATGCCGTATTATCAACTAGGGATATTATATTCTACCCACCTTAAAAAAATTTGGTCCCCGAAATTTCAATAAAGTAGAAAATGGTAAAAATCAAGTTAAAGGAGAAGATGAAGCTTCCACATCGCTTCTCGGTGCATCAAGGGCCTACCACGTTTCCACTGCGCGCTCTAATATCTGCTGCCGTCTTCAACATAGAGTGACCAAACTCAGAAGACAACATCAGGGAAATAGAATCAGGAAAAAGGATAAAAATCAAGATGGAACCATGATTACTCTAGAAAAAGAGTTGAAATAAGGGTAACAAAAAATCAAAGAGATGGATTTCCAAGGGAGGATGGTCAATTCTCAAGTGGACTTAGCATCATCGTGTGAATAGTACATGTTTATTGCAGTGTAAATATAACTCATCTCACGTCATCGGTAAGAATTAGGTCGTCTTTAATTCAAAAATCGAAAGTCAAAAGTCTTGCTCTGCTACCAAGAAAACCCTATCACGCCCTGCTTCCCAAAATACGTGGAAACGGAGTCGCCATGAGTCGATGACGTATATACGCGAGGAGAATACCCCACGTATACATGCTAAGCCTAAAGTAACCTGAAGAAGCTATAAAATCTATTACAATAAATCAATATCACTGCAATATCACATATAAGCATCCACACATGATAACATATGAATAAGGAATGGAATAACGACCGGTAATGACATAGAATCAAAGAAACTACAGAAACAATATGAAAAAGAAGGAAGACAAGAATACCAGAATGGATAGAGGAAAACTCTAGCTCCTCACAATATCTGCAGTCTCATCGAACACCTGATCAAAAAAATAAAACATCCAATATTTGGACGTGCAAATCTAGGGTCATCAGAAAAGGACCTAGTGAGTGTGTAAAATAAAGGGGAAGGTGCATGTGCATAAAACGTGTGAGCATATGAAGATAATATATACTGAAATAAGACTAAAATAACAAGCATAACATAAATAGACAATAAATAAAGCAGTCAGTAACAGAACTAGATGTCCAATCATGTCATATGTATCACCGGGTATCCAACATAGTATAATGTATCAGTAATGATATTTTATATCAGAACCATATGTACGTTAGGTCATCAGTACAATCGGGTGTCAGTCATAACATGTATACATGCATCGGGTGAATTCAATCAGTATCAGTAAATTATGAAAAGTTTTTTGTTATTTATTATGTCAGCCAACACCAAATTCCACCTGTAATAGATGCATCCCATACTATGCATACTACACGTGTCAATCAAGGTTCCAAGTTATTGAAACTAATTGGTTGGAGATATTATTCATGCTTTAGATGGGTTTCGTACATACGGGACCACGACGCAGATGCCTGGAGCTGAACCAGGCTTTACCGCTAGGTAGTCAGTAACAGTAACAGTACTCCCAGTATCACTGTGAAATAATACTCACAGTAACACTGTGGAGCAATAAATAGATGGGATGTTAGTTATTTTCCGGAACCCTGCAGTTTAACCGTAAGTCGGATGCACAGGCCCACCCAAAAAATAGATGCTGTCTCCTCCATCAATTTCCCCAATCCCAGTATAAGTTGTCAATTTACATTATTTTTTAATTCAGTTATAACAATCTACATCCATGTTACAAGAATACTGGGATGATACAGGGACAATAACATTATAGTATATTAGTAAACAATAATCGTATATACTGTGAACAGTAACAAGAACAGTAAACAGTAACAGTAACCGTGTATACGATGCACAATAGAATTGTACATGACGTTACGGTCTAACAATACTTTCCCAGTGATTTCAGTAATATGAAATAATATTAATAACTGTCTTGCACCGTCTAGTCAATGTACAATCTCATATAAGACTGATCAAGATCTCATCTACCTGTACTAGATATAACAGTAATGTTTCATCAACTCATAATTGCAATAATCACCATGAACATCAAATACTAAGTCTGTATCATAGTATCCGATACTATAAATCATAAGTCCAATAACCTCATTATCAGTTCTGATCCTCAAAGTCATCAACATATCCACCCTCTAAGTCACCGGTGTATCTAAATCTCAACAACCTAAAATAAATGTATGCTCCAGCACATCTAACCTATCATCGCTATCCATACCAATCAAGATCCTAACTAAGAAGTGTAGCATCCTCGACCAACATGAAATCTCGATCATCTCTATATCTAGTAGTCAATATCAATAAGATCATCAATACATCAGTTAAACTCATCAATGCGAGAATCTTGAAATAATAGTTCCAACAGTCCAAAAGTCATTCCCATCGTATATATCAGAGTCAAGGGTATCATATTCACACATTTGAACATAATTCAACCATTCTACATCCCATCTACATATCAATCGTGAATCCAACAAAAAGAATACAAAACTCAGGTCAATACCCACTCTAACAAAGTCATACACAAATCCACTCAATCTCAAAATCAATCCAATTACATTCTTAAATTTATCACAACTAAATCTGAATCCAAATCGGTTGCACATGAAATGACATAAGCCCAAATCTCATTACCATGATATAAAGTCCATATACATCTGGTGCTTAATATCAATAAGGTAGCATCAAGAACTACCAAGTAACTTTAAATACCGTCAAGCATATAAGAAACTAATACCTGACAATCTAGCCATCATCAACTCACCAATCAATCAACAAATAATTATCATGCAAGTTTCAATTCACCAAATAATCACCAAATAATGTCTGATACTATTTATCCTCAAACATGAACTAGGCCAATCTCAAGATCAATCAATTTATATTCTAAGATTAATCACAAATAGGTCAATTACAGGATCAAGTTCAGTCTCAGGTATACTGCAAGAAATTCTGAATCAATGTGGTGACCAACTACATATGAAATGATGCTGATAAACGCTCATATCAACTAAATAAATAATGTGAACACTCACTGATATCACATGAAGGGATACAGGTAATCATACTAGTAGAATATATCAGATGGTAACATGAAATGATACAAGCAAAATACGAACACCTATTGACCATGGTAAACAAGGAAATAACACAAAAGAAAATACTCACATGAAATGACGTGATCTTGGATCTGAATCGTTGTCTGGTCTTCACTGCACGAACTGATACGAATCTCCGAATCATCTCATAGGTCGGTCTTCAAATCTCAAGTGTGTCAGGTCCATAACGCGCACCAATCTGAATCTCTCATTACCGAGTTCAGATTACACGAATGAGTCCGAAATGATGTAACACGCAACCAAACATATGAACTCACAGGAATATACATCCGTACACATATACCTCCATACACACAATTATACACATTAATTAAAATGCACACACAATCACATAATAAACACTCACGCACACACATTTAAATATACACACGCACCCTCACCGAACACATACATAAACACACATAAACCCACCTATACACATTCTAACACACCAATATATACACACACACACACACACACACACACACACACACACACACACACACACACACACACACACACACCTCAAATATAATTACATACACATTATAACAAAACATACACATAATATATAAAGATAAAGAATTAGAAAGAGAGGGAACTCACAGCCATCATGGAGAGTTCGTTAGCAGAGTCGATGGAGAAGGCGGACGATGACGGTGGCTCGCCAGAGAGGATCGAGGAGCCACGGGCGCTCGTCGGTGGAGGAGGCAACGACTAAGATAGGAGGTCTGGCTTGATCAAGAAGGTGAAAGGCCAAGGAGGGGAAAGGCACAGCAAGGGCGTGGTGGAGTGCTTGTGCTGGCATGGGTGATCCGGGCTATTGTTGATGCCAAGGGGAGAGGGTTGTGAAAGAGGTTGTCATGGTGGTTGCTGTGGCCTAGGGGAACAACGCGAGTGGAGATTAGGGGAGACGGCATGGCTGCGCTCAGGGCTTGGCCAAGCAATGAGGACTCACGGCTCCGTGCTATCGCTGGAGAGGTAAAGGGGCGCGTTGTGGCTATGAAAAGGGAAGCCAAGGGGAGTGCACCGAGGTGGGATGCAAGGGTCGTTGCCGAAGGATTGTATCTGCTGCCGAAGAGGCCGCGAGAAGGAGGATAGGGGCTATCTGCGGTGATGTTGGGTTGTTGGTGTGGGTGCACGCCAGGAGGAGAAGGCCAGGCCATGGTTAATGTGAAGATACGGTAAGAGGAAAGGCTGGAGGTGTGCTGGAAGAAGAGGAGGACGGCCTAGATGCCACCGTGGGGAATTTGCTGCAGGGTTGCGTGGAGATGGGAAATAGATAGGGCGGCTGTGGTTGGGAGATGGAGATGATTAGGGTTAAGTTTAGGATTATATAGCGATTAGGATAGGATTTAGGATTAGTTTAGGAGATACTTGGGGTTTAGTTAGGATTATGATTAGCGGAAGATAATATAGGAGAATGATGGGCCATAGGGTTTGTGGGTTTTGATTATAGGCTAAGAATGAAGAAAAGAAATAAATAGAAAAGAAGTTGAAGCAATGGTTTGGGATAGAGAAAAATGAAAAAAATAAAAAGAAAGGAGTTGGATTGGGCTATTGGGTCTGGTCTTGGGTTAACGGTTTGGGTGGTGGGCACTAGGTGTAGATAAAGAGTTATGGGCTAATAGGTAGGAACATGGATTAAAGGGAATAGAAAATGATACCACTAATAATAATAATCACAATTAGTGATAGCATGAATAATAATAACAATGTTAATAATATTAATTACACTAATAATAATAATAATCATCATAATACAAATAATAATACTAATAACAATACTAATTATAATGGGAATAATAATAACAATAATAATAAATGATAAAAATAATCAAAATGAGATAGTAATAAAAATAACAAAAATAATAATATCAACAATAAGAATATTATCTAATAATACTTAGTAACAATACTACTACTAATAATAGAGAATAATAATAATGCTAAACATAATAATAACAATAATAATAATAACAATAATAATATTAACAATAATAGTAACAACTAAAATAATAAGAATAGTAATAATATTTATAGAAAAAATAGTAGCTAGTAATTAAAATGATAATACATAATAATGCTAAATATACATATAAGGCCAAATTAACATTTAAATACTTCGAAATAATTTGTATATTTATTATAAAAATAATAAGTGAAACCAAATAAATATGAAAAAGATTTACAAATACTGTATTATCAACTAGGGATATTACATAATTAGTCAGCGTATAGACAAGTGTTGCAAATATGACAGGGGATACATCTGCTCCATATTGGAGAGAAAGAAACTCCGGTTTCTAATCTGACAAAGCCATTTGTAATTGCCATTATATAGAACTTCCTCGTCTTCATCGATTGAATCGCCAAAGAAGAAGTTCGGCTTCCTTAGCAGAGTATGGGAGTTGAATCAACCACCCATCCTAGAGAAGTTCCCAAAAAGTCAACATGCTGGCCCTACTCAGCTTAGTCTGTCGCTCCCAGCTCTTCCCAGTAAACACCGGAGCAATCTTTCGGAGGATGAAAGCAATGTTCAGGTCTGCACCACCTATGTGCCCAAAGTGGCACATCTTGGATAGAGGGATAGAAGTATACCTCACTGCAAAGAGAAGAACATAAAGTCAACATCTTGAAGACAATGAAATTATCTAAGTGTTGAAGTTCAAATGCAGGGTTCAACACATGATACCCACGTTCAATGACTAAAACGCGAGGCTCATATGAAGCACGATTCTGGACTTCACATTTAGGAAATTTTTCTAAGTCTTGAGACTCAAACGCGAGTCTCATAAATGAGACCTGCGTTTAGAAGTCTCAAGATGTGGAGCCCACCAGACTCGCGTTCAATTCACAGACGTGAGGGTCGCATTGACAAGGCAAAGGAAACACAAGGATCACCAGACCCGCATTCTGCTTATTAATATGAGAACCGCGTTCACAAATTAAACGCGGACCTGCGAGATTCTTGTTGACTATTCAACTTCAACAGAAGTACAAAAACTTCAAGAAGTTAAGAGGACAAAGCCTCTTCGTGTTCATAATAATGGCGAAAGCCATTTGAAGAGTTTTTACCTGAAATCGGGGCTTCTTGAAGATAAACACCACCCATTCGGGTCTCAACAGCGGCGATGCTAGAGGAGGAAGCGATAGCTTCGCTTTTGGAGCCATGTGCATGGTTAAATCTTTCAAATAAGATTGAAGAAAGCTTGAAAATCTCTGGGTGGGTTCAGAAAAGTTCAAGAGATTTGTTCTCAGACGCGGGCCTGTTGGGAGAGATAAACAGTCAAGTGAATTGACTTTGAAAGACACAGGTCTTTTATAGTCTCTTCAATAGCCAAGGCACGTGGTGCGTATCTAGAGCTCAATCTGAGCAAGACATGTGTCCAACATCGCGCTCGTGTAAAGTGATGTCCACATCTGAAAACATCTAACGCGATCTTCTCATTTTAAGCACAACTGCCAGGGTCGCGTCTCAACATCAATTGAGAGTCACGTCCCAACATTAACGGAGGGTTGCGTTTCAACAAGGCTCGCCCCTTCATTGAAGTTTGCGTCCAAACATGATCAACATGAAAGTCATGTCTTTATCAAATGAGAGTCGCGTTCTCTCCCCCATACAAAGAGTATGTCCCTACTTCTACAATCAGTTCAATAGTACACTGGCAAAAGTAATTGACAACTCTATCGGTTCAATAGTACACCAACAAACAAACCGGAGCTCATACAAGTGCTAGACTAAGTTTCTAAGACACTTGTGACGATCTTCCCTGAAAGCTTCAAGCACTTCAATAGTACACTTACGAAGACCGGAATCCAGAAAAGATCAAGCTTAGGATATCTCAAAAGATTGCCAGTCCAATCATGGAGAGACCAAAATCAAATTGAAATCCAAAGTACTCCAAAACCGTCCCAATCCACCGCGGAGTTTCAAAAATTTTGGAGGCCGTTCTGCAGGCTGCCTAAAAATCGTTAGAGTTAAGTCCTCAGACATGGGACTCACTTCAATGCGAAGGTCGCATTTCAACTAAAATGCGAACCTCACGTCCATGGGCAAACGCAGATTTCAAACGCGAGTCTGAGCAACTCCGCATTTCACCTCAAATGCGGGTATGAGCAATTCAGCGTCTCTCTTTAAATATGGGTCTGAGCAACTTCGTGTCTCACTTCAAATGTGTGTCTGAGCAACTCCGCGTCTCTCTTTAAATGTGAGTCTAAGCAACTCTATGTCTCAATTTCAACGCGTGCCTGTGAGCTTCGTGTTTTGACTTCAACGCAGTTATGAGAAAACTGTGAGCATCGCGTCTTCACATCAGCGCGAGATCCACGCCCAGTGCGTGACCCACATCTCTGTTATAACTGCCACCATTATTAGGTCAATTAACTCCCCACTATAGGATCTATAAATAAAGCAACACAAACACTAGAGGGGGGTGAATAGCGTTTATAAACTTTTAAAATAAATTACTTGTAGGAAAGTAAATGTGCAGAAAAAAAATCTCAGAAAAATACAAACGTAAAGCTTGGCCGGCTATCCCCATCCTTCTGTGTGGACAGGCCTCGATGGAATGGTCTCGGGAACCACACACCAACATAACCCATTTGCCCTACGGCAATTCTGTCGAATGTGGCCTGGCTTCTGGCAATAACTGCAGAAGGATAATGGTTGGGCCGTCTGGTAAGGAGCCGGTCTGAATGGTTGCCTCACAGTCTGAACCTTTGCTGCTCTGTAAGGGCCTCCTCTCCCCATAGGTGGAAATGGCCTCTTCATGGCCTGGTTCCTCATCTGGCTCTCTTGCTTCTTCTCCAGCCCACGCTCCACCTCTCGAGCTATGGTGAGAACTTCTGAATAAGTCTTCAGCTGCTGGGGCATTAAGAACATCTGAATGTCCATCTGCAAGCCCTGCTGGAACCTACTAGCCCGCTTCTCCTCGTCAGTCACCATGTACGGAGCAAAGCGGCTAAGCCTGAGAAATTCCGCGGCGTACTCATCCACGGACCTATTCCCTTGCTGAAGTCTGATGAACTGCTCTTCCATGTCCTTCTGAGCAGTGGCGGGGAAGAATCTGTTATAAAAGCTCTTGGAGAAAGTGTCCCAGGTGACAGGCTTCTCCAATCTGGCCTCCTCAGCTAGCCACCAAGTTCTGGCTATATCCTTCAGTTGAATCTTAACAACCTCCACTCGATTCTCCTTTGGAACTCGAGCTGCATTCAATAAGTCTGAGGTATCTGTCAGCCATTGCTCAGCATCCAGGGGTTTCTCTTCACCCGTGAATATGGCTGGTTGCAGCCGCCTGAAGTCCGATACATTTCCCGGCCTCTGTTCTTTTGGAGCTGCCAATTCTTGCCGGAGGAGTTCCGTCTGCTGCTGCTGGTTCTCCATCATCGTCTGAATGACCCTCAGAATATCCACATTCTCTCCAGTGGGTCCATTCGATGCTTGCCCAGAGTTGTTACGACCCGTCCTTCTCTCCATACCGAATTTGGGAAAGGATAACTGGAATTTTGGAAAAATGGAAGGAGTTTAGGACACAAGGGACACAAGGGAAGGAATCAAGAAGGACTGGATAACTTTGTACATTGTAGTTGGCATCAGCAAATTACTAGAATTCGCTGCTTGATTGTACTTTAGGTGTGAGAGCCTATGCTCTGATAACAACCTGTAACGCCCCGATCCCACGGATACGGAGACATCACTGCGACGTATATACGTAGGTCAGAAAATGCCCCCACGCATATACGCTAAGCAATAAGTACAACAAGAATCAGAGTGCACGACAAAGCGTGATTTCCATACATGTGCCAACATAAGAGTACAAGTACAAGTCATCACAAGATATGATAAAATATTACACATTACATGTATCTTTTATCACAACTAAGTCCAAAAGCAAAAGATACAACATAAACACAAAAGGCTCACGAGTAGGATGAAGATCCCGTGAGTCAAAAAGAAGGATCTGGCGCAAGGACTGGAGCTAATCAGCCTGCTCGCTAAAGAAAGCTCGATCTTCTGTGGATGGCTCCACTTCGATCCAAGCTTCGGAACCTGAACATACAAATCCAAGGGAGTCAGGACCTCCCGAAAATGAACAGGTTATAGCCAAGTGGCTAAGAGATATGAATAATAAGGACGGAACAGCATAATGAATATAAACCAACAAGTAATGAAAGCATAAAGAACTATAATCAGGATGCAATGGATACATAGTTAAAGTCTATTATTATTATTACTTGTCTTACTGTGATATCTAACTATGTGACCCAGCGTCCCAGCGCACATAGATCCATATCCTAGTAATACAAGGTTGTTATTGGAAACAGCGGGGGTATCAACGAACTATGTTTACAGTGGACCCCGTACATGCCCGGGATAACGGTCCAGGATTGTTCCGTTGCTTGGTGACGGAAGCCAGCCGCTAGGCTATTCAGGAGGGACTTATGTATGCCCTTATCATGATAGTACTCAGGAAGAGGGAGCAAGCACTCCCCTCGGTCTCCTGGAGGCCCTCAGGTCAGACCGGAATATAATTGTACAATATACCTAATGCCACTGTAAACACGAACACATATCGATATCCGCATGTTTCCCCCTGACCCAATGTAAGTTGGTCCATTTTATACAAAAGTTGAATGCATCATGCTTGGTTCAAGAGATAGCATGATAAGTGGTGATATTCACTATTTAACATGTCATGAAACGAGAATATGTAATAACAAGTCATGAAGTTACACGAGATAACATACATCAGTAATAGGTCAAGTAGTATCAGTTATGAAGCATGAACAAGCATAATATAATACACATGTATCAGGGTAAGATCCAAATTTAGAAAAGAAATCAACTATAATAAACAGCTTAAATTAGTCGACTAGGTGGAAGGTGTAGTCGACTGATAGGGGTCTTAAGTCGACTAACAGTCTGGATTAGTCGACTAAAACTGGGTTCCAGAGAGTTGATATTCTGTTTCAGGGAAGGTTAGTCGACTAGGTAAAAAGGGTAGTCGACTAACAGACACGCAAGTCGACTAACAGTCAAGCTAAGTCGACTAGAACTGGGATACAGAGAGTTGGGTTTCTGATTCAGGAAAGATTAGTCGACTAGGTGGAATCAGGAGTCGACTAACAGTGATTTCCAGAGAGTTGAGATTTGTTTCCAGGGAAGGTTAATCGACTAATATTTGGGGTAAGTCGACTAAAACTGCATTTTAGAAAAAGGTTAAGTTTCAACTAAGGGTTCTAGTCGACTAGCTCCTAGGTTAAGTCGACTAATCGTGGGAAAACAGAGAACAGGACAGATTTTCTGGAAGTTGTGTTTGATGGTCCAAATCATGATTTTTGATAACATATGTGTACAAGAGGTGTAGACACAAGTATACCAGGGTTAATCTAGTCTTGGTGAGTAAGAATACTCACTAGGATTGGTTATTTTGGAGCTTTACGAGTTCGGTAGGATCGTTGTTGACGAAAATCACCCAAGTGGTCTCCGACGGCGAAGGAAGCTACGATCCAAGCTCCAAGGTGGTTGCTTGAGGTGGAGATGATGTCCTGGTGGAGCTCTTGGAGTTAGGGTTGAGGTTGAGAAGAAGGAGGAACTTTGGGAGAAGGCTATTCTTGTTGAAGGGAAGAAGAAAAGGATGGAAATGTAAAGGAAATAGTTTATATAGGGTTGGGATTTTGCAAAGGAAGTGGAATTAAGATAGAAGAGAGGGGGTTTTTGCAAGAAAGGAGAGGGTGAGGTGTCCCTCACCTGGCCACTTGGCCGGCCATGGGAGAGAGAGAGAATGAGTGGTAATTAAAAAGGAATTAAGTGGAAGTGAGTGGGATTCTTTGGAAATTTGGAGAAAGGGAATTTTGGAAAATTGGGAAAATCATGTGGTTTGTGAAGGAAGTAAAGGAAAATAAAGAAGGGGAAAAAGAGAGGAATTATAAAAAGGAAAATATTTTCTTTGGCTTGAAAAATTAAGAATGTTGAAAAGACAAGTTTCTAGGTTTAAGTCGAAGATGCGGAAAACAATTCGGAAAATACCGAAATCGTCCGAAATTCAAGTATCTCGGAACGACCCGAAAATTTTACCCAAAATCAAGAATAATATTTTAAGGCTCATGGTGAAATTCGTTTTTAGAAATAACTTATAGTTTTAAAACTAAAAATCCCGGAATCAGTTATCTACCGACTCCGTTGGAATTTTCATAAATTCGTAAAATTCTCAGAAAAAGTATTTAGATAGAAAATATGATTCTAAGAAATAATGTCTAAAGGACCTTCTAGAAATTTCTAACTGTTTGTGAATTAAAAATCCGAGAATCGATCAGCGGTACTGGTCGACACCGATTTTGAAAATATTTAATTAAATTCAGGAAAATTCCAGAAAATCATAGAAAATATATAATATTGGAAAATGACTTTTAAAAATGAAATCGGTCAAATACAGGAAGTAAATCGAAAAATACGATCGAAAAACTGAATACGCAACCAAGTACGTATTCCGGGAACGGGGTATTACAATCCATCCACCTTACAAAAATTTCGTCCTCGAAATTTCATAAGGTGAAAGGTAACAGCAAGGAAGGATAACAGATAGATAAGGATGATAAGAAAGATAACAGTAGAAAGGAATAGAAGGAAGGAGTTTTACCAAATCAAGGAGTGAAGAGTTGAGGGTAACGCTCACGGACAACATCCTCTCGTTCCCATGTGGCTTCTCCAGGGGCATGCCTGTTCCAAGACACCAACACTAATGGTATAGCCTTGTTCTTCAATGTCTTGACACTTCTGTCCAAAATGGCCATCGGTTGCTCTTGGTATGACAAATCCGGTTGTAGTTCCAGTTCGGAGTGATCCAGGATATGACTATCATCCTTCACATACTTCCTCAGCTGTGATACGTGGAATACATTGTGAACTCCGTCCAAAGATGGCGGTAACGCCAACCTGTAAGACACCTCTCCCACTCGGTCCAAGATCTCGAATGGGCCGATATATCTCGGACTAAGCTTTCCACGAGTACCGAACCGGATTACTCCCTTTGTAGGTGATATCTTCAAAAACACATGATCCCCTGCCTGGAATTCCAATGGCCTTCTCAGTGTGTCTGCCCAACTCTTCTGCCGACTCTGCGCTGCCCTGAGGTGATCTCTGATAATCCTGACTTTATCTGTTGTCTGAATCAGGATCTCTGGTCCCAAAAGTCTCCTCTCACCGACTTCATCCCAACAAATCGGTGACCTACACTTCCTTCCATACAATGCTTCAAAAGGTGCCATCTTGATACTTGCCTGATAGCTGTAATTATAAGAAAATTCAGCCAAGTGAAGATGGTCTTCCCATGATCCCTGGAATTCAATCATACAAGCCCGCAACATATCTTCAAGAATCTGAATAGTCCTCTCAGATTGTCCGTCTGTCTGAGGATGATATGATGTACTGAATTTCAGACGAGTCCCTAGACTTTCTTGGAGGCTTTCCCAGAAATGAGATCTGAATCTGGTGTCTCTGTCTGATACAATACTAACTGGAACTCCATGCAGACGAACTATCTCCTTCATGTACTTGTCCGCCAGAACCTCTGTTGACTGACCCACCCTGAATGGTATGAAGTGAGCTGATTTGGTGAGGTGATCAATGATTACCCACACCGCATTATTACCTTTAGGACTGCGAGGCAATGCCGTGACAAAATCCATGGTGATGTGCTCCCACTTCCACTCAGGTATCGGTAAAGGTTGCAGAAGTCCAGCTGTCCTTTGATGCTCAATCTTTATCTGCTGACAAACCAAGCACTTGGCAACATACTGGGCTATCTCCCTCTTCATAGCATTCCACCAAAACTGCTTCTTCAAGTCCTGATACATCTTGGTTCCCCCTGGGTGTATGGAATATGCTGAACTGTGTGCTTCCGCTAAAATCTTCTGCCGAACTTCTCCTTGGGGAACACAAATCCTGCTACCAAAGTATAAGGCACCATCCGGATGAATACTGATATCAGTCCTCAATCCAGCCTCTACCTGAGCTCGGAATTGCTGCAATCTGGGGTCTTCCTTCTGAGCTTCCTTGATCTCATTTATCAATGCTGACCGAATCTGCATGGTCATGAACTGTCCCGCCTTATCAGCTCCTTGCACCAACATCAAGTCCAATCTGATGATGTCTTGAATCAATTCCTTCTGCTGAGTAAGTTGGACCAGCACTCTATACTCTGGCTTCCTGCTCAGTGCATCCGGTACTGTATTGACCTTGCCTGGATGATATTGCAAGTCAATATCATAGTCCGCCATCAGCTCCAGCCACCGCCTCTGCCTCATGTTCAACTCCTTCTGTGAGAAAATATACTTGAGGCTCTTGTGATCCGTGTATATCAACACCTTATCTCCCAGAAGATAATGCCTCCAGATCTTCAAAGCAAATATGACAGCTGCTAGCTCCAAGTCATGAGTTGGGTAATTCCGCTCATGAGGCTTCAGTTGCCTAGATGCATAAGCTATAACATGATCATGTTGCATAAGTACACATCCCAGGCCCTTTCCTGATGCATCACTGAAGATGACCATCCCTCCTCTTCCTGAGGGAGTCCTCAAGATTGGAGCTGAAATGAGCCTCTGCTTCAATTGCTCAAAAGCTGCAGTACATTCCTCTGTCCATATGTATCTTTCCCCTTTCCGGGTGAGCTTGGTCAACGGGGCTGCAATCCTAGAGAAGTCTTGGACAAAGCGTCTGTAATATCCGGCTAGTCCAAGAAAACTCTTAATCTCAGTCACCGTCTCCGGAATTGGCCAATCCTTCACTGCTTGGACTTTGCTAGGATCAACTGAAATTCCTTCCGCCGAAACTATGTGTCCAAGGAAGGCTATACTGTCCAACCAAAAGTCACACTTGCTCCTCTTCACATGAAGCTGCTCCTGCTGGAGAGTCTGCAATACAATCCTCAAGTGCTCTGCATGCTCCTTGTTGTCCTTTGAATAGATCAAGATATCATCTATAAAAACAACAACAAATTGATCCAAATAGGGCGAGAACACTCGGTTCATCAAATCCATGAAAACTGCAGGGGCATTGGTGACTCCGAAAGGCATAACTAGAAATTCATAGTGGCCATAACGGGTCCTGAATGCCGTCTTCGGAATATCCTCTTTCTTCATCCTTAGCTGATGGTAACCTGACTGCAAATCCAATTTAGAGAATACCCGGGCTCCATGAAGCTGATCAAACAAATCATCAATCCTTGGTAAGGGATACTTGTTCTTGATGGTAACCTTGTTCAATTCTCTATAATCAATACAAAGTCTTTTACCACCATCCTTCTTGTTCGCCAATAGCACTGGAGCTCCCCATGGTGAAGTACTTGGCCGAATCAACCCCTTATCAGAGTATTCCTGCAGTTGCTTCTTCAGAATCTCTAACTCCGCAGGTGCCATCCTGTACGGAGCCTTGGATATAGGAGCCACTCCAGGCACAGTCTCAATAGAGAACTCAATCATCCTTTCAGGTGGCAGTCCTGAGATCTCAGCAAAGACTCCTGGAAATTCATCCCACACCGGTACTCCCTTCTGAACCTCCGAAGTAGTCAACCGAGTCTTCCTCTTAGTAGACTTCACTTCTCCACTGAATTGGAATTCCGGTTGACGAGGGATCCTGAAAATAATCTTCTTCTCCCTACAGTCAATAACTGCATAGTACTGACTGAGCCAGGTCATGCCTAAGATTACGTCGTACCCCTTGGTGTCTAGTACGAGCATATCTATGGCCAAGGTCTTATCACAAAGTTCTACTGGACAGTCAGCACAAACTCTAGAAGACATGACTACTCCATTCCCTGTACTAATCTCCCATTTGTGGTCTAAAGATCTAACAGGTATGGAATGCAATGCCACAAAATGATCTGAGATAAAACAATGTGAAGCACCTGAATCGAAGAGGGCTAAAACAGGTTTAGAATGCACCCTAATATTACCTGTTATCACCTCCTCAGAAGTCTCAGCCTCTACTTCTATCAAATTGAAGGCTTGCCCCCTTCCACGCCCTGCTGCGGTCCTAGCTCCTCCCTGGACTGGGCGAAAAGCTTGCTGTGGAGGAGGGGGAGGAACTCTCCTGATCATCGGTCCTTGATTCCTCTCCCCCGGCGGCCCTGGAAGTGCCTTCTGTCCATTCGGTCCCTGCAGTGCTGGTAAAGCTTGGCCGGCTATCCCCATCCTTCTGTGTGGACAGGCCTCGATGGAATGGTCTCGGGAACCACACACCAAACATAACCCATTTGCCCTACGGCAATTCTGTCGAATGTGGCCTGGCTTCTGGCAATAACTGCAGAAGGATAATGGTTGGGCCGTCTGGTAAGGAGCCGGTCTGAATGGTTGCCTCACAGTCTGAACCTTTGCTGCTCTGTAAGGGCCTCCTCTCCCTATAGGTGGAAATGGCCTCTTCATGGCCTGGTTCCTCATCTGGCTCTCTTGCTTCTTCTCCAGCCCACGCTCCACCTCTCGAGCTATGGTGAGAACTTCTGAATAAGTCTTCAGCTGCTGGGGCATTAAGAACATCTGAATGTCCATCTGCAAGCCCTGCTGGAACCTACTAGCCCGCTTCTCCTCGTCAGTCACCATGTACGGAGCAAAGCGGCTAAGCCTGAGAAATTCCGCGGCGTACTCATCCACGGACCTATTCCCTTGCTGAAGTCTGATGAACTGCTCTTCCATGTCCTTCTGAGCAGTGGCGGGGAAGAATCTGTTATAAAAGCTCTTGGAGAAAGTGTCCCAGGTGACAGGCTTCTCCAATCTGGCCTCCTCAGCTAGCCACCAAGTTCTGGCTATATCCTTCAGTTGAATCTTAACAACCTCCACTCGATTCTCCTTTGGAACTCGAGCTGCATTCAATAAGTCTGAGGTATCTGTCAGCCATTGCTCAGCATCTAGGGGTTTCTCTTCACCCGTGAATATGGCTGGTTGCAGCCGCCTGAAGTCCGATACATTTCCCGGCCTCTGTTCTTTTGGAGCTGCCAATTCTTGCCGGAGGAGTTCCGTCTGCTGCTGCTGGTTCTCCATCATCGTCTGAATGACCCTCAGAATATCCACATTCTCTCCAGTGGGTCCATTCGATGCTTGCCCAGAGTTGTTACGACCCGTCCTTCTCTCCATACCGAATTTGGGAAAGGATAACTGGAATTTTGGAAAAATGGAAGGAGTTTAGGACACAAGGGACACAAGGGAAGGAATCAAGAAGGACTGGATAACTTTGTACATTGTAGTTGGCATCAGCAAATTACTAGAATTCGCTGCTTGATTGTACTTTAGGTGTGAGAGCCTATGCTCTGATAACAACCTGTAACGCCCGATCCCACGGATACGGAGACATCACTGCGACGTATATACGTAGGTCAGAAAATGCCCCCACGCATATACGCTAAGCAATAAGTACAACAAGAATCAGAGTGCACGACAAAGCGTGATTTCCATACATGTGCCAACATAAGAGTACAAGTACAAGTCATCACAAGATATGATAAAATATTACACATTACATGTATCTTTTATCACAACTAAGTCCAAAAGCAAAAGATACAACATAAACACAAAAGGCTCACGAGTAGGATGAAGATCCCGTGAGTCAAAAAGAAGGATCTGGCGCAAGGACTGGAGCTAATCAGCCTGCTCGCTAAAGAAAGCTCGATCTTCTGTGGATGGCTCCACTTCGATCCAAGCTTCGGAACCTGAACATACAAATCCAAGGGAGTCAGGACCTCCCGAAAATGAACAGGTTATAGCCAAGTGGCTAAGAGATATGAATAATAAGGACGGAACAGCATAATGAATATAAACCAACAAGTAATGAAAGCATAAAGAACTATAATCAGGATGCAATGGATACATAGTTAAAGTCTATTATTATTATTACTTGTCTTACTGTGATATCTAACTATGTGACCCAGCGTCCCAGCGCACATAGATCCATATCCTAGTAATACAAGGTTGTTATTGGAAACAGCGGGGGTATCAACGAACTATGTTTACAGTGGACCCCGTACATGCCCGGGATAACGGTCCAGGATTGTTCCGTTGCTTGGTGACGGAAGCCAGCCGCTAGGCTATTCAGGAGGGACTTATGTATGCCCTTATCATGATAGTACTCAGGAAGAGGGAGCAAGCACTCCCCTCGGTCTCCTGGAGGCCCTCAGGTCAGACCGGAATATAATTGTACAATATACCTAATGCCACTGTAAACACGAACACATATCGATATCCGCATGTTTCCCCCTGACCCAATGTAAGTTGGTCCATTTTATACAAAAGTTGAATGCATCATGCTTGGTTCAAGAGATAGCATGATAAGTGGTGATATTCACTATTTAACATGTCATGAAACGAGAATATGTAATAACAAGTCATGAAGTTACACGAGATAACATCCATCCAGTAATAGGTCAAGTAGTATCAGTTATGAAGCATGAACAAGCATAATATAATACACATGTATCAGGGTAAGATCCAAATTTAGAAAAGAAATCAACTATAATAAACAGCTTAAATTAGTCGACTAGGTGGAAGGTGTAGTCGACTGATAGGGGTCTTAAGTCGACTAACAGTCTGGATTAGTCGACTAAAACTGGGTTCCAGAGAGTTGATATTCTGTTTCAGGGAAGGTTAGTCGACTAGGTAAAAAGGGTAGTCGACTAACAGACACGCAAGTCGACTAACAGTCAAGCTAAGTCGACTAGAACTGGGATACAGAGAGTTGGGTTTCTGATTCAGGAAAGATTAGTCGACTAGGTGGAATCAGGAGTCGACTAACAGTGATTTCCAGAGAGTTGAGATTTGTTTCCAGGGAAGGTTAGTCGACTAATATTTGGGGTAAGTCGACTAAAACTGCATTTTAGAAAAAGGTTAAGTTTCAACTAAGGGTTCTAGTCGACTAGCTCCTAGGTTAAGTCGACTAATCGTGGGAAAACAGAGAACAGGACAGATTTTCTGGAAGTTGTGTTTGATGGTCCAAATCATGATTTTTGATAACATATGTGTACAAGAGGTGTAGACACAAGTATACCAGGGGTTAATCTAGTCTTGGTGAGTAAGAATACTCACTAGGATTGGTTATTTTGGAGCTTTACGAGTTCGGTAGGATCGTTGTTGACGAAAATCACCCAAGTGGTCTCCGACGGCGAAGGAAGCTACGATCCAAGCTCCAAGGTGGTTGCTTGAGGTGGAGATGATGTCCTGGTGGAGCTCTTGGAGTTAGGGTTGAGGTTGAGAAGAAGGAGGAACTTTGGGAGAAGGCTATTCTTGTTGAAGGGAAGAAGAAAAGGATGGAAATGTAAAGGAAATAGTTTATATAGGGTTGGGATTTTGCAAAGGAAGTGGAATTAAGATAGAAGAGAGGGGGGTTTTTTCAAGAAAGGAGAGGGTGAGGTGTCCCTCACCTGGCCACTTGGCCGGCCATGGGAGAGAGAGAGAATGAGTGGTAATTAAAAAGGAATTAAGTGGAAGTGAGTGGGATTCTTTGGAAATTTGGAGAAAGGGAATTTTGGAAAATTGGGAAAATCATGTGGTTTGTGAAGGAAGTAAAGGAAAATAAAGAAGGGGAAAAAGAGAGGAATTATAAAAAGGAAAATATTTTCTTTGGCTTGAAAAATTAAGAATGTTGAAAAGACAAGTTTCTAGGTTTAAGTCGAAGATGCGGAAAACAATTCGGAAAATACCGAAATCGTCCGAAATTCAAGTATCTCGGAACGACCCGAAAATTTTACCCAAAATCAAGAATAATATTTTAAGGCTCATGGTGAAATTCGTTTTTAGAAATAACTTATAGTTTTAAAACTAAAAATCCCGGAATCAGTTATCTACCGACTCCGTTGGAATTTTCATAAATTCGTAAAATTCTCAGAAAATGTATTTAGATAGAAAATATGATTCTAAGAAATAATGTCTAAAGGACCTTCTAGAAATTTCTAACTGTTTGTGAATTAAAAATCCGAGAATCGATCAGCGGTACTGGTCGACACCGGTTTTGAAAATATTTAATTAAATTCAGGAAAATTCCAGAAAATCATAGAAAATATATAATATTGGAAAATGACTTTTAAAATTGAAATCGGTCAAATACAGGAAGTAAATCGAAAAATACGATCGAAAAACTGAATACGCAACCAAGTACGTATTCCGGGAACGGGTATTACAAACTCCTTGTACACCAAGCCAAAACAAGCTTTGCCAAATCTATACAACTCTTCTCTGCACCAAGAAGACAACAACTCTTTGAATGAATACAATGAATCTTATAAGCCTTGAAATCTGTATGTGATCATGAAGAAGGTATCTTATAGGTGGACTCTCAGAGTTCGTCACAATAGAACTGGAATTGTGTGAAGAACAGAAAGTAGAAATAAGTTTTCTGAAAAATAAAAATTTTGAACAGAGTTTGGGCAGAAAAACTTATGATTTGAATTAGTGAATTCATCCCAGGATAGTATCCCTATTTATAGGTAAAATCAATGGTCAGTTAGGGAAGTTATCAACTCTAATTTAAAAATCAGAACGTTGGATAAACACCAGAATAATAATAACAGTTTAACTGTCAGAAATTGTCTATAGTAGACTAGGGTATGAGATTGGTAGAATAATAGAACAAGTTTTGCCTGGGTTAGTCGACTAATCAAGAGGTCAAGTCGACTATATCAAGATATAATAATAAGTCTGTAGAAACTATAATTAGTCGACCAGCAGAAAGGGTAAGTCGACTATAACTTGAATTAAGCGACTATTAGTGTATGTAAGTCGACTAATACTGCTAACAGTCAATAAATAGAGAACTATTATATTTTTGTGGAAAGACTTAGTCGATTATATAAAGGATCAAGTCGACTAGAGGATAAATTAGTCGACTAGACTAGAGGATAAGTCGACTATATGACCATATTGTGTGTGTGATCAAGGATTTTAACAAAATTCTAAAAATACACAAAAATAGTCAAAGCTTTATATGAGCTTGAGCAACCAAAACTTAGTATTAACTTTTAGGATAGAGCTTCAATGGATCTGTATCATTTTTGCTATCCATCATCAAAATCTATCAAGCTGTAAGTTCCAATATTCTCCACCTTCTTGATAATGACAACCTGTGTACATGAAACTCCCCTATAGAGAAACTCCCCCTGCGGTGAACAGGTTATAACAAATATATATAACAAGTGTTCTCCCCCTGCATGAGACATAAACCATAGCGATATATCCATATATTTTCTTAATATATCTTTGCCATATACCTTATCCATATATCAAGAATCACAACATAGTACATAATATCCAGATATCAAGAATCACAAGCACATATCGACTAACCTTGTTTAAACCTGTGTTCTGTTATTGGATTTTGACTTTTGAACCCATTATTATTTGGATCCGATCTTTACCATAGTCAATCCTTACCGTTGATCTTGGTTTTACTTCTCATATTTACCCTTCCCCATCATAAAAACCCTTGTTTTTACCCATTTCCTCTCTCCAACCGCAGTAGCAGTCGACTACAGCAACAGCAGTAGAATCCATTCCTTTATCCTTCCAATTTCTAGGTAAAACTCATTCTAATCTCTGTCTTTTACTTTCAATTTCTACTTTCTTAGGCCTTAATTTCAGTTCTCATCATGTCTAGATCTAAAAAATCTAAGTTTACACCATCTTCATCTTTTTCTCAAATAGATTTTAGGATTTTTCTTAAAAAACCTGCTCTAGAAGATGATAATTTAAGACTTTCTTAGTTAAAAATTCTTCCTGGTAGATTTGTTAAGTATGAATACTTCAATGAATATAATATTGCTTCATATCTTTAAAATTCTTGTTTTATACTATGTTTTTCACAGAATCTAGGCAAGGGTATTATCCCTTCTTGATCCACCTCTTTTACACAAATTTAACCTATGAAGTAATGATGATAATGTTCATATCTATTCTCTGGTCAAAGGAATTCATATAAAGTTATCTCCAAAATCTTTAGGTTGTATTCTTTCTTTTTCGTATCACTGCCTATCTCTTAATGATATTGATATGGATGATGATAAAGTGTTATCAAATATCTTTCTTCCAAGTCAAGGATTAACAATGACTAACAATAAATTAAAACCTGTTCCTCGTCTAATTGGTCGTATCCTTACTTATAATATATGCCCAAAAATCAGGAGTTATAACTATTATTTCCGTGATTTAGCTACTTATGTCTATGCCATCATGGCTGGACTAGAAGTTAATTGGGCCAAGATAATTTTTGACAATCTTGTCAAGGAACATACTTCCTTCTTACCATATGGAGCCTTTCTTTCTCATGTGTTTTGAAAATTTAAAATAGATCTTGCTTCCAAAATAAGTGTCATCAAAATTTTCGTGCCTTTTGATCGTGCCGTTCTCCATTGTATGAAACTTCATGACTTTCTTCAACCTCCACCACAACCACAACCTCAACATCCACCCTCTCCTCCTCCACAAAGATCTACTCAAGTTCCTTCCTCATCCACTAAACCTCCATTCACTGAACCTACATCCTCTCAATCACCTCCTTTATTTCCTGATGCCTTCTACAACTCTATTTATGCTGAAATTTTGACTCTACAAGCCCAACAACAATCTATGCTGAACTCTCAATCTGCATTGCTCACAAATCAATCTCTACTAATGGAACATTTTATGAATATGCAACTGAACATGGAGTCTTTTGAAGCCATCCAAATAGAAATACTGGATCTCCTCAAGACCTATTTTCCACCACCTCCTCCTCCCAAATCCAACATTAGATGCACATGGCGTTGGATTTGATTTTTGTTGCTACATGTTTTTTGGGTTCTTGCACCTTTTTTGTCTTTTCTTTTGCTATTGTAATAATTGACATTTTCTATTATGTAATATAAACTTTGGTTATTTATGTCTGCCTTTATGCTCAATGCTATTTCTCTTTTTGGTAATGACAAAGGGGGAGAAAGTTTGAAGTTATATATGTGCTTGTGATTCTTGATATCTAGATATTATGTGCTGTGTTGTGATTCTTGATATCTGTATAAGATATATAGCAATGATATATGGATAAGATATATGGATATATGGCTATGGTTTATGTCTCATGCAGGGGGAGAATACTTATTATATATATATTTTGTTATAACCTGTTCACTGCAGGGGGAGTTTTCGTTACACAGGTTGTCATCATCAAAAAAGGGGAGAATTTGAAACTTACAGCTTGATAGATTTTGATGATGGATAACAAAAGTGATACGATGCATTGGAGCTCTATCTCAAGAGTTAATACTGAGTTTTGGTTGCTCAAGGTCATATAAAAACTTTGACTATTTTTGTGTATTTTTAGAATTTTGTTAAAAGACTTGATCACACATACAATATAGTCATATAGTCGACTTATCCCCTAGTCCAGTCGACTAATATACCCTCTAGTCAACTTGATCCTTTATATAGTCAACTAATTCTTTCCATAAAAATATATCAGTTCTCTGTTTGTTGACTGTTAGTAGTATTAGTCGACTTACCTACACTGATAGCCGACTAATTCAAGTTGTGGTCGACTTACCCTTTCTGCTGGTTGACTAATTATAGTTTCTAGAGACTTGTTATTCTGTCTTGATATAGTCGACTTGACCTCTTGACTAGTCGACTAACCCAGGTAAAACTTGTTCTATTAGTCGACCAATATCATACCCTAGTTGACTATTGACAGTTTCTGACTGTTAAAAAGTTATTGTTATTCTGGTGTTTATCCAACATTCTGTTTTTCAACTTGAGTATATTCCTTGCCAAGGGCTACTAAGTAATTTGTAATGTCGGTGAATCTTGTAACAATTTCTGCAATAGTTTCATTCCCCTTCATTTTGAAGAGTTCAAACCTGTGAACAATAACCGAAATTTTAGATTTTTTAACCTTATTTGTATCTTCATGTGTTACCTGTAAAATCTGCCATATTTGATTTGCAGATTTCGTCATTGACACACGATTGAATTCTTCTTTGTTCAAGGCGCAAAAAAGCGCGTTCATTGCTTAGGCATCAAGGTTGGCAGACTTCTTTTGTTCTTCACTCCAAGCATCATAATTGGTTGTAGGTTTGGTGTATGGTGCTTCCACTATGTTTCATAGTTCATAGTTGAGTGATTGCAAGTCGATCTTCATTCTACACTTTCAGTAGTTATAGTTTGATCCATCAAATAATGGTGGACGTTGTGTCGAATGTCCTTCTTTGAATTGTGATGAAGGAAACTCCGTTGCCATCATTACTTTGATACCAAGTGTAGGATCTATAAACAAGGCAACACAAAAATTAGAGGGGGATGAATAGTATTTATAAACTTTTAAAATAAATTACTTGCAGGAAAGTAAATGTACAGGAAAAAATCCCAAAAAAAATACAAACACAAACACAAGAGATTTTATCCTGATTCGGTCCTTGTGACCTACGTCCAGTCCTCAAGCAACCCGCTTGAAAGTTTTCTTTTTCTGATTTTGATACACCCCAAAATCAACTCCTTATACACCACTTGACAAAATAACATTTGCCAAATCTGTGCAACTCTTCTCTACACCAAGAAGACAACAACTCTTTGAATGAATACAATTGATACTATAAGCCTTAAAATTTGTATGTGATCGTGAACAAGGTATCTTATAGGTGGACTCTCAGAATTTTTCACAATAAAATTGGAATTGTGTGAAGAACAGAAAGTAGAAACAAGTTTTCTGAAAAACAGAACTTTTGAATAGAGTTTGGGCAGAAAAACTTGTGATTTGAATTGGTGAATTCATCTTAGGACAATATCCCTATTTATAGGTAAAATCAATTATCAGTTAGGGAAGTTATCAACTCAAATTTGAAAATCAGAACGTTAGATAAATACCAGAATAACAATAACTGTTTAACAGTCAGAAACTGTCTATAGTCGACTAGGGTATGGATTGGTCGACTAATAGAAGAAGTTTTGCCTGGTTAGTCGACTAGTTAAGAGGTCAAGTCGACTATATCAAGACAGAATAACAAGTCTCTGAAAACTATAATTAGTCGACCAGCAGAAAGGGTAAGTCGACTACAACTTGAATTAGTCGACTATCAGTGTAGGTAAGTCGACTAATACTGCTAACAGTTAACAAACAGAGAACTGATATATTTTTGTGGAAAGATTTAGTCGACTATATAAAATATCAAATCGACTAGAGGATATATTAGTCGACTAGTCTAGGGAATAAGTCCACTATATGACTATATTATATGTGTGATTAAGGCTTTTAAAAAAAATTCTAAAAATATACAAAAAAAAAGTCAAAGCCTTATATGAGCTTGAGCAACCAAAACTCAGTATTAACTCTTAAAATAGAGCTCCAATGCATCTGTATCACTTTTGTTATCCATTATCAAAATCTATCAAGTTGTAAGTTTCAACACCCACATAATATGGGAGTTAATTCACATTATAGAGGAATTCTAGGGGATAATTATATCCCTAAGACCCCCTATAAATAGCCTCAAGAGCTATGATCATGAGGAGGCTTTCTCTGAGACATTGGACTGAGAATTCTCAAGTTACAATCTTCTTTCTTTTCAACCTCAAAGGTTTAGAGAGAGAGAGAAATCAATGAACTCTAAACACTTAGCTTGTTAAAAATAGAGTTCTTTTCTGATTATTTTTTGAGAGCGCCCCGAAGTGAATCTCAAAGAGAAGCTTGTCGTTCAGCCTGTCAACAGAGGACAAGAATCACTCTCTATCACCACATCAAGAACTCAGCCTTAAACAAATGGGAGAATCAGATATTCTCCTCTCTTTTTTAATTGGAGTTTTGATCTGTTGTAACTTTCTTTTCATATCAAAGAAGTTTTTACACGCTTTAATTTTTCTAACTAAACACCAATATCTTTTTGGGGGATGCTTTATTGACAGCGACCTACATCCTTAATGTGTACCCTCCAAATCAATTTGAACAAAGCCATTTGAGTTTTGGATGGGCAGAAAGCCTGACTTAAGCTACATGTGCATATAGAGGGCACCGGCTATGTTCACAGCAACTCCCATACTTATGAGAAACTTGGCCTAGAGCAAATAAGTGCATATTCATTAGATATTTTGATGAATTCAAAGGGTATGTGATGCTTGGTGAACAGCTAGATCGAACGATTGCCAAAATTGAATCATGAGCTGTGGTTTTCCTTAAAGGGGAATTTCTAAGAAAAGGAGATATCAATGACAATGATAGATTTTTTGAAGTGGACGAGTCACATAAAGGCGCTCTTAATCCTGACAAAGAAGATGATAGTGACTTACTGCCTAATAGGAGTGTACCTTCGAGTAGGAGTATACCATTAGGGACTGATTCTGAAGCTACATTTTTGCGTAGAAGTCAACGTGAAAACGTCCCTCATCGTCGCTTTGGGATTAAGGGGGAAGCTTTCATGTTTGCTCTGCAAGAGGTAGATGAGCCTAAAAATAATCAAGAGGTTTGACATCCCAAACTTTTGAGGAACGGAAACTTGTTATGAAAGATGAGATGAAATTCATGAGAAAGAATCAAGTGTGGGACTTGATATATCTTCCCCCTGAGCATAAGACTATCAGAAACAAATGGGTTCTGAAAGTCAAACAGTATGTAGAGGGTTCCATTGAAAGGAACAAAATTTGACTCATGGCGAAATGCTACACCCAATGAGAGGGTATTGATTATGAGAAAACCTTCTCACTGGTAGTGAGGTTTGCCTCAATTTGCTAATTCTAACTATTGTCGCTCATTTGAATTTAAAAGTTTACCAAATGGATGCTAAAACTGCATTTCTCAATGGAGAACTAGATGAGAAGATATACATGGATCAGCCTATTGACTTTATAGCAAACAGGAAAGAGCGCAAAGTTTGCAAGCTCCGACGATCCATCTGTGCCTTGAAATAATCATCCAAATAATGGTATTTCAAATTCCATCGAATCATTACTTCTAACGAGTTAATAATGATTAAGGAAGACCACTGTGTGTATGTTAAACAATCTAAAGGTAATTTTTTAATTCTTTCTTTGTATGTATACGACATACTTTTAGCTGAAAATGATAATGAGATGATCGTCGCCACGCAGGGCTGGATGTCCTCAAAATTTGAGATGAAGGACATGGGTAAAGCACGTTACATGCTTGAAGTTAAGATCCTAAGAGGTCATTCTAGAAAACTTCTTGGTTTGTCTCCAGAGACATACTTTAAAAAGATACTCGAATGATTTCAGATGCAAGCTTGCAAGCCTATTGACACTCCTGTCGACAAGGGTAGTACCTTGAGTATTAGCATATGTCCTCAGATTTCAGAGAAAAAAAGAAGATGCCTTGAGTTCCTTATTCAAACGCTGTTGGAAGCCTGATGTACATTATGATGTGTACTCAGCCAGATATTTTTCCATGCACTTGACCTTTTCAGTCGGTTCCAAGCAAATCCTGGCTTTGCTCATTGAAAAATAGTTAAGTGGATATTCAGATACCTCAAAGGAATAGCGAATTACATGCTACGCTACCAAGCACCAGATCTGCACTTGGTTACAGCAATGCCGACTGGGGTGGTGACCTTGATGAGCGCAAGTCTACTTCACGTTATGCTTTCCTACAGAATGGCGAGGTCATACATGGTGCAACAAGAAGCAAACTTGTGTTGCATTGTTCACTATAGACACAAAATTCATTACTGGTTCTGCGACTGTTCAGGAGGGTGTTTGGTTGAGGATATTCCTTCGAGAGTTTGGCATTGTCGCATGTGTTCAGAAATCTGTCACTATATATTATGACAGTTCAGCTACTATTGCCTTCTCTAAGGACTCCAAGTATCATGGAAAAACCAAACACATAGACATAAGATACCATTTTGTTCAACATATGATTGTACAAAAGGTGGTGATCCTGAGACATATTTCAACAAGTCCCATTAATGCTAACCCTTTGACTAAGCTGATAGCTCATTAGGCTTATCAGGCTCATGTCAAAGTTTAAGTCTTCACAGATTGTGATTTGCATGTCTTCAGTTGATCATTTGATTCAGATATTTGTTTCATGGATATAATTATTGAATAAAGCATTGTCTTTTTTCGAGTATGTGCATACACATTATCTATGAAAAGGACTTTGTAGCATGAGTATGTCAACAGGCAAAAAGCAACTCACTCGCAAGAGTGATCGCCTTTGGCGCTTAGAGAGCGAGCAAAGATGAGACATATTGAGTTCATGGCGCAAATGTGGCAAGATGAACCAACTTTGATTAGGATGTCATCTTGGTTGAAGCCAAGAAATAGTCTCCTAAAGATTTCACGTGAATAATTGAGTCCAACAATCTATATGACCTGGTAAAGCCAAATACAAAACCTTAAGTAGGAATTAAGAAGAGCGAGCAGGCAGAGGATTCGAGTAAGGCATTGTGTAGCGACTGGACTAAAATCTGTACGGTGTTAGATTGTGACATGCACTCTTTTACTTAAAGAGAAAACTCTATTGTTGCATGTATTTCATACTACAAGTGCTTATAGATCAAAATAAGAAAATGAAAGAATCATCTCTACTTCATTATTTGTGTGAGTCCTTATGGACTAATATAATTGATCACACTTTAAATCTTCCCTGTGTGACTTTTAACTATATTATAAAGTGGATGCTACTTTATATTTGCCATATGTGACTTTTTGACTATATTATAAAGTGGATACCACTTTGATGTGTTTTCAATGGTCGCAGTTGGAGAGCGGGCAATTTCTTTGCAGAGGTAGTTCAGAGGAGGATAGTGGGGGACAGTGCCAGCGGATCTAGCTGGTCGGCGGCTATATTAGCAAGGGATCGGTAATTTCAGATGAGTCTTTTGAATTCCCGATCCTGGGGGAGATGGTGGGGGAGAGTGGAAGTGTATCGTTAGCCATCAAGGCACCGGGGATGGCATTCTCTTCTTCCTCTGTCTCGCATCGTAAATAGTGGATTATCGATGAGCAGCGAAATGGGCTGAAGGGGTGGAGACTTCCAGCAATAGCGATCGTCGTCCAGTTGGCAACTCATTGGTGAAGACGGTGAGAGCGGGGGAATCCTCAGGCGAAGGCTGTGGCTCGGCCTGCGAGTTTCGGGGTGAGTTCGTCTCTTCGAAGTGGGTAGAGAGCGGGGGGACATTGGTGGCGACGCAGCCAGGGGAGCGGCGTGGACAAGCGAGGTCGTCATCGAAATTGCTGTCGATCGTTACCGAGGTTGTCGCAGTCACTATTCATTTCGACGACTGCGAGGGTGAAGATCGTGGGGGAATGGTTCCAGATAATTCAAATTCAAATTTGAATTTTATGGGTATTGTTGATGAGGATGGCGGGGGGCCATTGCTTCTTCACTTTCGTATCCGACTCAGTGAGGGTAAACAGGTTTTGGTGGAGGGAGTTTATCTTGAACCGGCCTAAATTACGGTTCGGCCAAATCTGGGAGCGTCTTCATTAGGGGATCTCGTCGCGAGCGCTGAGCGGTGTTTATGTAAGGTCCTGGGGCACCATCCCAAAGGACTAGCTTTTCTAGGTGGAGTAGCCCAAATCTATATATATTCAAGACCATCCTCCTTGTCTAGCCAATGTGGGACTATTTGTTTGCACAAATCTTTACAATTCTCCCTCAAACAAAGAGTCCGGACTTTCGTCTTAATCGCTGTGCTGCGCTACACATACTGTGCTTTTTCACCTACGCCTGCACCTGTGCCTTTTTTTGCTGCACTGCACTGTATCTTTCACTGCACCTGTGCCTGCGCCTAGGACTACGCCATCTACTCTTGGGGGATCTTCCACACATGACTAAGTTTGGGGCATGGCTCTGATACCATTTGTAAGGATCTGGGGCGCTATCCCAAAAGACTAGCCTTTCTAGCTGGAGTATTCAAAATCCTTACATACCCAAGACCATCCCCTTGTCTAGCCAATGTGGGACTATTTGTTTGCACAAATCTTAACAGTTTATACGAGGAAGACGTTGGGCCTTTTAAGCCTAAGGAGACGGACCGGGTTAGCACAGTGGGAAAATTGGGTGGGCCGAGTGGTTTTAGGAGGGGGTTTTTGCTGCGGCCTGATGCTTCTGGCCTGGGGGTGGGGGTCGTTATGCTGGCACCCAAGAAGGGATAGTGAGCCACCGTGGTCTGGAGAATGCTGGTGGTGATAGTGAGCGGGACTTTATTGACTCCGAGTCGGCCTAACCCCTTGATGGGTTTAATTCTGAAGGTGCAGCTTTTGGAGATGCAAGTGGTGAGCTCTTTCTGAAGCAGGCGACGCAGGGATATTTTAAGAGCGAGTTTGAGAATTTTTTGGGTTTGTTCCCTCAAACATTAAGAAGAATAATAATAAGATGAAGAAGGGGAAATAAGCTAGAGGAGCTACTTGATGGAAGAGGTCTTGCTCTTGGGCGAGTAGCGTCCGTTGGTTGGTGTAGACCTCATCGACACCTGGGGTTCCGCAGCGGAACAGAAAATTTGAGTAGCGGAAGTGTCGGAGTGGTAGAGAAGCGGGCTCTGTCAGAGGATTTTGTGTCAGAGCAGTTTTGGCAGTTTGGGTTGGGCTAAACTCAACATCGCTTTTTAGGTCGCGGGTGCGCTTGGATGTATGGTGGGTACGTCGTCTGGACGTCTGGAAGTAAGGTGGCCCCCTGTTGGAGCTTTTTCTATTTTTGGATGGCTCAATTTTATATTTTTACATATTTGTTCCCTTCTTTTTGAGGATTGTTTCGTTAAGATTTTATTAATGAAACACTGGAAGGCTTTATTAGCCTCACGGTTTTTTTCTTCAAAAAAAAAGGTATACCCAATAAAATAACAACACAACATTGGGAAGACAATTCTTTTCGAACAAAAAAAATACAACTCCTAGAAGTGGAAAAAGGAAAAAAAGAGTAAATGAAAGGAGAAAAGAAGTTTTAACAGTAGAATAACAGCAAAACAACAAGTCATGGAGAAAACAGAGTGTGGCTGAAAAAGAAGAACTTGCGCCATTCGTACAGACCGTGATAAGATCTCATTGGAGACGAAAGATCCCAAACTTCTTTAAATACCTTATCTTCAAGATCATAAGAGATGATCTTTCCGGGCACGTTTAGCAGCAGTGTCCCTCCTCGTCCTCCTTCCTCCGCTCCTCCTCGGATAAAAAGAACAGGTGCAAATCCCAGATAATTTCTCGCAGCCCATCTAATATTCCCCGTTACCCCGTCGGTCCAGATCGACCGTTCTTGCGTCTCCGGGTACAAATCCTTCACAGGTTCTAAATCAACTTTGGAGAGAATTGACCACTGGGAACACTGAGGATCCATCTCTAAAATGTAAAATACAGGAGACCTTTCATCATCAGTCCTCGCAATAATCTGAAGCTTCTTTCCTGATTCTCCCATGTACACCACTTTCGAGTACTCGGGTGCTTCTGGTGGCATCAGCAACTTCTTGATGCACTCTCCCTCCGGGTCAAATGAAAGAAGACATATCTCACCTACCAATATCAGAGTACTGTTCCAATAGACACTCTCCCTCTTAACAGCGTGAAGGCCTCCAAGTTCTTCTATCGGCTTCTTATCCACTGAGAGCTTCCATGAGCGGGTCTGAGATGAATAGATGCGGATTTGGGGCGATATGCTGACAACTTTGTAATGCGGAGACTTTGAGGGGTCGAAGATGAGGCTAAAGTTGCAGTCCACTTCTTTTGGTACAGGAAGTTTGACGAATTCTCTGGTGGTGGGATTGCAAACATAGTATGCAGGCCTGTGAGCACGTCTTTTGGTGGCTCGGTAGCAGATGATGAGGCCGTTGCAGGAGGACTCGATGGACATCCGGTCTTCATCAACCGCGGTTGGGATGAAGGAGAGAGTGGGATCCGGAAGTGCAGGCGGATTTCCGTTTAGCGGGAAGTACTTGGCGCCATTCACATGATCACACAAGAAGAAACCAGAGGGGGACGGGCGGGGATTGCGAGCAGAGTGATGCTGGATGAAGCGGGGACTGGATGTGAGGGAGAGCCATCGCTTGCAAACGCAGCGAAGTCTTACAATCTCCTTTGCTGAAAGTCGGGTGAGTATCTCAGATACGATATCTTCGTCGAGGAGAAGATTGGCCGGCATCTATGCTGAACCAATTTCAGTGTGCTGATGCTCCATCATGCCGAGCAGAGATACCTGTTATATACATGGCTGTGTTTGTGTCGTTAATCTTTTGGACGGCCGGCTTCTTGGCTCTTCCCTTGTTGTCTCTATTTGTTTCTTGTGACTTCGAATGTTCCAGCTTTGTTATCTCAAATGCATCGGAACCTTGCTCTTGGTTTCATCTTCTTTGCGTAACCTCTACGCTGTGGCATTAGGAAAAGAGAAAATAAATGTTAAAAAAATGACTCTTTTAGGAATCAAATGAATATCCATACATAGGATAAATCTGTTTTCTTTTTTTTAAAGGGCAATAAGCCAATTCAGTTTATTGTTAAATAACTTGAGTGTACAGTTTAATTGTAGTGATTGTAACAGGTAAGAAAGCTCTGGTAATGTAGCAATATGAAATATCAAACCATTATATCTGTTCATCTAGACTACTTCTTAACTATCTTTGAGTATTTTGAGAAGTTTAGATTAGTCGAAGATTTGGAACACAACAATGGCATCGCATCTTGATCTTGTTCGGTTGTTGTAAATCCTCCCTTGCTTCAAATAATAGTTGTTTTTCTGCTTTTTATTATTCTTTTGTATTCTTTCTTCTCTTAATGAATGAATGCAATCTTCCCTTCCTCTCCAAGAGGGAGAATAATACGTTTTCCATTTGAGGTAAAAGAGAAGGATTAGTGGTAGTGATTTCATATGGAACCTATACCTTAACAAGGAAGCATACGGCTATGACCTCATTTAATAATATACTCAATTCAGATATTCAACTAATTTAACAGCGTATCAGAACCTCTCAAAAAATTTCTTTGTTGATTGGCGTTCCTCACGGTGTCTTCGAGCTCGCGCCATTCTCACGTAGCGTGTGCCTAACATTGGACCTCTTTTCACCTTATCTATTGTGATCAATTTTAGTTACATGGTTAAAGTTCGAGTTCCTCTCAACCGATCTTGGTCGTCTGGCAACATGCCCAGCTTGAACCTGCAACTATGATCACTAGCTCAAACTTGTCACTACAGCAAACTCATCTCCTCTTACATGTGATATTGTTTTTTCTACTTCAGTTTGAGGATCTCTCAAAACTTCTCATGTAGTGTGTTTGAGGATTTCTTAAAACCTCCTATCTAGTTCTCATCCACTTTGGAAGACACCGTTCATTCAGGATTCCACTCATGTTCATCTCTTCCAGGCTCTCCTTAGAAATTTCAGTTTCTTCAATTAATTTAACATGGTATCAGAGTTCTCTCTCTAAAAAAAAATCACCATCTAAACTTTTTCTTTATTGGTCGTCTATTCCACGTCATCTTCGGGCCTGCACTGGCATTGGCGTAGAAAATAGTAGAGTGATCACCTTTATAAAATTCCATCAAAGCTTCAATTTGCCAAAAACAATTTGGATTTTTTAACAACTCTTATGTATACAAGGCTAACAGATGTGTAGAAATAAAAGACCCGCTGGGCGGGTTAGGACTTTATTGGGCGCACACAGTGAGCTAGACCTAATATAAAAGATCTCAGCAAGATAAGATAAGATAAGATAATCTTGATTTGAAATTCAAATCAAGATTGATCTAGATCTTGATAGTTGTTATTAGATTAGAACTCTAATTCCAAAGATTTTGTTAGTTGGAGAAAGGATTATAACTCTATCTCCTAAGATCTTTTTGGTTGGAGATGAGGATTACAACACTATCTCCTAACCACTATATAAATCTATGAGAACTAGAATGAGTTTTTTCTGCCACAGAAGAAGTTTTTTTTTTTTGCTAAAGAGTAAAAGGGTTTTTCATCTCTTTTCTCTCAATCACAAAATAATTTCATTGAATACTTGAACTGTGGATTTAAGGGCGACTGTTCTTGTAACATCACCTATCATCGAGGATCGAGACGATCACAAGGAGCAGGATTGAACCTTTTACTACTGCTTCCACTGAGGTAATTTTAATCCTCTCCTCCTTATTTCTGCTTATCCAAAATTTCTACATTAATGTCAGAGCATTCTTTGAAACTTTTGGATTGTGGGATGTTCTAGTATAAATCGATCCTAGGGATTTTTCCCTTTTACAAACTTAGTGAGTTCATCTCCCTCAATAAAGAGAGTTCATCTCTTATAGCGCTCGGTGCTACAAGAGCTAGCGGCACCCTAGGGGAACATTGCAACAATTGCAACGGCCAGCTGGCAACGCCCCTGGGGGCGCTACCGCCTCTGCCCAGGCCTACAGCGCCTCTAGGGGTGTTGCTTGCTCTGTCGACAACGCCCCTTTGGGGGCGCTGCTATCGCATGTAGGCAGCGCCTCTTAGGGAGGCGCTGTTGCGGCCTGCCGGCAGCACCTTTGGGGGCATTACTGTAGCAGCGTGCTGCCGGCTCTGCCAAGGCTGGCAACGCCTCTTGGGGGTGCTGCTACCATAGTCTGCAACACCCCTTGGGATACCGCCATTGTGGGCACTGTTGTGGCTAGATAGCGCCCTTGGTGGCGCTGCTGCAGCTAACAAGCAGCTCCCACGGGGGCTACCATGAATTCTGCAGCTTACACAATATGGCATTGGCCAGGAGCACCCACTAGAGGCGCTATCGCCGATGACAAATCCCTGAGGGATTCTATAGGACTATTCCATGGGCAAGGCCTGGGTATGGAGCAGCCCTTCTAATAATTATTTTTTGGCATGCTAGTTGAATCTCCAAATAATTTATTTGAGTGAGAGTATAGATGAGTTTTGTTTTAAACTCCTATATATATTTTGCGTGCAAACCTAATTTAAACTAATAATAAATGTATGATATAAATGATGATTTTGAGTTTAACGATCTTTTGATTTTGTATCGTATATGACTTATTGGCTTTAAATTAGTATATTTTTGCTGTAAAATAAATATTATTTGTGTGTGCACAATAATAATATCCTTTATCCTTGTTTACACATCTAAGATGGCGTTCAAGAATATCATTGCTGACTTGAACAAAGGAAAGAAATTGGACGGTGAAAATTATGACATTTGCACCGCAAGGTTTAGTATCTCCTTGATGAGAAAGATTTTGAAAACCCTGATACAGTCCATGGAGGGGCTCAGAGGAGGACAGCGGTCCACAACACCGATGTCATGTTGAGACCTATGCTAAATGGGCCAAGAAAGATTATTGTGTGCGCTTTGTTATGCAGAGCAAAATGCACAATGATTTAATTAGCGTGTTCGAGGACTACAAGACTGCTCGTGAAATGTGGAATGCCCTGAAATCATGTTTGGTGAAACCTCTGCTACGAGATTGCGCACGTTGACTCTTAAGTTTGACTCTCATAAGATGCGTCCTAATAGGAATATGAAGCAGCATCTTAGACAGATGTCATCCATGATTCACGAACTCAAAGTAGCTGGAAACAACTTGAGTGATGTACAACAAGTCCAAACTGGCATCCGTTCTCTGCCCGACACTTGGGAGCAAGTGAGATTGAACGTGACGCAAAATGAGAACATTAAGACATTTGATGATCTTTCGGGTCATTTAGAGCTTGAAGCTAAGTGGTTAAAAGCTACTAAGGCTAATGGCTCATCTTATATTGCTCAGTCTGGTTCGTGCAGGCCATTTGGGCCGAAGCATAAAAAAAATCAAGGCGGAAAGAATAGGAATCCTGATCTGCGCCTGAGAAGGCTAATTCTACCAAGTGCAAGAGAGGCAAGCATGATGATAAGAAGGGAAAAACTAGCACAACATGCTTTAACTGTGACAAGAAAGGACACTTCGCTTGTGATTGCACTGAGCCAAAGGAGGTATTCCCTAACATAAGTTCTCACTTTATTTTGTTAATAGCCTTGTAATGGTAGATCATCCATCCTCTGATTGAATTATTGATTCAGGAGTTACCGAATATGTAGCGAGGGACCGAGTTAGGTTTGTGGAGTATCGTCAAATACTGTCTGCTAGCAAAATTCTCTATAAGAGAAACGGTGATAGAGTGGATGTGCTGGGTATAGGTACCTACAAGTTAGACTTGTATGGAGGACGCACACTTCTAATCCATGATGTCCTTTATGCTCCTGATATTCGATGAAACTTGTTATCTGTTTCTACTTTGCTTAGGCTTGATTTTCATTTGTCCTTCGATAATAATGATGTTCAAATATTCATGGGAACTATTGATTGAATTGAAACCTGCACACACAAAATACAAAATGTCAGAACTTTATGATATAATGTGTGCAAGTTCTCAATGCTACCGCTATAGCGAGTGGCTATGCGGGTCGTGGTCCACAAGGAGGGACAAGCGATGGAAGTTTTTTGTAAGTTCTCTTTAGTTCACTTAAAATAGTTACAGTTCTTCTTTTAGCTGTTTAAAAGAAAAGAAAAATAAGTTATGTTAAATTATTAAGAAAGTGGTAGATTGAGAAGGTGGAGAAAAATATAAAATAATTTTATACAAAAAAAATGAAAATAATGAATAGAGTTGAGAGATGGTGTTGTTGGTGATCTAAATTAAAAATTAAAAGAAAGAAAGTTAAGCCCTAAAAAGTACTTACTTACCTCTTCAATACCTGCTTACCTTTGACCCGTATCGATAATGTACCTTTGTTTGAAGGCGAACGAAGTATGACAAATAGGATCTTCCCCATTCCTGATTTATACTATGAAATGAAGGGGTACGCTACACTACCATAGGAATGGCTATCCATCACCATAAGCCATCAATGACGCGTGCACGGGCAAGGCAACTTCGTGGCTATCAGAGTCATTTGGATTCACAAACACAGAAGAGGGAAGCAAACAAAAACAAAGTAAAGAAGAAAAGAAACTTCAATTTGATTCAAATAACAATGAAAGAAAAGATTTACTTACACTAATGTCACCCTCAATACAAGCTTTGCTCTTATTCCTCCGTGAAACTCTTCTTTCCTCTCAGTTACATAAATAAAACAAAAATTACGTATAAGAAAATAAAAAAACTTAAGTTACAAACTACAGAATAGCCTAACTTCTACTATCTACTTGATCGTCCTCTGTACACTGAGAAATTCAAGTATTTATAGGAAAAAAACAAAAGGGGGGAGTGTGAGAAGATAGGGGCAACTAGCCATATCCAGGGGGAGATGGTTATAGATTTTGTGTATTCCCCTTTTATCCAATGAGATTTCTCGTTTGATCTTCTAGTTTCGATGATTATTCTGTTGATCTTCGGTTAACCAATTGGATCTATAAAAATCTGAGTTTTATGGGTGTTATTTGCTGTTATCTTCCCTGATATTTTCTGATTTTCAGCTGAAGTTTGCCCTAATCCTTGATTCTAAATTTAATTCTGAATAAAATCAGAATTTGGGTGCTTTGGGTTCATTTTCTCTTCCTTTTCCCTTGGTAATGGGCATGCATTTTATTAAACAAAAATAAGACTAAATACATGACTTGATAGACAATAAATGAGAATGTGACATTATATATGCAATATAGGTCACTGATCACACCTCCACACTCAAAACATCAAAACTAATCCTAGAAAATTATTAGACCACTTTCGCAGGTCACTCTTGATTGCACTGGGCATATGCAATAAGTTATTAAACCTCTAAGTTTTCCCTAAAGTACCAGTTTTGTCTCGTGAGGGTTTTCATTGGATTACACCTACAAAATCAATAAAGAAAGAGAAACTAAAAGTTAGTATTTTTGAAAAGCATTTTGAAAGAGAAAAATATTTAAAGTATTATTGTAAGAGTTCAAGTAATCTATAAGTTATAGGAAAGTCGAATTTTTCATTCTTAAACTTAGTCTCTATTCAAAAACTTGTTATCAATCAAAATAAGAAGTCAAATTGTATTTCTCATCTAATCTATTACTTTACCCTAAGTCATATGCACCTTTGTGACCGTGAAATTTTGACTAAGGGTTCTTTAACTCTAACTTTTATGTCTTATTTATTTATTTATTTTTAGTGTTATTATTTCTTAGTTTTATTAGGCTTTCTAATTTGCTCATGTAATGAGCCTTTAATCGTTGACTCCCAAACCGAATGGTCTCAGGGCACCGTGTGAGAAAACACCACAAGGACTTAAAGACTCGAGTATACAAGGCCACAAAACTAAACATTTTATTATATGGACCACTTTTAGGCATGAATACCCATGCTTTATGAGGTACAAATACCCAGCTTAATCAGAGGATTTTTGATATAAGCATATATATATATATATTTTTCTCTTGTTTTTTTTTTCATATAAGGCATACGAATCTTTATTTTTGAACCCTAAGTGTATAAGTGTATAAAGTATGTATATTTTATCAAGGTAAAAATTAAGACTAAATTACTTTTCTAAATTTTCTTCCTAACTCTAGAGATCAACTAAAATTGACTTAATTTCTTACAAAAAATATGTCAAAATATTGCTCTCTTTTCAAAAAGTTTTTTTTAAAGAAAGAAAAATGTTAATTTTTTATTTTAAATAAAAAGAAAACTTATGTTATGTTAGAACCCTCCCCCGCACCTATCTCATGCATTGTCCTCAATGTATGAATGAATACATAGATGCATGAAAAAGAAGAAAGGGAAGGAAAATATTACCTTTAGGTGGTGGTTCCGGTGGCGGTCAGATTGGGTCAAGCGTTGTTACCCAGTCAAGATAATGTGGTGGTTCATGACCTTTATTGACCTCTTTTCTATACATAATTACAATCCCCAATATGATACGATCATGAAAGATACGATCATGAAACTTATTCCCTTTACATGACCAGTATTGAAAAATCATCACTGAGTCATTATGGTCAATACATATGTCCAACAAAAGAATGTGACTTATTGAAATAATTGACTTGGATTCAAGAGTGATAGGTTCGGGTACCATTACTAACTCAGAAAAATCAACTTTGGGTTCGAGAGCCAATTTTGGTTCAAGAGTTGAGTTTAAATTAAAGAATTGAAATTTACATTCTTCTCCCATCAATAGAATGTGACTATCCAAATGTGGTGATTCAATTTCTAAATTTATGGGTACAGGAATAAATGTTGGCTCTAAAAATTAGTCCATATTAAGTAATGATATCGGGGTCAACTTAAAGTCAAAAATGGAAATTGAATCACAAGGTTGGGGATCAGGGTCACATTTACATTCAAGTTCAGTCTCATTGAATGAAAAACTTGCCAATTTGTTCAAGGTTTAGAATTAGTCAAGTTCAAATTTGTGTGATGAAATTAATCTTGATCAAAGTCTCCAAGATACAAAGATTTTTCGTTCCTATCAATATAGCTAGGGCAATCAGGAATGGTCGAACAAGTGTTAGGTAGAGTTTGCTCATTCCTATCTTTCACTATGTTGATATAACGACTCATTTGTGCTTCTAGCCTATGATCATTTGGAAAAAAATTATTTTCAGACTAAATCAGGTTTTTCATACTCCTATCTGAGTCCATAGGTTCTTCTTCTTATTGTGGGACTTGAAACATGGAGTAAGGATCATGGATTTGGGAGTCTCGTGGGAATTATGAGTCCATCATTTTTAATTTTTATTCTTAGGACTCAATCATGGCTTCTATACTTTTCATATCCTCAGATTTTTCTTCTAATTGTTGATTATGACTAGAAAAATTATAGGCTGAATGTTGGAATGGTGGTTAACAATATGACTCGGGGGTTGTATCCCCATTGACTCTGTAAAGAGTAGTGATGATTATTCTAATCTTGTTCAATTGGGACTGGGGCGTGTATTGTTTATGATAAGACCAATCTGACACACTTGGTTGGTTAAAGTTATGATATGTCGGGTTGGTAATATCCGAAAAAGAGGTCGGGATGTAATATTGTTTACAATTAAAATTGGAAAAATTGTTGTTATAAGCCATATCACATAAGAAATGTCAAAAACAAAAAAGAAAAATAAACAAATAAACAAACAAATAAAAAGAAAAGATCTAGCATAAGTTAGGGTAGACCTTAGACCTAGACGACTCCTAACTTGTTAGAGTGTCCATGGGGGTATATTTCCGAATCTGATTGGCCAGGTAGGGGCAAGGTCAGTGGGAGGTATCCGTGCCTAAGCAACGGCCTAATTATCCCAAACCACCATTCTTCGAGGCCTCATCAATCCCCAACCTTTGTCACCGATTTAGCAAGAGTCAAAATCTGATCAACTTCCCTATTAGGTCAGTCTGTTATTGAGTTTGAGATGTCCCTAGGGCCAACGCTTACACAGTTTTAGTTAGGCTTAGGTTAGTGAGTGAGGAGATTGTTTGTAGCTAAGGGAGGGTAATGACTTCCCCACCTTTCTTGTTTATAGGACAAGTCCTTAAATCAATTTAGTTCAGTGTACAAGTATATAGAAAAAGTAACACTCAAGCAATATTTCATACAAGAATGAACCTTATACTAAATGCTATGCACACATACCTTGGCTCCAGCACCCTTCAATAGTAAATAAAATGTAACGAAATAAGCACGTGCCTAAATGCAAAGTCTAAACCATTTATAGCATATACAATCAACCTTTTACTGTTGAGTTAGAAATGTATGTACAGTGAGTCAAATAAGAAAATAAATAGCTACAGATATTTAACTTTATAATTCAGCCAACCTACAAAAATATAAGTTAGTAGTTCACTAAGATTGCCATAGGAATGCAGCAAACTGAAGGCATCTGGACTCTGCTTTCTTGAGCAGAGTTCAGGGCCACTTATATGTCCACTGCAGAAAAAATTCCTTATTGTTAAACCTGTACACTAAGAACAGAGAAAAAAATTAATCAATAAAGTAAAGAAAAAAAAGTTACTTACCGTCCCTCCCCAGCAACGACACCAAAATTTGATTGAGTTGAAACCTGCACAAAGAAAATACAGAATTTCAGAACTTTATAATAGAATGTGTGCAAGTTCTTAATTCTGCCGCTATAGCGAGTGGCTATACGGGTCGTGATCCACAAGGAGGGACTAGCGATGGAAGCTTTTTGTAAGTTCTCCTTTGTTCACTTGAAATGGTTAAAGTTCTTTTTTCAGTTCTTTAAAAGAAAAGAAAAATAAGTTATGTTAAATTATTAAGAAAGTGGTAGATTGAGAAGGTGGAGAAAAATAGAAAATGATTTTGTACAAAAAAAGTGAAAAATAATGAATAGCGTTGAGAGATGGTGATGTTGGCGATCTAAACTAAAAATTAAAAGAAAGAAAGTTAAACCCTAAAAAATACTTACTTACCTCTTTGGCGCCTGCTTACCTTTGACCCGTATTGATGATGTACCTTTATTTGAAGGCGAGCGAACTATGACAAATAGGATCTTCCCCATTCCTGATTTACACTACAAAATGAAGGGACAAGCTACACTACCATAGGAATGGCTATCCATCACCATAAGCCATCAACGACGCTTGCAAGGGCAAAGCAACTTCGAGGCTATCGGAGTCATTTGGATTCACAAGCACAGAAAAAGGAAAGCAAACAAAATAAGAGTAAAGAAGAAAAGAAACTTCGATTTGATTCAAATAACAATGAAACAAAAGACTTACTTACACCCGTATCACCCTCAGTACAAGCTTTACTCTCATTCCTCCATGAAACTCTCCTCTCCTCTCAGTTACATAAATAAAACAAAAATTACAAATAAGAAAATAAAATACCTAAGGTACTAACTTCAGAATAGCCTAACTTCTGCTCTCTGCTTGATTGTCCTCTATACACTAAGAAATCCCAATATCTATAGACAAAAATCAAAAGGGGAGAGTGTGAGAAGATAGGGGAGCAAAATGCTTCCCCTATCTCAACAGAAGAGCCGCGGATTCACGGCTTTGGCTTTGGCCTATGATCGGGCGGAAACTAGGACTTGAAAAAGTGTATTTTATGAAATCAGTAAAATTATGTGTGCGCTAATGTTCCCTTGATACTTCCGTTATAGCGTGATGGCTATACAGGTTGAATCCACAGGGACGGGAGGTGATAAAAGCATTAACAGTTTCTGTACACGTCAGTTGTTAACAATTTCTTCTTTGTTAAAGAATAAGAAAAAGTAAAAGAAAAGAAATCCAGAAGTGATAGGTGAGAAGCGGTGAAATCAGCGAAGTGAAAAACAAATAAGAAGTGGTTGTGAATCGGTAAAAGAAAACAAGAAAATAGAAACAAAGTGGAAAGTGAAGTGATTTGGAAGTGGGTTTGAAAACAAAAGAAGATGAAACAAAGGTGATTTAAGAGGATGGTAAACAACGATAGAAAAAAATGATAAAAGGTTTTGGAAATGGTTTTTAAAACAAAGTAAAAAGAAAGAAGAAAATAATGAAAGAAAACTCATGGCTACTAACTAGTAATTGCTCCACTAACCATGCTAACGTCTTAGTGATAGTTGGCCATCACTAATTCTTGGATTCAAGAGACGATACAAAGTATGGCTCATAAGAAGGTTCTTCCACATTCAAATCACACATCCATTCCACACAATAAAAATGCAAGCTACTCTTAAATCATCAAAATCGGTTAAAGGTGAGCATGAAATAAAGAAGACATTGTAAGTTAGCTTATTAGTGGTTAGATATTAGAATGTTAGAATATTAGAATTCATCATCATAAGTCATCAATGGCTCTTGCAAGAGTAAGGCCTTGTAGAGGCTATTAGATTTATGTGAATTATTAAGTAAGAGGTTAGATGATTAGTGGTTAGCAGTTAGATTACCATGAGAAAAAACTAGCTAAGCATTATGTAGAAGATATAAAAGTTTAAAATGGAGAAGAAAGGAGACACCTTTACATAGATTGTTACCATCTATTACATCAACATCTCTCAATCTCTCTCTGAATCATCTCAGTCCTACTACATGATCTAAAAATAAAATGAAAATGGAAAAAAAAGAAGAAGAAAATTCTACTTACAACTAGAAAAGAGAAAACCTAGCCTACTTACTAATCTGCTTGCGCTGCAGGGCTTTATATAGGCAAAAGGAGATTCTAGAAGACGAGACGAGACCACATGTCAAAAATCGACGCGTGGCTCGCCAAGATGGTTGTGAAAATGCGGCTAATAGCCACATTTTTGCAGCCATACCGGGGTCTTAGGTCCCTGGTTTTGGGGAGCAGTTTCGTCTCGCTTCGGGGACCTTTCAAGTATTCTCGGATTCAGGTATTTGCATCCTGATTTTCCTCAGACACGCGCCAATATCTAGATTCAATGTATCTTCTAGAAACTCTCTAACTTGGCCCCCAAGAAATTCAGATTTAATTACCCAAAAATGAGTTTAATTAAGCTCTTATTACCCTTTTGCCCTTTTAGTCTTGATTATCTGCAAAAGAGACCAAAATACAGTTTAGAAACAATATTTTATTCATAAATTGGTAGAAAAAAGCGATATAAAAGTGCAAAATTGTAGACTAATCACACCACCGCGCTTATCTTTTGCTCCTCCTAAGCAAATCAAAGGAAAGAAAACTAAACTACAAATGTTATTACACCACTTTCGTAGGTGATGCTATTGTACTGAGCGTGTGCAATAAGCCGTTAAACCTCTAGGTTTCTCCTAGAGGAGGAGTGTTGTCTCCTGAGGGTTTTCAGCAGATTGCACCCACAAAATCTGTAAAGAAAGAAAACAAATATTAGTATTTTAAAAATGCATTTTGAAAGAGAGACAAGTTTTCGAAATATTTTTGTAAAAATTTAAGCGATCTAAGATCATAAGTCCACCAAAAATTATTCTCCTTTAAACTTAATCTATATGCAAGATCTTGTTTTCAATTAAGGTAAGAATTCAAAATTGGATTGAATATTTTATCCTTCATAAAATCTAGATATTATGCACTTTGTGATAGTGATAATTTTTGGGATTTCAACTCTAACAATCAAGCCATTTATTTATATATATTTCTTTCTTTTTTTCTTCCCTTATTTTTCTTAGGCTTTCTAGTTTACCCGAGTAGTGAGCCTTTAACCGATGACTCCCAAACCAGATGGTCTTAGGGCATCAAATGAGAAAATATTCCTCGAGTTTAAGGACTCGAGTAAACAAGGCCACAAAACTAAGGGAGATTATTTGTTTCTTATGACTACCGTTAGGCATGAATAATCATACTTCTTGAGGCATAGTTATCCAGCTTTAATAAGTGGTTTTTAATTTTTATTCATATATATATCATACTATTTTATTTTTTATTTGCTCTATGGAATTTGAGGTCTTTGTTTCCATCACAGAAATGTGTAAGTGTGAAGTGCATACTATCTAAGACAAAAAATTTAAGAGAAAATTATCTCTCCAATCTCTCTTTACTTAACCTATAATTTTAAATAAGATCTATTATTTCGACTAGTTTTAAGATGTCATAATTATGGTTTTCTTAATTTCTAAGATCATCTTAATTTTCTTAAAAATTAATCAAAACTTTATCTCTAGTTTCAAAAAGTTTTTAAAGAAAGGGAAAATTCTATACAAAAGGAAAAATTTCTAAGAATATCCTAAAAGAAGTGAAAAGAAAAGAAAATCTAAAAAACTCTACATTAGTAGACCCTCCCCCACACTTATTTCAAGCATTGTTCTCAATGCATCGTGAATGTATGTATGCGTGAAACAAATAGAGAGGAAAAGAAAAATTACCTCAAGATGGTAGTTCCGGTGGTCGTCTGATTGGTCCATGAAATGCGGCCCAATCTAAATTACGTGGTGTTCGAAGGAACCTACTAGAGGCCCCTCTAATATAACCCATTATTATGATGTAAACATGAATGATTTTTATTAAGAATAATGCCCCATCTAATTTTTAAAATTTAAAAATAATTTCAGAGCCAATTTTATCAACACCCTTGTCCCAAAATAGGGTATGAAAAGATGGAATGCTTGATTTGGACTTAGAAAGTACAGGAACTATGATTGACACAAGAAATTGACTGAAGTCAAGTGATGTTCAGGAGTTAAAATTTGTTCAGGAAGTGAGTCCAAATCAAGAAGCTGAAATTCTAGTCCACATTCATTTCGCCACAACGGAATGTGACTTTTTTGGTGATTCAAGTTCAAGAATGACTGGTATGGGAATCAAAACTAACTCTAAAATGTTGCTCAAATCGAGTAGCAAAATAGGAGTCAATATTGATTCACAAATTTAAACTAGATCACAAATTTGAGAATCTAGGTCATATTCCTTATTGAGTTCAATTTTATAAAAATAAAAACTTGCCAATTTATCAATGAAACTTTCAAAAGTATGGTATTGGTCAAGTTCAATATGTTGATCATAAAAGATTGGTGATTCAATTTCATGATGGACAGGTGCAGGATCCAATGCTGACTTAGGAAAAGGATTGCAATCAGGTAAAGACACGGAGTCAATATTGAATCAGGAAGTGAAATTGAATTACCTAGTTGAGGTTCATGATCACATTCATTCTCAAGTTCAATTTCAGGAAAGGGATAACTTGCCAACATGTCAATGTAGTTCTCAAGAATTTGTTGTTGGCCAACTTCAAATGGGTGTGCTGAAATTGAATCTTGGTTTTCAAAATAATAAGAGTCCTGGGTTAAATCACTAGAGTTAGAGATATTTGAATTGATCAAAGGTTGATAAGAGAGAATTTTCTCATTCCTATAAATGTTGACCAATTGACTCAATTGTGTTTCCAACCTATTGATAGACTGGGCAGAAGATTTTTAAAATTGTAGCGTAGACTCTGCAAGATTTCTATACTCTTTCCTAACTCAGATTTTTCTTCGAATGGTTGTTCTAGAAAGAGAGTGTAGGAATCTTAGTTTTGAAAAAATTGTGGAAATTGTGAGTCCAACAATTTTTGAGATTGTCGCTCGGACTCACGCAAGAGTTGTTTAGTCAATTCCAAGATGGATGGTTGATTATTTTGAAGAGGTGGGACTGAGTAAGACTCTTGAAAATATTGTGAAATTGGGGAGGCTAACATTTTCTGAAATTGTCGCTCGGCCGCTTGCATGTTGGCTTCTATACTCTTTTCTAACTCAGATTTTTCTTCTATGTGTGGTTCTAAAAAAGGAGCATAGAAAGCAAAACCAGGAAATGAATATTGTGAAATTTGTGAAAATTATGGACAAGGTGGTTGAAAATTTGACTCGGGGGAGGTGAATCCCCATTGACTATGTGACGAGTTGAAATTATTTTTGAAATTTTGGTCATCAGATAAGCGGTATGGGTTATATTGAGTCAAAAACATCCAATTCAAATTATTTAGTTGGTTCATGTTTTTCAAACCTGGGTTGGAGCTATTCGATAATGAGGTTGATGTGAAGTATGGATTCATATTAGGATTAAAAAAATTGTTGGTGTGGAATTCCATTTCACAAACAATCACAAACAAAAAAGAAAAAACAAACAAATAAAAGGAAAAAAATCAAAACCAAGCCTATAGTAGGGTTGACTTAGACCTAGACGACACCTAACTAGGCGATTTCCCGGGGGAGGTTGTCGTATAAATCTGACCACAAGTTAATCGGCCAGGTAGGGGTAAAATATGGTGGGAGGTATCCGTGCGTAAGCAACGGGCCTTAATTACGCCAAATCATGGTATCTTTGAGGTGTAACCTCTTAATCCCCAATCTTAGATACCGATTTAACAAGAGTAAGATTCAAAATAAGTTTCACTCTCGGTCAATCTCTTAATAAGTCCGAGATGTCCCTAGGGGCCAACGTGTATCAATTTTTATATGGGCTTGGGTTGTGTGAGTAGAGAGGTAATTTTTGGCTAAGGAAGGGTGATCAAATACCCATCTTATCTTATATTAGGGTTTGCCCTTAATTTCAATTCATGCAAGTGTGCAATATAGATAAGAATATAACACTAAGCGAGTAATTCACCTACGTGATTGTCCTATGCTATATGCAATGCCATATATACACCTCTGTCCAGATCACAACAACAGAAGAAAATACAGTATATTGGAATTGAATTGATACATGCCTAAATGCAAATGTCTAAACCGTTTTAAAAGCGTTCAATAATCGTCTTTTAGTTTTTTTAATTTATTACAGTGTGTAGGCAATCAAAGCAGAAAATTAGCAGTAGAATATATCAATATATGCAACTTGCAAGATCCCTGCAAAAGATGAAGTTCAAATGCCACACAAATGTCATGTTTTCATGGTTTTTCTTGGGTTTTATGGCACACTTTTGGAAGTAGGATCCCTGCTTTCTAGAGCAGGGACATGCAAGCAAAAAAAGAGTTCTGTAATGTTCAGTTTATGTAAAAATTAACCTACACACTAAAACAGAGAAAAAAATGTTAACAAAAACGTGAAATCTAAACCATTCCTGTCCCTGGGAACGACATCAAAATTTGATTGGGCGGAAATCAGCACTTGGAAAAGTGTATTTTATGAAATCAGTGAAACTGTGTGTGTGCTAATGTTCCCTCGATACTTCCGTTATATCATGATGGCTATATGGGTCGAATCCATAGGGACGGGAGGCGATGAAGCATTAACAGTTTATGTACACGTCGGTTGTTAACAGATTCTTCTTTGTTAAAGAATAAGAAAAAGAAAAAGAAAAGAAATCCAGAAGTGATAGGTGAGAAGGCGAAGAAATTGGCGAAGTGAAAAACAATTAAGACATGGTTGTGAATCGGTAAAAGAAAACGAGAAAATAGAAACAAAGTGGAAAGTGAAGTGATTTGGAAGTGGGTTTGAAAACAAAAAGAAGATGAAACATAGGTGATTTAAGAGGATGGTAAAAACAACGATAGAAAAAATGATAAAAAGTTTTGGAAATAGTTTTTAAAACAAAGTAAGAAAAGAAAGAAAAAAATGATGAAAGAAAACTCATGGCTACTAACTACTAATTGCTCAACTAACCATGCTAGCCTCTTTGTGAAAATTGCCTCACATGGATCCTTGGCTTCAAGAGATGATATAAAGTATAGCTCATAAGAAGGTTCTTCCACATTCAAACACAAATCCATTTCACATAATAAAAATGCAAACTACTATTAGATCATCAAAACTGATTAGAGATAAGGATGAAATAAAGAAGAGATTGCAAGTTAGCTTGTTAGTGGTTAGATGTTAGAATGTTAGAATGTTAGAATCCATCATCATGAGCCATTAATGGCTCTTGCAAGAGCAAGTCCTTGTAGAGGCTATTAGATTCATGTGGATTATCAAGTAAGATGTTTGATGATTAGTGGTTATTAATTAGATTGTCATGAGAAGAAAAACTAGCTGAGGATCATGTAGAAGATGTAGAAGATTACAATGGAGAAGAAAGGAGACACCTTTACGTAGATTGTCACCATCTATTACATCAATATCTCTCTATCTCTCTGAATCATCTCTGCCCTACTACATGATTCAAAAACAAAATGAAAGTGTAAAAGAAAAGAAAAAACTCCTATTCTACAACTAGAAAAGAGAAAACCTAGCCTACTCGCTGATCTGCTTGCATCTCAGGTCTCTATAGGGTTTTATATAGGTAAAAGGAGGTTCCAAAAGACGAGAAGAGGCCACGCATCAAAAATTGACGCATGGCTCATCAAGATGGCTGCGAAAAAGTAGCTATAGCCACATTTTCGCGACCATACCAGGGACTTAGGTCCCTGGTTTTGGCGAGCGGTTTCGTCTCGCTTTGGGGACCTTTTAGGTATTCTCAGATTCGGGTATTTACGTCCGGATTTTCGTCAGACACACGCCAATATTTAGTTTCAGTGTATCTTCTAAAAACTCTCTAGCTTAGCCTCTAAGAAATCTAGATTTAATTACCCGAAAATGGATTTAATTAAGCGCTTATTACCTTTTTGCCCTTCTAGTCTTGATTATTTGCAAAAGAGACTAAAACATGATTTAGAAATAATATTTTATTCATAAATCGGTAGAAAAATACAATTTAAAAGTGCAAAATTGTAGACTAATCAGCCAACTGGCCATATCCAGGGGGAGATGGTTATAGATTTTGTGTATTCCCTTTTTATCTAATAGTATTTTCATTTGATCTTCTGATTTCGATGATTCTTCTGTTGATCTTCTGTTAACCAACGGGATCTATAAAAATCTAAGTTTAACAGATTTTATTTGCTGCTATCTTCCCTGATATCTTCTGATTTTCAGCTGAAGTTTGCCCTAATCCTTGATTCTAAATTTAATTCTGAATTAAATCAGAATTTGGGTGGGCTTTGGGCTCGTTTTCTCTTCCTTCTCCCTTGGTAATGGGCCTGCATTTTATTGAACAAAAAAAGACTAAATATATGATTTATTATACAATAAATATGGGAATGTGATATTATATATGCTATATAGGTGACCGATTAGATATCTTTTATGATAGTAGATTTATTCATAATGGATTATTTGTTTTGGATATTTGTTTTTCAAATAATGATTTTAATTCCTTGTTTACTACTGCGGATAATTCTGTTATTTGGCATACTAGACTTGGCCATATTGGTTAAGAAAGAATGAACAAGTTAGCTAGAGAAGGCCTATTAGGCCAGCTTGCTAAAGTTAGTTTGCCTACACTGAACATTATTTTATCAGGAAAGTCGACTATGGAGCCATTCGGCAAAGCCACAAGGGCGTCTGCACCTCTTAAATTAATTCATTTCGACATCAGTTGACCAATTATTGTGAGGGCACAGGATGGTGCCACCTATTTTATATATACTCGCTATGGTCATATTTTTCTGATCTCCCATAAGTCTGAAGCATTAGATTGCTTTAGACGTTGCTTGAGTTTGTTGAGTATCAGAAGAATGAAATAGTGAAAGCTCATCATACTAACCAAGGAGGTGAGTATTTATCTAAGATGTTAAAGCAACTCTATATTGAAAAAGAGATTAAGAGACAGTTGATGATTCCTTACACTCTGCAACAAAATAGTGTAGCGGAGAGACGAAATCATACTCTCTTAGACATGGTTAGGTCGATGATGGCGCCTGCCAACCTCCTAATATCTTTTTGGGGATGCTTTATTGACAGCGACCTTCATCTTTAACCGTGTACCATCAAAATCAATTTCAACAATGCCATATGAGTTTTGGACGGGTAGAAAGCCTGACTTAAAGTACATGCGCCTATGGAGGGTAGCCAGATATGTTCACAGCAACTCCCATGCTTATGGGAAATTAGACTTAAGCAAATAATGCATATTCATTAGATACTCTGATGAATTCAAAGGGTATGTGATGCTTGCTGAACAGCTAGATGGAACGATTACCGAAATTGAATCACGAGATTTGATTTTCCTCGAAGGGGAATTTCTAAGAAAAGGGGATATTGATGGAAATGATAGATTTTTTTTAAGTGAACAAGTCACATGAAGGCGCTTTTAATCCTAATAAAGAAGATGAGAGTAACTTACTGCATAGTGGGAGTGTACCTTTGAGTGGGAGTGTACCATTAGGGACTAATTTTGAAGCTACATTTTGCATAGAAGTCAATGTGAATCATCTCTTTGAGATTGAGAGGGAAGCTTTCACGTGTGCTCTGCAAGAGGCAGATGAGCCTAAAAACTATCAAGAGGTTGTGACATCTCTAATTCTGAGGAATAGAAACTTGCTATGCAAGATGAGATGGAATTCATGAGAAAGAATCAAGCTTGAGATTTGATAGATCTTCCACCTCAGCAAAGACTATCGGAAACAAATCGGTTCTGAAAGTTAAACGCAATGCAGAGGGTTCCATTGAATGATACAAAGCTTGACTCTTGGTGAAAGGCTACAGCCAATGAGAGGGTATTGAATATGAGAAAACCTTCTTACCGGTAGTGAGATTTGCCTCAATTCACCTAATTTTGGCTAATGGTCACTTATTTTGATTTAAAACTTTACCAATGGACATTAAAACTGCATTTCTCAATGGAGCACTGGACGACGAGATATACATAGATCAGCCTATTGACTTTATAGCAAACGGGAAGAGCGTAAAGTTTGCAAGCTCTGACGATCCATTTATGCCTTTAAACAATCATCCAGACAATGGTATTTCAAATTCCATCGAGCCATTGCTTCTAATGAGTTCACGATGATGTTGACGCTCAAAAAAGACAAGATTCCTAACTGGCCTGAATAAGGTCTAACTTGTTGACATTTTTAAAAGACAAGTGGCAGACAAGCTGACGACCAGTTCTTCACCCATCTAAGAGGGGACGAATCAGCAACTTGGACTTTACTGATCCAGTGAAGCAGATAGTAAGCCGAGATCATTCTTAAAAGCCCGTGAGAAGGCCCAAGCAGGTTCAGAGATATTAAGTTAGCTCAACACTTAGGGGCCGTTTGTTTTGCGTAAAAGTTCGTAATTCGTAAATGACTTACAACCCAGTTACAACTACGGCGTTTGTTTGGACCGTAATTCGTAAAAGACTTACACAACCCAATTACCCTTCACTTGCAACCCAATTACCACTCACTTATAGCCCAGTTACAGTTAATTTTGTGGTCATGCAAATTTATATTATTTTTTATGGTAATATTAAATTTTTTTTAATATTTAGCATTTTTAATATTTATTTGCAATATTAAAATTTTTTAAATCACCAAATAGTTAATTTTGTGATCAACTTTTTCACTTACGACTTACACATTACGACAACCAAACACCGTAAAGTACAATACACTTTTTCACTTACAACTTTATATTATCAACCAAACACCATAAAGCTTACATGCATGTAACTCATTTACAACTGTAAAAAACTTTACCAATTATAACTTACGAATTACAACCAAACAGACCCTTAGTCTCGCACGAGCCCATGAGATAAGTCTCACGCAAGAAACCAAAGTTGCTTAGCATCGCAGGAAGCTCCTTCACAGCCTCGCTGCGAGCTAATTTACAGCTTCACCTGGAGATGCTCAGTTAACTCCACAGAAGGTTAGCTTCGCTCGAAGCCCCACGCAGCCACGCAAAAGGATGATTGGTAGCTTCGCCATAAGTCTTACCCAGCTCCGCTGAAGAGCTTTCTGTTAGCTTCGTTAGAAGTTTCTCCCAGCTCTGCCATGAGCTCAACGCAACGACTCTGCTGCGGGTCTCTTATGGTCACCTTTGATCAATCAAATCTCTAGATGAGATCAAATCTAATTGAGATCAAATTTGGCAGTTGCTTGCCATAATCTTTTAACTCTCCCAATCAGGTAAGAAGATCAGGAGAAATCTTTCAGTTATTTGGAAAGAATCAAGGGCGCATCCCTCATTTAGCAGAGTGGATCAAGAGATCAGCGCTACTTGCTATTTCTAATTTCGCAAAAGCTATCTCTAGCCTCGCAGCGAGGCTACTTTTCAGATGTAAAACAGATTGACTTAATCTGTTTTTAGATTTTCAAGGGGCAATTATACCCCTGCTCTCCCTATAAATAGCATACCAGAGGCGAGGAGAAAAAGAGAGGAGAGACGGCCAAGGACAGAAATCTACTCTCTTACTTCCAAGAATTTAGAGATTTACTTCTCTAATCAGGGTGCTAATACCTCCCTCTCAAGGAATTTTTGGAACCAGGCGAGAAGGAATTCCCAAGCGGAGGCAGCTCGAGAAGTAATAAGAGGGCTGACCGACCTTCTATTCTCTGATTCCCTAAATCAGGCGAGAAGGTAATCCTATCAGGCGGCAGTCCGATTGTCTGATCGATCGTATCGTCAAAGAGATAAAGTGATCGCGCGCTGATCAGATTCCTACCGGCACACTTTCCCAGAAATCTCAGAGGAGATCTACCTGTAATCTTTTTCCTGTAAAGAATTACTTGTAATTTAGCTCCTCGACCCTTTTTTTGTAAGTTTTCCTCTTTGCAAATCAATGGAAAGCAAGATGGAAACTCCATTGGGAAGTGCATTCTCCATTGCTGAGAATCAAGTATCGCAATGCGACGATCAGACCTGCGGGTCTACTGCTGAGACGCTGGTCATTCACTTTGACCAAGAGAAGTTCGAACAACTTCTTCCTGGGGGTAGCAAAAGTCCCCTACGTGTGCGCAAGCACAAGGAGGTCGACGTAGCCAGAGCCCCATTGGCTAATTTTTGGAAGCAAGTCTCTGTTGAAACAAATAAGGCTCTTTGTAAGCCTATTACAGTCTCAGACGAGGCTAAACAAACTCTATGCGAGTCTAGCATAGTCTCAGCAGAGACTAACATAGCCTCGGGCCAGCATGTTAACATTGTGCGCGAAGCTATAAAGGTTCCTCGTGAACCTAAGGCAGCCTTTGCTAAGGCTATGTGGATTGCAAAACATGTAGTCACATGCGAGGCTAGAGATAAATCTCTTGATTTAGATTCCTACGAAGCTAAAATAGTCTCTGACTGCAAGACTATTTCAACTCTTCATAAAGCTAAGCCCCACCTCTCCCGCGAGGCTAGGAGTAAAGCACTTTGTGCTAACAGCGGGGCAACCGTAGGTCCACTAACATCATCAGCACTATTGGGCAGCGCTAGGCTCGCCGCTAGTGACAAAACTAAAGCACTAAGTTCTAAAGACCTTAGCCGTGAAGTTAAAATAAAGCACCACTGAGTGCTAATAACGAGGCTATTTTAGCCTTGCTCATAGGAAGAACTCTGCATAATAGAGCTAAGCTCGCCTTCAAAGGCAGAGCTAAAATAACAGCTTCGCCATGGGGAGCTATGCTTTCAGGCGAGACTATCCTAGCCTCGCCTATCACAAAAAAGAAAGCTTTGAGGGCTAAGCTCAGGGTTTCTCAACCCAAGCGGGCTAACATTCAGTTTTCCCAAGTCTCCATGTTGGATCAAATTGATCCAGGTAACACAGACTTTTGGGATTATCTGAGCAACAAGTGGAAACTCCACTCTGAAGAGCCAATTCACATCTCGCCATCCTAGTGCGAACAAGTGGGGTGTTAACCTGTGATGGTACATTCCATCCACTGTTGTTTGAGACCAATCCCCACAACTTCTCCTCCAAGCCAGCAATCGATGTTCAACCATCTGTCAATTCAAACTTCTGAGAAGCTCAAGTCTCAAAAGAAGAAGATAGTAAAGGTGCCTCACCTTGCAGCTGTCTCTGTCAACATGATAAGCAGAGGAAGGGATCTGCTACGATCTCAAAGAAGGAAACAGGGTTTGCACTCCCTCATTCAGTTATCCAGGGCTCGATATAGCCCCAACTTAGGTCAGGTTTTGGTCGAACAAATGGGTGTCTTCCATGATACAATACCCTGTAATTATGGACAACCTTCTTCCTTAGAAGCTATGCTGCCAGAGCCATTGAGATACCAATTTCAATGGTCCGATGATGAAGAAGAAGCCAGCGGCTGCGCTTCCTCCACCACCATCAGCTCTGTGCGGGCAAGATTTGTATCAGCCAACATGCCTGATAAAAATAATGATGATGATCTCCGTCATCGCATGGAGGCATAGGAGCAGACTTCCAAGGCCTAACAAGAAGCCTTAGATAATATCCTGCAAATATTGGATCAGCTCCTGACAAACCAGAACAATGATAACACAACCGATAGCAATCAAGAAAATGAGGAGAATAACAACAATGAACTTCCCAAGACTAATCATTCAAAGTAAGGCTCTTCAATTGATGCTGAAGTGATCAAAGGCATCCAGGCTCAGATCACATCCCTAGCCCAAAGGGACGAGCTGAAGAAAGTAGGGGCAGTCTGTCCTTACCCCTTGGAATGGGATTCAGTCCCATATCCACCAAAGTTTAAGCCACCAATGTTGCACTCATATGATGGCAAGAGCTCGCCAAATCAGCACATTTACTACTTTCGATCGCAAACTGGTAATGTAGTAGGTAATGATGCTATCATGGCCAGACTGTTCATTAGCACCCTCAAGGGGGTAGCCTTTGATTGGTTCAAGAGTCTCCCTGCGAACTCCATCAATTCTTGGCTCGACATAGAAACCCGATTCCTCTCCCGATTCAATGAGAACGATACCGAGGTGACCATGGACACACTCCTTTCGGCAGTTTAGAAAGGAGGAGAATCTGTACGGGCATAAAGAGATTTTGTAACCTTTCTCTCATGTGCCCCGCAGGTTTGCCTTTGCCTATGTTGCTTCAGATGTGTAGGCATAACTTCCTCAACAAAGTGGAAGCTCGCATGGGAGCCGTCAAAGACCACACTTGGAAGGAGCTTATTGAACAAACCGAGATAGCTGAAAAATCAGCTAAAAAGTTTGAATCCCCCAATAGCAGGTGGGGAATCAACAACAAAAGCTATGACACAGTTGAATCTTCTGATACATCAGCATTGGAAGTATAATGGAGGAACTCGATCAAAGAAAGATAACTCCAACAGGACTTTGGAGTATCAAAGACAATACTCCTTCGAGGATAAGCATGTGGTGACACTTTTCCACTTGCTCAACAAAAGCAACAAGCTTAAGTTGCCAGAGGCTAGACGCCCAGATGAAGTGGGACAAACGAATGATCCCAACTATTGTCTTTTCCATAGGATGGTTCATCATCCTACTTGCAGGTGCAATGTCCTCAAAGATAAAATCCAAGCACTGATTGAAGCAGGTGTTTTGACTCTGAAATCAGAACATAAAAAGGCCACTGCCTAACTCCTATCCTGAAAGGGAGTATGGAGGTAGTCAACTCTACTTCTAAAATCCATGGGTCTTATCCCATCAACGACTAAAGTAATGGGACTCAAGCCAGTCCAAAGCTAAAGGCAAGTCTTGCAATGACTCTCACAATAGATGACATCGCACTAGCAACTCCTCTCAGCAGCTCTAAAGAGGAGACAACTGTCTCAGCCGCTATTTGATAGCCGACAGGCACTAAGTCTGGCAAATAATACTTGAGATAGTACAACCAGACCCGACGAGGCACAACAGCCAACAACGTTGGAAAATTTGCAGGGGGTTGGAATATGTCATTCCACCAACCAAATAAGGACAACCTTTCGTAGTAGAGGCAGTCTACTCGAGTGGAGCTCATTGCCTAGCAATTCTAAACGGTGACACGCTCCTGATGCCAATCAACGATTAGTGCTATTCATGATCACGTTAACACTATACCTCTGATCAAAGAAGTACTATACATGATCATGTTAACATTATATCTCTGATCATCAAGTCAGACTCGTCTGACTATTTCATCTCCTCAAGGAGTCCTTTTTCACAAGTGGAATCAATTTCAGCCATCTCTGCATTCTTCTTTTGGCAAATCAATTCGGCTTCACGACGATCTTGAATGAGTCGAATTCATCGAAGAAGGTTCGTGATGCATCCTTGTAGGACCTTTCTAATGTTTCCACATTCATGTTCAGATTCAATAATCAACTACGACTAAAGTCTTGATTATGATGAACAAAAGTGAAACTCCACGAGGAATCTCGACTTACTCGATATATTCCCTGTGAAGTTTGTACTCCATATCTAGACATGAAGATCAGCTGAGAACCAGAGTCTTGATGAACAAAAGGTGACGCTCTATGAGGAATGTCGATCTACCCGACAAATTCCCCACGAAGTTTAGACTTAACTCTTTAATTCCTAGGGAGGTTTTAGAGGTCACGAGTGGAATACAGAGATGTTCACTTCATGTGACACGATCCGAAGCCTTCGGTGAATAAAGCTAAAGGAAAATATTGGCTTCTAAGCCCAATATAAAATTCTCAATAACTCACCATGCTGAGGGGAATAGCATGGCTAGTTCGACTCAAACGGTAGTTGGTAAAGGCGTATCAAATCCGTTGACAGCTGAGGATTTGCTAAAATTCCTAAGGGACCTGTTCCCGTTTGATTCTGCAATTAAGGATAGAGGGAAAAGTTGGTCTTTAAGCCCAACATAAGTTCTTGACAACTCATCATGCTAAGAGGAATAGCATGGCTAGCCCGACTCAAACGGTGTTGGTAAAGGCATATCAAATCCATTGATAGCTGAGGATTTGTTAAAAATCCTAAGGGATCTGTTCCCATTTGATTCCGTCTCCTAAATCACTTACCAATCCCGTCCATGGAATGGTAGGACCACAAAAGGCTGTATTCATTTTTTCAAAAATAGATCACAACTGTCATGCTTAAAGATCGCGCCTCTGACAGTAATACCTTTTCCTAACGGATCTTGCTAATATCCCTAGCAGAGCAAACTCTACTTGTCATTCTCTTCAAAAGAATGACAGGTCCACTCAAATTACTGTTATGCTCAAACACCTCTAACAGTAAATGAATCCTTGTCAAGTTAACATCACACCTCTGACAAGTTGCTTTACAAATTCCCAAGCGGAGAAGCTGTCATGATTACTTCTTACAAGATCTCCTTTCTAATTCCCCAGCAAGAGATTTCATTGTCACGTTAATGATTACCTCTGAACATTTTTTAGGGAATAAACCTTTCCTTATCGAATCCCCACGGAGTTCTTATTGTCACGTTAATGATTATCTCTGACATATAATCTCTTATGGGATTCTAAACTCCCTAGCGAGTTTCTGACAGACTCCCCTCGAAGTCTATTATTTCTCTTTTCAGTCCTCAGTGGACTTTTCTGGTTGTCATGTTAACAATATACCTCTGACAATTTCTTCCAAATGACATCCGAAGGAGATACCAATTTTCCCACGGAGTTCACAATCAAATCTTTTCTCCCCAGTGGAATTATTACTTTTGTCATCATGTCCAGCTTGTCACCTCTGAACAGTAGAAAACTTGAGCTTGGTGGCTTCTCAATAACCACAGATAATCAAGTCTCATCATTTAGTCCAGTAGGGACTATTCCTTAGCCGTTATGTCCAGTTCGTCACCTCTGAATGACAGGGCTCTGAGTCTAGCAACTTCCAATCGGTCATGTCCAGTCAATCACCTCTGAACCGACGGATGTCTAGATCTCTCCCCTATTATGATACTGTAACTGTCATGTCCAGTTCATCACCTCTGAACAGACGAGTCCATAACTTTGTTTTCCTTTCTCTATCAAAGGTCAGGAGTTCTTGTTGTCATGTTAACATTAAACCTCTGAACAACAGATTGCGAATCTGAGGTCCCTTAGTTGGTCATGTCAAGTCAACCACCTCTGAACCAATAGGAACCCAGATCTAATCAAGCATTGCAGTCCTTAGTGGACTAGCTGCTAAGTTAATACGACTACCTCTGGCAGCGGATTCGCAGTTTAGTATGTCTTAGTCTATCATGTCAAGTTTATCACGTCTAAATAGATAGGTCCCTAAAATCGAATTTACCATTCTTTGTCATCATGTCCAATTCATCACCTCTGAATGAAAAAATTCTGAGATTGGTGGTTTCTCAATCGGTCATGTCTAGTCAATCATCTTTGAACCGACAGATAGCCAAGTCTCCTCTTTTGTTTGCTGTTATGTCCAGTTCGTCACCTCTGAACAGTAAACACTCTGATTTGGGTAATTTCTAATCGGTTATGTCCAGTACGTCACCTCTGAACTATTGAATACCCAATCTCATATTTCTTTGTCGTTATGTCCAGTTCATCACCTCTAAATGACAAGTATTTGTGTTTGGTGATTCCTAATCAATTATGTCCAGTTTATCACCTCTGAACTGACGACACCCAGACCTAACTTTTCAGTCCGGTAGGGACTTTTCTCGCTGTTATGTCCAGTTTATCAGCTCTTAACAGCGAACCCTCTTTTTTAGCAATTCTGAACCTGTTATGTCCATATTATCTCTGAACAGACGGATTCCTAGATCTGCTCCCTTTTATCTCTAGTGAGCTCTCATACTCAGGCTGATTTTATCACATTCCTAACCTCTGAATAATTTTCAGTCGCAGTTCTAATTTCTTGGGGAATTCTAATTGGTAATGCTCTCCATTTTGAACACCCAAGGCAATTCAATGTATTTTGAAATCCAAACCATCCCATTCTGGATTTACGAAAACTTTAAAGGGGTCTTGTTGACACTCAAAAAGACAAGATTCCTAACTGCCTGAATAAGGTCTAACTTGTTGACATTTACAAAAGACAAGTGACAGGCAAGCTGACGGCCAGTTCTTCACCCATCTAAGAGGGGATGAATCAACAACTTGGACTCTACTGATCTAGTGAAGCAGACAGTAAGCTGAAATCATTCTTAAAAGCCCGTGAGAAGGCCCAATCAGGTCCAGAGATATTAAGTTAGCTCAACACTTAGTCTCGCATGAGCCCATGAGATAAGTCTCGCGCAAGAAACCAAAATTGCTTAGCATCGCAGGAAGCTCCTTCACAGCCTCGCTGCGAGCTAATTTACAGCTTCACCCGGAGATACTCAGTTAACTCCGCAAAAGGTTAGCTTCGGTCGAAGCCCCACACAGCCGCGCAGAAGGATGATTGGTAGCTTCGTCACAAGTCTTACCCAGCTCCGTTGAAGAGCTTTCTGCTAGCTTCGCCAGAAGTTTCTCCCAGCTCCGCCATAAGCTCAACGCAACGAATCTGCTGCGAGTCTCTTATGATCACCTTTGACCAATCAAATCTCTAGATGAAGAGATCAGCGCTACTTGTTATTCCTAGCTTCGCAAAAGTTGTCTCTAGCCTCGCGGTGAGGCTACTTTCCAGATGTAAAACTGATTGACTCAATCTGTTTTCAGATTTTCAAGGGGCAATTATACCCCTGCTCTCCCTATAAATAGCGTACCAGAGGCGAGGAGAAAAAGAGAGGAGAGACGGACAAGGACAGAGCTCTACTCTCTTACTTCTAAGAATTTAGAGAATTACTTCTCTAATCAGGGTGCAATACCCTAAGATCTCCCTCCCTCTCAAGGAATTTCAGAAATCAGGCGAGAAGGAATTCCCAAGCGGAGGCAGCTCGAGAAGTAATAAGAGGGCTCACTGACCTTCTGTTCTCTGAATCTCCGAACCAGGCGAGAAGGGAATCCCATCAGGTGGTAGTACGATTATCTGATCGATCGCATCGTCAAAGGGATAAACTGATCTCGCACTGATCAGATTCCTACCGGCACACTTTCTCAGAAATCTCAGAGGAGATCTACCTGTAATCTTCTTCCTGCAAAGAATTACTTGTAATTTAGCTCCTCGACCCCTTTTTTATAAGTTTTCCCCTTTGCAAATTAATGGAAAACAGATGATTGAGAAAGACCATTGTATATATGTTAAATGGTCTAAAGGTAATGTTTTAATTCTTTCTTTGTATGCAGACGACATACTTTTAGCTGAAAATGACAATGAGATGATCGTCACCATGCAAGGCTGGATGTCCTCAAAATTTAAGATGAAGGACATGTGTGAAGCAAGTTATGTGCTCGGAGTTAAGATCCTAAGAGATCGTTCTAGGAATCTTCTTAGTTCGTCTCCATAGACATACATTGAGAAGATATTTAAACAATTTTAGATGTAAACGTGCAAGCCTATTGATACTTCTGTCGACAAGGGTAGTGTCTTGAGTATTAGCATGTGTCCTCAGATCTCGGAGAAAAGAGAAGATGGTTCAAGTCCATATTCAAACGCTGTTGGAAGCCTGATGTACACTATGATGTATACTCGGCTAGATATTTGCCATGCAGTTAACCTTTTCAGTCTGTTCCAAGCAAATCTTGGCTTTGCTCATTGAAAAACAGTAAAGCAGATATTCAGATACCTCAAAGGAACATCGAACTACATGCTATGCTACCAAGCACCAGATCTGCGCTTAGTTGGTTATAGCAATGCTGACTAGGGTGGTGACCCTAATGAGCGCAAATCTACCTCACGTTATGCTTTTCTAATGAATGGCGGGGCCATTACATGGTGTAGTGAGAAGCAAACCTGTGCTGCATTGTCCACTATAGAGGCGGAATACATTGCTGATTTCGCGGTTGTTAAGGAGGGTGTTTGGTTGAGGAGATTCCTTCGAGAGTTTAGCATTGTCGCACGTGCTCAGGAGCCTGTCACTATATATTATAACAGTTCAGCTGCTATTGCCTACTCTAATGACTCCAAGTATCATGGAAAAACCAAACATATAGACATAAGCTACCATTTTGTCCTCCATATGATTGTAAGAAAGGAGGTAATTCTGAGACATATTTCTACAAGTCCCATTATTGTAGACCCTTTGACTAAGCTGATAGCTCGCAGGCTTATCAAGCTCATGTCAGGAAATTAGGACTTTCCAGATTGTGATTTTGTGTGTTCAATTGATCATTTGATTTAGATATTTGTTTCATGGATATTATTATTGAATAAACCATTGTCTTTTTTCGAGTATGCGCACACACATTATCTATGAAAAGGACTTTATAGCATGAGTATGTCAACATGCAAAAATTGACTCACTCACAGAGTGATCACCTTTGGTGCTTGGAGATTGAGCAAAGATGAGACATATTGAGTTCATGGCACAAATGTGGCAAGCTGAACTAACTTTGATTAAGATGTCATCTTGGTTGAAGCCAAGAAATAGTCTTCTAAAGACTTCACACGAATAATTGAGTCCCACAATCTATGTGGCCTGTGTAAAACCAGGTACGAAACCTTAACTAGGCGCTGAGAAGAGCGAGCAGGTAGAGAATTTGAGTAAGATGTTGTGTAGCTACTGGACTAAGATCTGTACGTTGTTAGATTGTGACATGCACTCTTTTATTTAAAGAGAAAACTCCACCGTGGCATGTATTTCATGCTACAAGTGCTTAGCGACCAAAATAAGGAACTAAAAGAATCATCCCTACTTCTTTATTTGTGTGAGCCCTTACAGATCAATATAATTGATCACACATTATATCTGTCCTATGTGACTTTTGACTATATTATAAAGTGGATGCTACTTTATATCTGCCGTATGTGACTTTTTGACTATTTTACAAAGTGGATGCTACTTTGATGTGTTTCCAATGGTTGCAGTTGGAGAGCGGGTGATTTCCTTCGCAGAGGCAATTCAGAGGAGGATAGTGGGGGACAGTGCCAGCGGATCTAGCTGGTCGGCAGCTGCGTTTAGCGGGGGACTGATAATTTCAGATGAGTCTTTTGAATTCCCGATCCTAGGGGAGATGGTGGGGGAGAGTGGAAGTGTATCCCTGGCCGTGGAGGCACCGGGGATGGCATTCTCTTCTTTCTCTGTCTCGCATCATAAATAGTGGATTATCAATGAGCGGCGGAATGGGCTGAAGGGGGTGGAGGCTGGCAGCAATAGCGATCGTCGTTCAGTTGGTAACTCGTCGTTGAAGATGGCGAGAGCAGGGGAAGCCTCAGGCAAACGCTGCGGCTCGGCCTGTGAGTTCTGGGGTGAGTTTGTCTCTTCGAAGTGGGTAGAGAGCGGGCGAACATTGGTGGCGATGTAGCCAGGGGAGCGGCGTTGACAAGCGGGGTCAACATCGAAATTGGTGTCGATCGTTACCAAGGCTGTCGCAGTCACTATGCACTGCGACGACTGCGAGGATGAAAATCAAGGGGGTGTGGTCTGAGATAATTCAAATTCAAATTTGAATTTTAGGGGTATTGTTGATGCGGATGGCGGGTCTATTGCTTCTTCACTTTCGTATCCGACTCTCAGTGAGGGTAAATAGGTTTTGGTGGGCGGGGGGTTTTTTTTGAACCGGCCCAAATTGAGGTTGGGCATGACCATGTTGAGCCAGAATTCATTGGGCCAAATGTGGGAGCGTCATCGTTAGGGGATTCTGAGGATCCCACCGCGAGCGCTGAGCAGTGTTTATACGAGGAAGACATTGGGCCTTTTAAGCCTAAGGAGACACACTGGGTTAGCCCAGTGGGAAAATCGGGTGGGCTAAGTGGTTTTAGGTGTTGTTTTTGCTGCGGCTTAATGCTTCTGGCCTGGGGGTGGGGGTCGTTATGCTGGCACCCAAGAAGGGATAGTGAGCTATCGTAGTCAGAGAATGTTGGTGGTGACAGTGAGCGGGGCTTTATCGACTCTGAGTTGGCCTTACCCCTTGATAGGTTTAATTCTGAACGCACAGCTTTTGGAGATGCAAGTGGTGAGCTCTTTCTAAAACAGGTGACACAAGAGTATTTTAAATGATTTTGAGAATTTTTTGGGTTTATTCCTTACAAGCATTAAGAATAAGAATAATAATAATAATAAGAAGGGGAAAGGAGCTAGAGGAGCTACTTGATGGGAGAGGTCCTACCCTTGGGTGAGCGGCGTCAGTTGGTTGGTGCAGACTTCATCATCACCTGGGGTTCCGCAGCGGAGCAAGAAATTTGACTAGTGGTGGCGTCAGAGGAGGGGTAGAGGGTGGGATGTGTTGAGGATTTTACATTGAGGAGTTTTCGGCAGTTTGGATTGGGCTGAACTCAGCATCACTTTTTAGGTCGCATGCGTGCTTTGATGTATAGTGGGTACGTCATTTGGACGTCTGGAAGTAAGGTGGCCCCTGTTAGAGTTTTTCCTTTTTTTGGGTGGTTCAGTTTTGTATTTTTACATATTAATTCCCTCCATTTTGAGGATTGTTTTGTTAAGATCTTATTCATGAAACACTGGGGGACTTAGTGGCCTCACGGTCTTTTCTCCGGGGAAAAAAAAGTGTACCTCATAAATAACAACATAACATTAGGAAGACAGTTCTTTTCCAACAAAATATACAACTCCTAGAAGAAGATGAAGGAAAAAAAGTGTAAATGAAAGGAGAAAAGCATTGCAGCTCTCATTTTAACAGTAGAATAACAGCAAAACAATAAGTCATGGAGAAAACAGAGTGTGGCTGAAAAAGGAGAACTTGCGCCATTCGTACAGGCCGTGATAAGATCTCATCAGAGACAATAGATCCCAAACTTCTTTAAATACCTTATCTGCAAGATCATAAGAGCTGATCTTTCCGGGCACGTTTAGGAGCAGTGTCTCCCCTCCTCCTCCTTCCTCCTCTCCGCCTCGGATAAAAAGAACATGCGCAAATCAGAGCACTGTTCCAATAGACACTCTCCTTCTTAACAGCACGAAGGCCTCCAAGTTCTTCTACCTGCTTCTTATCCACAGAGAGCTTCCATGAACGGGTCTGAGAAGAATAGATGTGGATTTGGGGCGATATGCTGACAACTTTGTAATGCGGTGACTTTGAGGGGTCGAAGATGAGGCTGAAGTTGCAGTCCACTTCTTTTAGTACATGAAGTTCGACGAATTCTAAGGTGATGGGGTTGCAAACATAGTATACAGGCCTGTGAGCATGTCTTTTGATGGTTCGGTAGCAGATGATGTGCCCGTTGCAGGAGGACTCGATGGACATCCAGTCTTCATCAACTATGGTTGGGATGATGGAGAGACTGGGATCTGAAAGTGCAGGTGGATTTTCGTTTAGCGGGGTACTTGGTGCCATTGATATGATCACACAACAAGAAACCAGAGGTGGACGGGAAGGGATTGCGAGTAGAGTGATGCTGGATGAAATGGAGAACGGATGTGAGAGCGAGCCATCGCTTGCAACGCAGTGAAGTCTGACAATCTTCTTTTATATCCTCATTAAATACACATCCACCATGTAAATTCACCTAATACATCCAAAGACACATTCACATGGATACATGTAACACACATTCATATACATTTTTGATTACAAGCCAATACTGAAACAACACATGCACCAAACTGAAATATGCACTGAATTGAATACGCACCAAAATGAGAGTGAAGAGTTTTACTTGACACCTTGTAGATTTATATATAAAACATTTGAACTAAACTCTGAAGCTTATATATACAACATCATTTATAACTTTCTTTTGAGATTTAATCATCTGTAATTAGAATGAGGGAACTTTATCATAAGTATCTGACTTAAATGACATAGAAAGTAAAGCATTAAAATAATGCTTATGATTAAAATGAGATAAACAAATATCCTCCCATTCTTTCTGAATTTCATTGATTTATTTTTCGTATATGTTTTTCCGCAATTGAAATATTTTTATTAAATTCAATACAAAAAAAATCTCGGACACATAGAATTGTACCTCAATCGGAATAGCATTCAATCGAAAGTAGATAATATCATGTATTATCCGCATAACATAGTATCTGCACTGAATATTATCGGGTTGATAAGAACACTACAAGAAACGTGAGATACATATTAATATATAAATAGTTTAAATATTATTAATTTAAAAATGTTAAATAAGAAATAATAAATACCTATATAATATTCCATTTAGGTTTCCGTTGAGGCCATATACTTTGATTATCACTTGTTGATATGAACATGGAGATGGGCTTTTTCATAAATTTGGAATATTAAATACTACATATTGATGAAGATTAATTTTTTTTAATAGAGTTAAAAAAATACAAGTATTAGACACTTAATATTAATCACAGTTTTAATATGATTTTCAAAGTCACCTAGAGGGGGGTGAATAGGTGATAGCTAATCAAAATGCTGAAATGCAATAATTAAATATAACAACTAAAACGGTCAACTGTCAACTCAAAAACAAGAAGTGAAGCTGAATTCCCAATTAAGCACTGTAAAACTTCTCCTCTTAATACTTAGTACTGCTCAAGAAGTCACACACACAAAAATACACTTTTTAAAAATACAAGTTTTTGGTTATGTTGGTTTTAGTGCATGTTTGATTAATTTACATATTTCATAATATTTTAAATTTTTATATCAAGTTTAGAACATGTATTTCATCTCCTATAGCAAATTACATAACCCTCAAACCATTTAAAAATATTTCAAAAATATTTCAAAGATCAAAAACCTATTTAAATCCTATTTCAGGCCATTACGGTCGACAGGCCAGTCGACAGGTACTGTTTCAGGCTAGATCGGTTGACCGTCCGGTCGACTGGGCCTTATGGCCGTGGGTGTGCATGTCTGTGCATGTCTACCGGTAGACCAGGTGGTCGATCGACAGACCCTGCGGTCGACCGACTGTATGACCCTAACTCTCAGGTTCGGTCGACTGGCAGTTCAATATTTTGTTTTCAAAATAACCGGCGGTCGATCGGGCAGTCAACCGGAGCCAACGGATCTTTGCCAAGTGGCTTGCCAGTCGACCGTTCAGTAGACCGGCAGCTATCCAGATTGCCCCAACGGCTCTATTTCTGATCTTTTTTGTTTTTTATGGATTCCAACGGCTATTTCTTATTTTCAAGTGGCTAAACTCACTCCTAATTGCCTAATATCACTTATGAATGGTACTTATCCATTTCCTATAAATAGAGGTCATGGGTTTTGATTTTGGATAAGAAAATATCCAAGTTTCAAGTTTTTAAAGAGAAGAAAAGTTTCATTGCTATCCATTTTCAAAGTTCTTTCAATTGCAAAATTTTTCAGTTGGTTTTCAAGTCTTCTAAATCTTTACTACTGAAATTTCTCTCTTATTTTACTTCTTGAGTAAAAAATCATACTCCACTCTATAAGAAGTTGTAAGAGAGTGTTTGTGTTCATCCTTGTCTGCCAAGTTATTTGTATTCTTTGAGTTGTGGTTCCTCTTGTAAAGAGGATAGTTGGAGTTGGGTACTCCAGTTTTATGTAGACCAATTGTAATCTCCTTGGGTGTAAAGGTTCCTGTGTGAAAATTTTCTTTGTGGATTTAGTAGATATCCTTCATAGTAGTGAAGGTGTGGACGCAGAGCAGTGCTCGAACCTCGAAACAATTTTCTTGTGTTTACGATTGATTTTCTTTTTGCCTTTCATTGCTTTACACTCTTATACTTGTCATACTATTTGTGTTGTTTTCATTATTGCATCCAATTCATCTTATTGCATTTTCGGTCTATACTTATTTCAACAAGAAAGCAATTACGCACCTCAACTTATCATCTAGAGGAATCAAAGAGGCGAAGTTCTAGAGCCCTTCACCGGGAATTCGGCTTCAATTTCTTATTTTGAGTGACCGCTTGCATCATTCATCTTAACTTGTTTAGAAAGAGCATTATATTAGCATCAATACCATTCACCCCCCTCTAGGTATTTTTCAATTGGTATCAGAGCTTTGGTCTCTAGGTTCTTGGCTTAACATCCTTAGAGAGATCCTACATTGCTACTCACTCTTTTCATATTTTATCCTCATACACTTTAGTAAAAATGGCCAATGGTATTAAGACCTCACCCAAGTTTGATGGCCTTAACTTTCCCATATGGAAGATTAAGTTGACCATTTTTTTTAATCCTTAGGTAGCCGGGTTGCAAAGGTTGTGACTAAACCTTTTAGCACACCCCTAGGAGATGAGGACACTTGGTCCGACATTGCTACGAAAGAGTTTGACGCTAATGCTAGGGCACACTATACCTTACTACATGATCTTAATGATGATAACATTGCTAGAGTCATACATTATAAATCCGCATATGAGATTTGGACTCACCTTGAACATCACAAGTAAAGAGGGCTAAAATTGACCTCCTACGTTCCAATATGAAAACTTTTTCATGCAAGAAAATGAATCCGTTGATGATATGTTATAAAATTTATAAGAATAACTAACGATCTTTCTTCTCTAGGTGACGGCATTGACAACGACCAAAAAGTGAGGAAGATCATTCCTGCACTCCCTCCATCTTGGGAAGTCAAAGCTACAACCTTGAAATGGAGCTCATTGGTCTCATTGGGAACCTTAAGACCCATGAGATGGAACGAAAGGCAAGAGAAGAGATGGCTCCTCCAAAGAAGAAAGCAATCTCTTTCAAAAGCTCCTCCACTTACTCTGACAAAGATGATGAAGAAGAGGATGATGAAGATCTTTCTCTTCTTGTGAAGAACGTTCGGAGGATGTACAATAAGATGAAATATCAAAATAGAAGGAAATGGCAAGGTAAGGAAGAGAAGAAAATCGTTTGCTTCAATTTCCAGAAGCTGGGGTACATCATTGCGGAGTGTCCGGAAAATAAGAGCAAACCTCCACTTCCAAAAAGCCATACAAGAAGAAGGCCTTAAAGGCTACTTGGAATTTGGAGAGTGAATCTGACGAGAAAGTTGACACCGCCCATATGTGTTTCATGGCAAATGAAAACACAAGGTAACCCCCGAATCATCTATTGAAGATTGTGAATTATCTATAGATGAATTTGGAGAAGCTTTTGAGGAACTATCTCAAAATTATGATTTTTTTCAAAAAAAATATACTTAAAAATGAAAAAGAAAAATGAAACTCTTAACCACAAAATTGTTAATCTCACAAAAGAAAAAAATGAATTGATTTCAACTCTCACTTCTACTCAAAATGATTTTGATGCTTTTAAAATTTCTTGTAAAACTTGAAAAACACCTAGAGGGGGGGTGAATAGGTGTAATTGCTCATCTAATGATCTTTTAAAACTAAGATGGATGAATGATGCAACGATCTCTCAAAACAAGACTAAGAGCCGTATACCCCGTGAAGGGTTCTGAACTCCTTCCTCCTGATTCCCCTTGAATGGGTTAGAGGTGCGCAATGCAACCTTATTGTATGAGAATTGATCGAACAAAGAATGAATAATATGCAATGATGAAATGCACACAATATATCACAAGTAAAGAAGATAAGATCTCAAGCAAGTAATTGAAAGCAATAGAGTGCAAGAGAAATTTAAAGCAAATATGAACACAAAGCAATCGCAAACACAAGATGTTTGTTTCGAGGTTCGAGCCACCGCTCTAATCCCCGCCTTCACCTCCGTGAAGGGTTTCCACTATCCACCGAGGACGCTTACAACGGTCTACCAAAGACCAGAGCACCGAGCTCCACCACTTACAATAACCTCTACCGAAGAGGTGTCTCCACAAGATGAAGAAGAACACAAGTAGCCAAAGTGATCACAATAAGATCACTAAACTCTTTACAAACTCTCACACTTTTACAACTTCCTTATAGATTGAGTAGGGAATTTTGGCTCTAAGAAGTGTAGTGAGAAAATCTCAGTTGTAGAATGATATTTGCTAACAAACACAACTGAAAACAAGCTCAAGAAAGAATAGAAAATGAAGAGCTTAAAAACTTTTCTTCTCTTTTTAAAAACTTTGAAAACTTGAGGATTTTTCTTAGTCTTTTGCAAGAGCCTATTTCCTCTATTTATAGGGAGAGAAATAGGTTAAAAACAATTTATTTTAAGCTTATTTGATCTGGAAAAGATCTCCAAAAACTCAGAAAAAGTCTGCCAAAAATAGATTAAGAAAACAGAATTCAGATTGCACCAAAGAGGAAAGAGCCGTTGGCACTTTGCAGGCCTGGCGGTCGACCGGTCTGGTCGGCCGTCCGCCCTGCTGGCAAAGAGCCGTTGGACTCGGGTCGACCGTTCGGTCAACCGTCCTCTAAAGAAAAACACAGTTTTCTGAAGGCGGTCGACTGGCCGGTCGACCCAGAAAACCGAGAGCAAACCTGCTTACAGTCGGTCGACCCGGCGGTCGGCCGACAGACATGCACAAGCGTGCACGTCCTAACACAAACGCCGGTCGACCGGGCCGGTCGGCCGGTCTTGCCTGAAACAGAAAAAACAGCATGTATCTGAACTTGGAATAATTTTGTAAAAATATTTTGAAGTAAAGAAAACTAAGTAACATGCTAGAAATAGTATACATGATTTTAAATATGATATGTATATACCTTTGTAAAACTTAGAGTCATGTATATTTGTTAAGGCATGAAACTTAGAAACAAAAGTTTTAAACATGAGAACTTGTATAAAAAAATGTGTGTGTGTATCCTAGAGCCAATTTCCAAAACTCAACCTTTAACAATCTATTTCTTACATTGGTTCTAAGGACTACAAGTTCTTCAAGTGGACTTCTCCAAATGATCTTGCAAGTTTGATTCTAGAACCCAAATTGAGGTGACTTGAGTCCAAAACACTTTCCTTTAGGGAAGAAACCTTCTAGTTTAATTAGAACCCTGAAACACACTCAAACAACAAATATTATTAGTACAAATAACTAATATGTTTTGTAATCATTAAAACACACTAAAAACGGGTGATTGTAACCTTGGGCCAACAATCTCCCCCTTTTGATGATGACAAACATATAAGTTATTTAAACAAAAATAGAAGAAGAGCTTGGAGAGCTCCCCCTCAAATAATGCTATGTATAAAGAATGACTATGAAAAGCTAAATACATAAAGCATTGAAAACACCTAGTTTTGTCAAAAAAAATAATTCAAATAAACAATAAACAATAAACAATAAACAACTTATCTTTTTCTTTTTCTCCCCCTTTTTGTCATACATCAAAAAGGGCTAAACAAAACAAACAAAACAACAAAAAAATATCTTTAAGAATCCATAATGCAAACATTCAACTCACCACAAATGAAAGAAAATCTAGCAGAATCTAATGGTTTAGTAAAAATATCGGCAAGTTGAAAATCAGTAGAAACATAGTCTATATCAATATCACCTTTCTCATAATGATCTCTAAGAAAGTGATACCTAATGTCAATGTGTTTGATTTTACTATGTTGATTTGCATTCTTTGTCATGTGAATTGTACTAGTATTATCACAAAATATTTTAACATGATCAAAGTGTAAATCATAGTCGAGGAGAGTATGTTTCATCCATAGAACTTGTGCACAACAAGCTCGGCTGCAACATACACCGCCTCGGCGGTGATAGGGCTACGGAATTTTGCTTTTTGAAAGACCAAGATACAAGACAATTACCTAAGAATTGACATGTTCCACTTGTGCTCTTCCTATCTACCCTACAACCCGCATAGTCGGCATCCGAAAAACTCGTCATTAAAAATTGACCGGTTTTCGGATACCACAAACCCATCTCAATAGTGCCCTTAAGGTATCTAAATATGCGTTTACCGCAATTATGTGAGACTCTTTAGGACAAAATTGAAAACGTGCACAAAGACAAACAGAAAACATAATATCCGGCCTACTAGCCGTTAAGTAAAGCAAGCTACCTATCATGCTACGGTATAATTTAATGTCTACACTTTTACCTTGTTCATCCTTATCAAGCTTCGTGGTTGTTGCCATGGGAGTTTTGTTCACTTTAGCTCCTTCAAGCCCGAACCTCTTGATGAGTTCTTTGTGTACTGGCTTGATTGATGAAGATCCCATCCTTCCTTTGCTTGATTTGGAGTCCAAGGAAATAGTTGAGTTCCCCCATCATAGACATTTCGAATTCGTCCTTCATGCATGATTTAAAAGCTTGGCAAAGAGATTCATTAGTAGAACCAAAAATAATATCATCTACATAAATTTGTACAATAAGTATATCTTTTTCTACATGTTTGTAAACAATGTTGTGTCAATTTTACCTTTCTTAAAACCATTTGAAATTAAAAACGAAGAAAGAAAGTTTCATACCAAGCCCTAGGGGCTTGTTTTAACCATAGAGAGCTTTATCTAATTTAAACACAAAATCTGGATGTGTAGGATCAACAAACCCGGGGGGTTGTCAACATACACCTCCTCTTCAATATAACCATTTAGAAAAGCACTTTTAACATCCATTTGAAATAATTTAAAATCTTTATATGAGGCAAAAGCTAGTGTCATCCGTATGGCTTCAAGCCGTGCTACGGGTGCAAAGGTTTCTTCAAAATCGATTCCTTCGATTTGAGTGTAACCTTGGGCAACTAACCTAGCTTTGTTTCTAACTACGTTACCCGATTCATCCAACTTGTTCTTAAAGATCCACTTAGTACCAATTGTTGGTCTATCGTGGGGCCTAGGAACAAGGTGCCAAACTTGGTTGCGCTCAATTGATTGAGCTCCTCTTGCATGGCAAGCAACCAATATGAATCGGCCTCGGC